>BLSH010438581.1:2931832-2967415 GCA_018402905.1 Glandirana rugosa | reverse complement strand
TAAATAAAAAAAGAGCGACAATTTTGCAAAAAAAAGTATTTTTCTTACTTTTTGCTAAAATAGAAATCCAAAAAAAAAAATAAAAAAACATTTTTTTCATCGGTTTCGGCTGATTTATATTCTTCCTCATATTTTTGGTTTAAAAAAATCACAATCTGCGTTTATTGATTGGTTTGCGCAAAAGTTGCTGCGTTTACGGATGATGAGAATTAATTTCTGGGGTTTTTATTTTTTTTATTTTTTACTAGTAATGGCGGCGATCTGCGATTTTTAGCGGTACTGCGATATTGCGGTGGACATGTCGGACCGTTTTGATACTTTTTTGGGACCATTGGCATTTATACAGCGATCGGTGCTATAAAAATGCACTGATTACTGTGTAAATGCCATTGGCAGTGAAGGGGTTAACCTGGAGGGGGCGCTCTAAGGATTAAATGTGTTCCCTAGGCGTGTTCTAACTGTATGGGGGCTGGGCTGGCAGGGGGAGGCGAGTGATCACGGCTTCCATATACAGGAAGCCTGTGATCACAGCCCTTCCCCCTCTGTCAGAACGGAGATCCATGTTTACGTACACGGACCTCCGTTCTTTCACTGCGGGGGCCATCGCGGGTGAACAAGTCCACCCTACCCGCTCCCTGGCTCCCCCGGACACAGTGAGCGTGCGAGTGCGCCTCCAGTGGTGCGCGCTTACAATGCTAGTTATCGCAGCTGCCGTCAGGTGACGGCAGTTTGAGATAACAAGCCACTTTGCCGCCGTCACGCTGCGGCGGGCGGTCGGCAAGTGATTAAAAAATTCACTATGCCTCTTACTAAATACCTTGGACTGGCTACTTTGCAAAAATAATTAATTTGGGGGGTAATTGTACTATCCTGACATTTTAAGGTCTGAACAAATGAGAAAGGCAGTCAGTACATCAGAACTGATTAATTTTCAAATATATATACACCATATTTTGTAGATTCTATAACTTTCACAAAGACTAAATAATATATACAGATTGGGGTTATTTCAACCAAAGAAATGTAACAGAATGCAGTTTGGCCTAAATGTATGAAGAAAGATTTTTTTTGCACAATTTTATAACTGAAAATAATGAAAACATTTTTCTTTCAACAGTCTTGGCATTTTTTTCACTTATATAGCAAAAAATAAAACCCAGCTGTGATTAACCACTTCAATACCAGGCACTTACTCCCCTTCCTGCCCAGACCACTTTTCAGCTTTCAACGCTGTCGCATTTTAAATGACAATTGCACGGTCATGCGACACTGTACCCAAACAAAATTTTTTATCATTTTCCCACAAATAGTGCTTTCTTTTGGTGGTATTTGATCACCTCTGGGGTTTTTATTTTTTGCGCTACAAATAAAAAAAAACCCAAAATTTTGAAAAAAAAAATTTTTTATTTGTTTCTGTCACAAAACCTTATAAATAAGTATATTTTCTCCATCACTGATGGGCACTGATGAGGCGACACTGATGGGCACTGATGAGGTAGTACTGATTGGCACTGATGAGGCGGCACTGATGGGCACTGATGATGAAACACATATATGCAGCACTGATAGGCGGCACTGAGAAGCAGCACTGATAGGTGGCACTGATAAGCGGCACTGATGGGAACTCATAGGGGGCACTGATGGGCACTGATAGGTGGAACTGGGAACTGATAGGTGGCACTGATGGACAGTGATAGGTGGCACTGGTGGGCACTGATAGGCGGCAATGACAGATGGCACTTTTTTGGAGGCATTCTCTGGTGGTCCTGGGTGGTATCCAAGATGGGCACTGAGTGCCATCCATGTTGAGCATTGTGCCCCTCTCCTGGTGGTCTAGCGTGGGCTCCCTGGTGGTCAGGGTGGGATTCCCTGGTGGTCTCCCTGGTGGTCCCTGAGTGGGCATTCCCTGATGGTCCTGGTGGTCTCCCTGGTGGTCCTGGGTGGCGATCCTAGGGGGGACTGTACTGATAAACAATCAGCGCAGACCCCCCTGTCAGGAGAGCCACTGATCAGCTCTCCTCTACTCGAGTCTGCAGACACAAGTAGAGGAAAAGCTGATACATGGCTCTTCCTGTTTACACTGTGATCATCCATGATTGGTCACAGCTGATCACTTGGTAAAGAGCTTCCGATGGAAGCTCTTTATTGAGATCAGTAATGCGGTGTGTCAGACTGACACACTGTACCACGATCGCCGTGATGCGTGCCCCCACGGGCGCGCAATCGTGGGTTATCCTGAAAGACATCATATGACGCCCAGCCAGGATAATGGAACCACTGGCCGGCTGTCATTTTGCTATAGGCCGGGCGGAAAGTGGTTAAATACCACCAAAAGAAAGCTCTATCTTAAAAAAAAGATAAACATTTAATTTGGGTACAGCATTGCAAGACTAAGTAATTGTCATTCAATTGTGACAGCATTGAGAGCTGAAACATGGCCTGGACTGGAAGGGAGTGAAAATGTCCAGACTTGAATTGGTTAATAAAAGTGGGCTGATAAGCCTTAAAACTACAGTTCGGACTGGCGTGCTGCTAACACTGAGCTTAATTCTCCAATATCACAATATATACATTAATTTAAAGGTCACAATATATGTACTTGCAGGGCTTTTTTTCCTCAGAAAATAGGTGCAGGAACTTTCTGAGTCAATTCTTGTCACCACCCCCTACCCATCTCTGAGCACCGTTTCTTGATTCCATCCCCCACCCACCTCTCAGTACTGCCCCTTTACAGAGGAGAGAATACAGAGGCAAGTATCATTTTGTAGTGCTAAGTAATTTGTATGGAATGTGTTAATGCTAACAAAAAAAGCAATAAAATAGATCTCCTGCAGCCAGCAGCAATAGAACCTCCCAAGCAACAATAGATCTCCCCAGCAACAATGGACCCCCACAAAAAAATAGCACCCCAGAAACAATAGACCTTGAGCAGCAACATAAGCACCCCCTCACCCAGCATCAATAGACCTCCCCAGCAATAATAGACCACCATGCAAAAATAGATCCCCTCCACCAACAATAGATCCTCCAGCAGCCAGCATCATTAGACCCTCCAGCACACGCCAGCGCCCCTTGTCATTACATACAGTACATAAAGTACTGAAGGTGCTGGAACTGTGTTCTCCCACGCTCCCACTGAAAAAAAAGCCCTGTGTACTTGATGTGACAATAGTTGTATTTTCTATAGGTGAAATCAGAATAGTGCATTTCTGAATATCAAGTTTGTCATTCACAATAGACTTGCTCAACTGAAACCTCCCTATAAACTTACATAATTGGCTACACTAGCACCGAAAGCAGAAACATGCTAATTAGTCTTGCACTTTGAAGCCAGACTATGCATAGTTTTCAAAAGCTCTCCTGAGATCCATAAAAGAGAAATATAAAATAGACCCTTGTTTACCTTTCATCCATAGTGAATACATTAGATGCTGCTAATTTTTCCTCAAAGTTTTAGTTGACTGGTGCCAAAAACTGAAGTGTATTTTCAAATGAAGTGATACAATCATTTAGAATAGGTGCAAAATGATGTTTCTTTTACTTTTGAGTGACTGTTTATTTTATTGTGAAAAATAATCTTGATAGTTTTAGAACCTAAAAATCCAACTAGATCCTTTTACATCCTTAATCCACTCAAAAGTATCCCCTCCCAAACGTTTATGTTGTATTCAAGTTATATCGTAACAAAGTGCATAACTTTAACTCATTAGCTATATGGCTGTCTTATCAACCAGCATAGAAACCAATTAGCTTCCAGAATTTTTTTGTCAAAGCTTAATTGAACAATCTGAAGTTAAAACGACAAAAAACACACAGGAGGGCGTAAACACCTAGTGCATTATCAGAGATTTATTTTATAAGGGCTTAGCTCTGAAGAAGGGGGTGCACCCCCAAAATGAGTCTGCTCATCAGAACAATGGTTTTGTTTGTCAGGCTACATGATTCCTGTACTGAATATTGCCCTGTGGTTTTAATGCCTTTTTTCTCTTCTTTTGTGAGTACCCATTTTGTTAACATTCTCATATTTTACATTAGCTCTTTGGTAATGCACTAGGCATTCGCGCCCAACTGTGTGTTTTTTGTAGTTTTCACTGGATATGCCAATCCGAGGAGGGCTGCATTGGCAGGGCATTCCTGACAGATGTCATCCTTACCATGCATGGTCTGCTTTTTGTCTCAGAGTACTGGAAGCACAGCATGGTGGAATTCAGAGCACTGGAAGCACAGTATGTGTCATGTAATCTAAAGTTATAAACTGGCTGCCGTGCACAACTGCACCAGATTGCGCACTCTCCAGTTTTAGTAAATCAACCCCAATGTGTCTACATCAGCTTGCAAGTTGAAGACATCTTGCAAGGAATCTGTTCCACTACAGCCTTGTGTCATCTACAAGCACAAAAAAAGTTCTCAAAAGGGACAACTTCCACTCTAGTATGGAAAAAATACTCTGGACTCCTGCACTCCTTAGTCCCCCTTTATTGCTTCATATGAAGACAGGACACACAACAGTGGTGGGAGGCAGGAACAGGCTGACATATTTCATACTCTCCTTAGCGCTTAATCATAACCCTCACTATAAATAGTGTTGTGATATACTGTACTTTCCTTTAGCCTTATTCTGGAGATCTTTACTGTGAAGCCATGCCTGCTGCTACACAGCCTCCTCTTGTAAATAGACCTGGACAGGCTGAGCACCCCATTGATTCCTAAGAATAGGTTCACATTAAGCCACCGCAGTGTGTTTGAAATTATGTCAATACAATTCTTATGCTGTACATAATCTCCACAATGTTCCTCTGTATACACTAGACATGTAAATACATCTTAAAGGTCTTATAGTGTGAACCATTTTTTGCACACACATGTAAACTATTTAAAACACAGTTCTAAAGCTAACCATGTCAATAAAAATATAAAATTATATTTAAAATACTCCTTTCCCCCTTCGTTTACAACCAGTCATGTGGCTACTATTCGGCACTGTATCATGGGGATCTGAGGGTGAAAGTCAAGATCACACTACTTCTCCACATAGGTGTGAAAACTGTAGCCTTACAAATGTGTCTCCTGATAGAAACTGCTGTCAGTAACTAAGAAAGGGATTGCCTATGGGTATGTAGCGTGTCATGTCACAGGCAGACATACTGCCATTCCCTTTGAATGTATTACTACTCATCTGACGCAAAAGAAAAGGAAACCAACCTACACACACTATACTGTCAGGATTACCAGATATATACAGTTCCCTGGATTTTATTTTTCTAGCTGAGTTTATTAGGCTTTTAAGTTAAAAAAAATACAGGGTATAATGTGTAGAGAAAAAGGAATAAGAGGTTATAGAATAGGTAGCTTGCAACTTGCAAGTTGTCCACAGTAAGAACATAGGCAAACAATAGGCAACATTGAGTCCAATTTAGGATTATATTATATTCTCCGGATATAAAGAATAACTACGTCCTGGATCCCTGGGCTAGCTGTACAATGATATATGGGAGCTTAAGATAAAGTACTGATAATGTATATAAACCTTGTTGGTTTAAACACTAGAGGATGGAGTTCAGAAATATTTGGAGATCAGAGTCTATGACTAGGCATGTCAGCAAGACTAACCATGAAACTGCAGGCATGGTGTGTGTCAGAATATTGTCCTTTAGCTTATTATTACAAGTTATGGGTTGCAAACTGATCACAGCAGCACAGATTTACTTCCATGCTTAGAGTGGTCATAATTATTCAGGGAGGGAAGAGGATTAACAAAATCATCAGGCATCTGCTGTGGAAATTATCTAAGAATCAAGAATCTAATATTCAATATAATGTATTAATAGTTTTCTGTCAAATTTATGATTAGCATTTTAATATATAAAATTATCTAGTCTTGTTTTGCTTTTTTTTATTAATTATATTAAGCCTTCAATAGGCTTAATTTGAAATGATCTTCATTTGAGCTTGATGTTTGGGTTTTAGTATACACAGAATTAAAGAAGACATTGGATATGATTGTCTTCTATTTGTCCTCATTGACCAACTATGTGTTTTCATTTTTAGAGGACCTACATACATGTTCATACCACACCTTTTTGCTGCAATTATTTTTAATGCTTTTGGGCATTTGTTTATCTGTTTAACAAACTGTCTTCATTAAGAATTTTTGCCAGTCTGATTTCCTTTTAAAGTTATTGATGTATTCTTTGTAATTCTACAATGATAAACGATTTCCTGCAGAATTGCATTTCTAAATACCCTTTTCAAACATTATGTTGTTTTAAACATTTTAAACATTTCAGCTCCGGAAGGATTTCCCCCTTTAGGGCCAGAGCACTTTTGGCGATTTGGCACTGCGTCGCTTTAACTGACAATTGCGTGGTGGTGGTGCGACGTTCTACCCAAACAAAATTTGCGTCCTTTTTTCCCACAAATAGAGCTTTCTTTTGGTGGTATTTGATCACCTCTGCGTCATTTCTGATCAGCACTATAATCAAAAACAGTGCAACAATTTTGCAAAAAAAAATATATTTCTTACTTTTTGTTATAATACATATCCCAAAAATATGGTTGTTTTGGCTGATTTATATTCTTCCTCATATTTTTGGTAAAAAAAAAAATCACAATTGGCGTATATTGACTGGTTTGCGCAAAAGTTGCCGCATTTACGAATGATGAGAATTCATTTATGGGGTTTTTATTTTTTTATTTTTTACTAGTAATGGCAGTGATCTGCGATTTTTAGCAGGAGTGCGATATTGCGGCGGACATGTCGGACTCTTTTGACACTTTTTTGGGACCAAAGACATTTATACAGTGATCAGCGCTGTGAAAATGCACTGATTACTGTGTAAATGTCACTGGCAGGGAAGGGGTTAACCTGCAGGGGGCGCTCTAAGGGTTAACTGTGTTCCCTGCGTGTGTTACTAACTGTATGGGGGCTGGGCTGAGTAAGGGAGGACAGCGATCACATTCCTTCCCCCTGTCAGAACGAAGATCCGTGGAGTTTAATGACATATAGTTCTGTGCATTACTGTGAGTTTAACGTCATATAGTTCTGTGCATTACTGCAAGTTTAACGCCATATATTTAATTGCGTTACTGCAAATTTAACGTAATATATTTCATTGCGTTACTGCAAGTTTAATGCCATATATAGTTCTGTGCATTACTGCAAGTTTAATGCCATATAGTTCAGTGCATTACTGCAAGTTAAATACAATATATTTCATTGTATTACTGCAAGTTTAATGCAATATATTTCATTGCTTTACTGCAAGTGTAATGCCATATATATTTCTGTGCATTACTGCAAGTTTAAAGCCATATATTTCATTGTGTTACTGCAAGTTTAACACCATATAGTTCTGTGGGTTACTGCAAGTTTAATGCCATTTATTTAATTGCGTTACTGCAAGATTAACCTCATATAGTTCTGTGCGTTACTGCAAGTTTAACACCATATATTTCATTGTGTTACTGCAAGTTCAACGCCATATTAATATGTGAGTTACTGCAAGTTTAGCGTCATATAGTCCTGTGCGTTATTGCTAGTTTAATGCCATTTATTTAATTGCGTTACTGCAAAATTAACGCCATATAGTTCTGTGTGTTACTGCAAGTTTAACACCATATATTTCATTGCATTACTGCAAGTTTACCGCCATATATTTCATTGCGTTACTGCAAGTGTAATGCCATATATATTTCTGTGCATTACTGCAAGTTTAAAGCCATATAGTTCTGTGCATTACTGCAAGTTTATCACCATATATCTCATTGCGTTATTGCAAGTTTATCGCTATATATTTTATTGCGTTACTGCAAGTTTAACGCCATATAGTTCTGTGTGTTACTGCAAACGTAATGCCATATATTTCCTTGCGTTACTGCAAGTTTAACACCATATATTTCATTGCGTTCCTGCAAGTTTAACACCATATAGTTCTGTGCATACTGCAAGTTTAATGCCATATAATTTTGTGCATTACTGCAAGTTAAATACCATACATTTCATTGTGTTACTGCAAGTTTAACGCAATATAGTTCATTGTGTTACTGCAAGTTTAATGCCATAGAGTTCTGTGCATTACTGCAAGTTTAATGCCATATAGTTCAGTGCGTTACTGCAAGTTAAATACAATATATTTCATTGTGTTACTGCAAGTTTAATGCAATATATTTCATTGCATTGCTGTAAGTTTAATGCCATATAGTTCTGTGCCTTACTGGAAGTTTAATGCCATATAGTTCTGTGCGTTACTACAAATTTAACGCCATATATTTCATTGTGTTACTGCAAGTTTAACACCATATAGTTCTGTGGGTTACTGCAAGTTTAACGCCATATAGTTCTGTGCGTTAATGCAAGTTTAACGCCATTTACTTAATTGCGTTACTGCAAGATTAACCTCATATAGTTCTGTGCGTTACTGCAAGTTTAACACCATATATTTCATTGCGTTACTGCAAGTTTAACGCCATATAGTTATGTGAGTTACTGCAAGTTTAACGCCATATATCTCATTGCGTTATTGCAAGTTTATCGCTATATATTTTATTGCGTTACTGCAAGTTTAACGCCATATAGTTCTGTGTGTTACTGCAAACTTAATGCCATATATTTCCTTGCGTTACTGCAAGTTTAACACCATATATTTCATTGCGTTCCTGCAAGTTTAACATCATATAGTTCTGTGCATACTGCAAGTTTAATGCCATATAATTTTGTGCATTACTGCAAGTTAAATACCATACATTTCATTGTGTTACTGCAAGTTTAACGCAATATATTTCATTGCGTTACTGCAAGTTTAATGCCATAGAGTTCTGTGCATTACTGCAAGTTTAATGCCATATAGTTCAGTGCATTACTGCAAGTTAAATACAATATATTTCATTGTGTTACTGCAAGTTTAACGCAATATATTTAATTGTATTGCTGTAAGTTTAATGCCATATAGTTCTGTGCGTTACTGGAAGTTTAATGCCATATAGTTCTGTGCGTTACTCCAAATTTAACGCCATATATTTCATTGTGTTACTGCAAGTTTAACACCATATAGTTCTGTGGGTTACTGCAAGTTTAAGGCCATATAGTTCTGTGCGTTAATGCAAGTTTAACGCCATTTACTTAATTGCGTTACTGCAAGATTAACCTCATATAGTTCTGTGCGTTACTGCAAGTTTAACACCATATATTTCATTGCGTTACTGCAAGTTTAACGCCATATAGTTATGTGAGTTACTGCAAGTTTAACGCCATATAGTTCTGTGTGTTACTGAAAGTTTAACGTCATTTATTTAATTGCGTTACTGCAAAATTAACGCCATATATAATTCTGTGTGTTACTGCAAGTTTAACACCATATATTTCATTCTGTTACTGCAAGTTTAACGTCATATATTTAATTGCATTACTGCAAGGTTAACGCCACATAGTTCTGTGCGTAACTGCAAGTTCAGTGCCATATATTTCATTTCATTACTGCAAGTTTAACGCCATATAGTTCTGTGCGTTACTGCAAGTTTAAAGCCATATATTTCATTGTGTTACTGCCAGTTTAACGCCATATATTTCATTGCATTACTGCAAATTTAATGCCATATAGTTCTGTGCTTTACTGCACTTTTGACTCAGTGTATTGTAGTATATTGTAGTGTATCCATGGAGTGTGTAGTGAGTAAATTAAAGTGCACCAAACACCACTTTCCATTGATTAAAGTGCATCCATGTACAAATTTACACATCTTTATTACATTTGGTTAATAAGCACCCCCACTCCCATCATGTCTGGGAGGACAACAAAGAGAGGCAGACATTCCTATGGCACTGTAAGGGATCCAGCAGCATATGTGTCCACAGGCAAAGGTGGACATGGTCAGTTCTCAGGCAGGGCATAATTTCCTCTGTTTAGTGATGTTGCTCATGCTATCCAGCCACAGCATGCAGAGGAGGTGGTGGACTGGCTTACTAAACCATCCTCATCTTGCGTCACCCAAGCAGAGACTACTACGCAGTCCCCTGCAGCTGCCAGAATGGCGAAACCTGCCTCCTTGTCCATTTCATTGCATGCTCTTATCTCTTATCTTAGCTCTTATTGATCCGAGGGCATAACCACCATATATGGAACATTGTACCCACATCTCTTCTGCAGCGCCAACACTCCTCCGGGTATATCCGAGAAATTCTATGAAGTTTTGCTGGGCATCTGTACCATCTAATTAATAGCTTATAGTTCTTTTCTTGGATATAAGCTGAGGAGTTTGATTTAAAAGTTAGCCAAAATGCCTTCTTCCAATCCTCTGCTGTAATCGAGTGACCTATTTCTTTCTCCCACTCTCTAGTGTAATACAGGCTTGTGGGTGGTGCGTGAGATAAGAGCATGCCATATATCAAAGAGATAGAACCTGAGGTCGTTGTATGCCCCCCACACAAAGACTCAAATGGAGTTAAGTCCCTATGTAGCGGACCCTTGCTTGATACATATGTGTAATAATCTTGGAGCTGTAAATACTGAAACCACTGACCAGCATAGTGGCAGTCAGTGTTCATTATTGTATTGAGGGGCTGTAGTCCTTTTAACGCTAAAGCTTGCTTAATCGGAGAAGGGGCTGACGGTGTCCACTGTAGGAACCTAACTGATGACATTCCCGGCAAAAATTCCGGGTTGCCCAAAATCGGGGTTAGTGGGCATGGTATTGAGAAGATATCCCATCTTTGGATACTCTGATCCCAAACTCTCAATAGATATTGAGCACTAGTGGGAGTGTTTCTCTATTTGGGCGCAGCTTAGGCGTTATCCATGGAAGCGAGTAAACACAGTTCATTGATAATAAATGGCTTCAGTCAAACACTGACCATGAGTGAAAGAAAAGTTTTTGTGTTATTCTCTGAAAAATGGCCAAGAAATCATACATTCTGCCAGGGTATGTAAACTTATGAGCACAACTGTATATACACACAGTGTATTGTGTGTACACTATATATCAGTGCATTTGGGGATGTACCGTATATAGTACACTTAAGGTGATGTATTAAAATATATATAGTCTAGTATATATATATATATATATATATATATATAAATATACACACACGGTGTATTGTGTGTACACTCTATACCAGTGCATTCGGGGGTGTACGGTATATAGTGTAGTGCAGTGTTTAAAAAAATCCCTATCATGTCAGGAAGGCCACAAAGGAGAGGCAGACTGTTACGTACCTGGGAGGTGAGCCAGACGGTAGAGGGAGACCTCTCCTACAACTCTGGCTTGCGGGGTTGGAAGTGATACAGCAACCACGGGAGCACGGCAGCTTAAGAGTACCTAGTCAGTCCCGGGAACAGTGAAGCAGGAAACTGGATCAACTGGCCAAACAGCAGAGCAGGATGCTGGAACAGACTGGCTGGACAGCAGAGCAGGATGCTGGAGCAGACTGGCTGAACAGCAGAGCAGGATGCTGGAACAGACTGGCTGGACAGCAGAGCAGGATGCTGGAACAGACTGGCTGGACAGCAGAGCAGGATGCTGGAACAGACTGGCTGGACAGCAGTGCGGGGTCAGGCAGGCCGAGTCGGCAACGGGTAGGCAACAGCAGGCAAAAGGAGAAGGCAAAGGCAGGTGACAAGGCAGGCCCGAGGTCAGGGCAGGCAGCAATCAGACAAGGTGAAGGACAATCCGGGTCAAGGTCTCAGAAAGCAGGTACAGGAACAGAGGTTAACAGGAACGCAGAAGCTGCAGACCCAACAGCAATGTGCAAGTGCAGAAGCCCTGTTTAAATAGTCCTTCTGGCGCCAACATTGGTTAAAACCGTGCGCATTGATGCGTGTGTGCACATGCGCGTGCTCCGGCATGAACGGATTGTCTCATGGGCTTCCTGACATCGTTTTTGGAGGGGTCCTGCGAAAGAGGGGATGGATCAGGTCTGAGGCATGTACATTTTGTGCAGGTTCCCAGGAATTTTCTTCCGGACTGTAGCCCTTCCACTTGATCAGGTATTGTGTCTGGCCCCTTCTTTTCCCGTAGTCCACAATAGCCTCCACCTCAAATTCCTGATCCCCGTCAATGGTAACAGGTGCCGGGGGATTAGAGCAGCGATCAGGAAATGGGTCGGGCACCGTAGGTTTCAACAGGGACACATGAAATACCGGATGGATCTTGAAGGACTCTGGCAAGGATAATTTGAAAGATACATCATTGATTCTCCTCCTTACCGGGAAGGGGCCAATGAATCTAGGAGCCAGCTTCTTTGAGGGACACGCCAACCTTAGATTGGCTGTAGACAACCAAACCTGGTCTCCTGGTTGCAGAATCAGTTCCCCCCTTCTTTTCCTGTCAAACACCCTCTTGCTGTCCTCCTGGGCCTTTGCAATGGTCTCTTGTAACAGTAAGTTATTGCGGGAAAAGAAGCCCAAGGTATCCTGAACTGCAGGAAAAGAGGATTCGGGAACAAGGTCAGGTAGGAAGGTGGGGTGAAATCCATAATTGGCAAAGAAAGGAAACTGTTGGGTGGCCAAGTGGTTGGAGTTGTTGTAAGCAAACTCTGCCAAGGGCGGTAATGTTACCCAATCGTCCTGAACAAAAGAGGTGAAGCACTGGATATACTGTTCCAGGGTCTGATTGGTGCACTCGGTTTGCCCATTGGTCTGGGGATGGTAGGCAGAGGAAAAGGAGAGTTCAATCTGCAAAGTTCCACATAAAGCCTTCCAAAACTTGGAGTTGAACTGAACACCACGATCTGAGACAATATACTTAGGCACACCATGGAGTCTCACAATTTCTTTGATAAAGACTCTGTGGCCGAAGGAGTATCCCTCAACAGGACGAAGTGAGCCATTTTTGACTGAAGGTCCATGATGACAAAGATGGGGGTGCATTGGTTGGAGTGTGGAAGTTCAACTATAAAATCCATAGAAAGCATCTTCCAAGGTCTGTCGGGTATGGGCAGAGGTTGGAGTAATCCCCATGCCTTGCCTCGGGAGCTTTTATTCCGAATACAGGTGGTACATGCATTCACATAAGTTTGGCAGTCCTTTTCCAGGCCAGGCCACCAGAATGATCATTGCACCAGCTCAATGGTCTTGCAAATGCCAAAGTGACCTGCCACGGGATGATCATGGCATACTTCTAGCACCTTAGTCCGAGTCCCTTCGGGTACAAAGATTTGTTCATCCTTCCATAGGAGTCCATCCCTGGTTTGTAAAGTGATTCCAGGGGGACCATGCAATCCAATAGAGGCAGACTGTAGTTGGGTGAGTAAACTGGTGTGCAGCAGCAAGAAGTTACCGGCTGATAGAATGGTATCTGGCCCTGGGATGTCTCTTAGATCCTCAAACATGCGTGACAACGCGTCGGGCTTGATGTTCTTTGATCCGGGTCTGTAAGTTATGTGAAATGTGAATCTTGAAAAGAAAAGTGCCCAACGAGCTTGACAGGGCTTTAAACATTTTGCAGCTCTCAGATATTCTAGATTTTTGTGATCTGTGTAGATCAGGATCGGGTGTGCTGCTCCCTCCAACAAGTATCTCCATTCTTCCAGGGCAGCTTTGATCGCTAACAACTCCCGATCCCCTATATCGTAATTCCTCTCAGCTGGAGAAAGCTTTCGAGAGAAGAATGCCACTGGGTGCGTCACCTCCTTGAGGCCTTGGTGTTGGGGCAGAATGACGCTTTCAGAGGTGTCTACTTCAATGATGTAGGGTAGGGTAGATGGCTTAGAACAGGAGGGACTGTAAATTGCTTTTTTAACATTTCAAAGGCAACCTGTGCTTCCCCAGTCCAGCAAAAACAGACACCCTGCTTAGTCAACTGCGTGATAGGGTGAATAATGGCCGAAAAGTTCTTAATGAATTTGCGATAGAAATTGGTGAAGCCCACAAAATGTTGTATTCCTTTCTTGTCAGTGGGAGCCGGCCAATCCAATATCGCTGCGACCTCCTGGGGATCCATCGTGATTCCATTGGTAGAGATGATCAGACCCAGGAACTGGATACTTTGTCGCTCAAAGCCACTTTTCTCGGCCTTGGCATAGAGTTTATGCTCCTGGAGCCGACACAGCACACTCTTTACATGTCCCCGATGTACTTCTAATGACACGGAAAAAATCAAGATGTCGTCTAAGTAAACGACAACAAAGATATCCAGGAAGTCCTTGAAGATGTCATTAATGAAGTACTAGAAGGCGCCCTGGGCATTGCAGAGGCCGAAGGGCATTACTAGATACTCAAAGTGTACGTATCTAGTGTGAAAAGCGGCCTTCTTATACGGATCGGGTTGTAGGCTCCTCTTAAGTCAAGTTTGGTGAAAATGCATGCTGATTTAAGTCTCTGGAACAGTTCAGGAACCAAGGGAAGGGGGTAGCAGTTCTTAATAGTTACTTTGTTCAAGTCCCGGTAATCTGCACACGGCCTCAGGGAATGGTATTTCTTCTTCACAAAGAATATGCCTGCACTGGCCGGGGAGGTAGATGGCCGGATGAACCCCTTTCCAAGGTTCTCATCATTGTAGTCCTTTAGTACTTCTGATTCCCGTTCTGACAAGGAGAAAATGCAGCCGAAGGGGATCTCGGCTCCTGGAAGGAGTTCGATAGGACAATCGTAGGGCCGGTGTGGGGGTAAGGTGTCAGCCCCACACTTACTTAAGACATCCAGAAACTCATGGTAGGTGACAGGAACCAGCTGACGTAGCTCAGGGTCTGTATCTGTGCATAGCAGGATCGTGGATGAGGATGATGGGGAAGGTGTCTCCAGGCAGTGTTCTCGGCAGTAAGAAGATGAGAACACAATATTTCCAGTTTTCCAGTCTTTTTGGGGGTTATGGCCCTGTAGCCAAGGTAGGCCCAGGATGACAGGAAATAGGGGGGATGAGATGGCATCCAAGCACAGTAATTCTCAGTGGTTGGTGGAGCTGATGGTCAGTATAGGTGGGGTCTCCTTGGTAACCAGTCCAGACTTAATGCAAGATCCATCAGCCAAAAATACTGTGAGTCCTTGTTCCCTGGTTTGAAGTGGAATGTGCTGTTGCATGGCAAAGGACTGGTCGATGAAACAGCTGCAAGCACCAGAATCAATTATTGCGGTCACCAACACGGTTCTTCCCGGGAGCTGGAATGAGATAGGCAGAGTAACATAAGCTGAGCTAGCAGGCATGGCAGGCAAGGGTGACTGATCAGGAGAGGATAAGGCTAGACATTTAAGCAGCTTAGCAGGACAGGTGCGCACAAAGTGACCGGCCTCCCCGCAGTATAGACACAGGTTATTCACCTGTCTGTGTTGGCGCTCTTCCAGGGCCAGCGAGGTATGGATCATACCCAACTGCATGGGCTCAGGAGCTTCTGGCATGGAGGATTTAGAATCTCTAGGAGCCAGAACAGGTGCCTTTGGCAGCATCCAAGTGGGGCGGAACGGCTGGGAAGATCTCTCTGCTCTGCGCTCCCTTAGGCGCCGATCAATCTGGATGGAAAGCTTGATCAGCACCTCCAGAGAGTTTGGTACTCCAACCCGGGCAAACTCATCCTTTAGACTTTTGGAGAGGCCCAAGCAGAACTGATGACAGAGGGCAACATCGTTCCAATTGGTGTCAGCACTCCAGCGCCTAAAGTCCGTGACATAGTCCTCGGCCATTCTGCAGAGTGCATGTAGAACTGCTTCAGCTGTGGCAGTCTTTCGCGGGTCATCGTACAGCTGGACTATGGTGTCGAAGAAGGTCTGCATTGAGTTAAGCTGGACATCGTTCCGTTCCAGAAGCTGATGTGCCCAAGACTGTGGCTCCCCCTGCAGGAGGGAGATGATGTATCCCACCTTGGTGGATTCCATGGAAAAAGTCAGTGGCTGGAGGACATTTCGGAAAGCTCTGAATTTACCCCGATCACCAGAAAAGCATTCAGGAGCCGGCACCCGGGGCTCAGGAGGCAACATCACCACTGAGGATCCGGAGGATGCACTGGCTTGAGTAGAGGAAGAAGCCATGGCAGAGGTCGGGTTGGATCCTGTTGCTGGAGAAGCCATGGACTGGACTTGATTCTCTAGCCGAGTGTAGCCATCTTGAAGAGACTGTAAAGCTTGCGTCAAGGCTGCCAGGTGTCTGCAAATCTCATCCATCGGAGTGGCATCCCTGGCTGGCTCAGTCATGGCTGTTTGATACTGTTACGTACCTGGGAGGTGAGCCAGATGGTAGAGGGAGACCTCTCCTACAACTCCGGCTCGAGGGCTGCTGGAAGTGATACAGAAACCACGAGAGCACAGCGGGGTAAGAGTGCCTAGTCAGTCCCGGGAACAGTGAAGCAGGAAACTGGATCAAGTGGCCGAACAGCAGAGCAGGATGCTGGAACAGACTGGCTGGACAGCAGAGCAGGATGCTGGAACAGACTGGCTGGACAGCAGAGCAGGATGCTGGAACATACTGGCTGGACAGCAGGGCAGGATGCTGGAGCAGACTGGCTGGACAGCAGAGCAGGATGCTGGAACAGACTGGCTGGATAGCAGAGCAGGATGCTGGAACAGACTGGCTGGACAGCAGAGCAGGATGCTGGAACAGACTGGCTGGACAGCAGAGCAGGGTCAGGCAGGCCGAGTCGGCAGTGGATAGGCAACAGCAGGCAAAAGGAGAAGACAAAGGCAGGTCACAAGGAAAGCCAAGGTCAGGGCAGGCAGCGATCAGACAAGGTGAAGGACAATCCGGGTCAAGGTCTCAGAAAGCACAGTACAGGAACACAGGTTAACAGGAAAGCAGGAGCTGCAGACCAAACAGCAATGTGCAAGTGCAGAAGCTCTGTTTAAATAGTCCTTCTGGTGCCAACATTGGTGACAACCGCGCGCATTGGCGCACATTGGCGCATGTATGCACATGCGTGTGTGCCGGGATGAATGGATTGTTCCGTGGGCTTCCTGACACAGACGCTCCAAGGACACTAAAAGAGGGCAAGGAGCCTCTGTGTCTTCAGTGAAAAGTGGTGATGGCAGACATGGTGCATCCTCTGCAGGCGGGTCATGCTTGTCCTTATTTTCTGCTGTTGGCCGTGTTATTGAGCCACAACATGCAGTAGAGTTGGTGAAGTGGATAACTAAGCCGTCCTCATCATCTGTCACCCAGGCTCATACTAGTTTGCCTTCTAATGCAGCTGGCAAAGTGGCCTATTCCAATGGATCCTTGTCCACAGTTACTCCTTCTGTAGCCCCACCATCATGCACAAAGGAGTCACCAGAATCATTAGACCATAGTGTTGCTTACATGCTGATGGAGGATGCGCAGCAATTTGAAGGCTCTGATGTTATTTCTCAGGTTGAGGAAGGGAGTAGCGTGAGCCTAGAGACAGGGGGTGCCGCAGAAGGACAAGAAACTAGCAGTCATGTTCCCCCAGCTGCAGCAAACTGCCAAGTTTGCTCCAGTGATGAGGAGGGAGGAGATGATGAGGACACGAACTGTACTTGGGTGCCTAAGAGAAGAGAGGAGGAAAGGGAGGATGAGGAGGAGGCACAACTCCAGCGAGGCAGAATGTCCTCCAGGGGCCAGCTTAAGGGCATCCACCCAATTGCATCAGACCACAGAGCTCCACAGGTGCAGGGTGCTGCTGGCTCCCCACTGACTTCCAAAAGTTCATTGGTGTGGGCATTTTTCAACACATGTGCAGTAGATCGCACCATTGCCATTCGCAATCTATGTCTTAAGCGGGTCAAGATATTTAGGCACTACTGTCTTGACAAGACATGTGACAACCAGCCATGCAGTCTGTTGGCAACAGCACCTGAAAAACCCACATCAGAAAACAAGGCAGACTTGCTTCTCCTCTGGGATCTCAACCCCTACTATACCTCCAGTCCTCTCCAAAACCTGCAATGAAAGGAATGAAGGTCTAGCAATGCGTGCTTACAGCCAATCTGCTAACAGTACACCACCAGGTGAATTCAGCAGGCAAATATCCCTACCCCAGTTGCCGTAAAAAAAATACTGTCCCAGCCATCCACATGCTCATCATCTTAATGCTAGCATGGCCAAATTGCTAGCACTCCATCTGCTGCCTTTTCAGCTGGTAGACTCTGCCCCTTTCGTGAATTTGTGGAATGTGCTGTCCCACAGTGACAGGTTCCCAAAAGACATTTCTTTTCACGTAAGGCCATTCCAGCCCTCTACCATCACGTGGAAGGCAATGTTGTGGTCTCGTTGGACAGGGTGGTCAGCAGCAGGGTTCATATTACCACTGACAGATGGTCCAGAAGGCATGGTCAGGGGCGTTGCCTTTTCTTCACGGCACACTGTGTAACTCTGATGGCAGCTGGAAAGGATGCAGGACAGGGTTCAGTGGTGGAGCTAGTTCCACCACCATGCCTCCAAGAAGCTGGTGGTTTTGCCACATATGCCTCCTCCATCCCCTCCACCCCCTCCTGTTCTTCTACCTCTGTGGCCTCTTCCGCCGGAATTGTCCTCTGAACCTGCAGTGCTCCCCAAGCATCCAAGGGGCTATGCAAACAGTTAGGCTAAAAGATGCCATGCAGTGCTTGAGTTAGTCTGTCTTGGGGACAGGAGCCACACTGGGGCAGAGATTCTGTCAGCTCTGCAGGAGCAGGCTCAGAGGTGGTTTACGCCATGGCAGCTTGAGCCAGGATTGGTTGTATGTGACAATGGCACCAACCTTCTCTCTGCCCTCCGACAGGGACACTTGACACATGTTCCATGCTTGGCACATTAATTGAATTGAATTTGGTGGTGCAGCATTTCTTGACCAGATACCCAGGCTTACCAGATATCCTGAGGCAGGCCAGAAAAGTCTGTGGTCATTTCCAGCGCTCATACAATGCCAGTGCCTGGCTGGCTGACATTCAGCGGGAATTCAACCTGCCCACCAACCGCCTCATTTTTGACATGCCCACCAGGTGGAACTCAACATTGGCAATGCTGCAGCGGCTGCATGCACAGCAGAGGGCCATCAATGAGTACCACTGTGAGCATGGCACCAGGACAGGCTAGGAGGAGCTTGGCTTCTTTTCGCCACGTCAGTGGCTACTGATCAAGGATGCATGCACTGTCCAGTCACCATTTGAGGAGGCCACAAGGATGGTGAGCAGCCACAATGCATGCATCAGTGACACTGTCCCTCTAATATTCCTTCTGGAGCACATGCTTATTGGAATCATGGACAGGGCACTTGAGGCAGAACAGCGGGAGGAAGAGGAGGACTTCCTTTCCTCTCAAGGCCCTCTTTATGCAGATAGCATTCCTGCAGAGACGCCAAACACATAGGAGGAGGAGGATTGTGTCAGCATGGATGTGGAGGATAACACACAGCAGTCTTCAAGGGATCGTGGTTTTCAGTCCCCAGAAACCCAAGGAGTTGTACGTGGCTGGGAGGAGGTAGTTCCTGTTAATGTCATCCTCAGTGACCCAGAGGACACTCATGCCTCCTCAGACTTATGCTGCATGGGCTCTCTGATTCTGAAAATCCTGCGAAAAGACCCTAGGATTCGTGATATCAAGGAGAGGGATCATTACTGGCTGACAACCCTTCTTGATCCACGTTACAAGGGTAAAGTTGCAGAGCTCATCCTGCCTGCACAGAGGGAGCAGAGGATGAAACATCTTCAGGATACCTTGAAGAAAAGTTTGTGCAACACCTTTCCAGACCCTGGGAGGTTACCATGTCCTGGTGCTGGACAACGTGTTTCTGAAGCTTCGGTCGTTCAGAGGCAGAGCGCTGGAGAAGGTCGGTGGATGACCAAAGCCTTTTAACAATTTTTCAGCCCTCAGCGCCCAGGCCTGATAGGTTCAAGCAACCATTGTCAGCATCTGCATTATATGGCGCAGGAATATCTAGGTGCAAGAGCAGACTTGGAGACCTTTCCAACCGAGCATCCGCTGAGTTACTGGGTCTTTAGGATGGACCACTGGCTGGAACTTGCTGAATATGCAATTGAGCTACTGGCCTGTCCTGCATCCAGCATGCTTTCTGAACAGACATTCAGTGAGGGTCCGTAACCGATCAAAAAGTGCGCCTGATAGGCTCACATTTATAGAAATGAATCAGTCCTGGATCAGCAGCTATCAAGCACCTGATGCTGATGCAACTGATTTGCTAGGGATCGGGGATCCCTTGAAGACTGCCTATGCTGCCTATCCTATTCCCCCTGTCCTGAATCTAGATGATGATAGCTACCAACGCTATTTTGTATTTAGGACACCACCAACACCCAAGACCCAATTCATGCACCCAACAAGAGTAACTGCAAGGGGTTACAGTGTTCTGGCATCGCCAGCACCCAAGGCCCAATTTTTCGGCACCTGTTTGGCTGGGGCATGTCATCACAATTTTAAAAATAATTTACAACAGCAGGGCCCGTTCCTGAGCCCAACAAGACTAACTGAAAGGGCTTACAGTGTTCTGGCACTGCCAACACCCAAGGCCCAATTTTTTGGTACCTGTTTGACTGGGGCATGCCATCACAATTTTTAAAATAATTTACAACAGCAGCCCATTCCTGTGCCCAACAAGAGTAACTGCAAGGGGTTACAGTGCTTTGGCACCGCCAACACCCAAGGCCCAATTTTTCGACACCTGTTTGACTGGGGCATGTCATCACAATTTTTAAAATAATTTACAACAGCAGGGCCCATTCCTGTGCCCAATAAGAGTAACTGCAAGGGGTTACAGTGTTCTGGCACTGCCAACACCCAAGGCCCAATTTTTTGGCATGTCATCACAATTTTTAAAATAATTTACAACAGCAGGGCCCTTCAGGTCTGGTATGGATTTTAAGGGTAACCCCGTGACAATTTTTTAAAAAAAAAAAGAAGTGGGGGTCCCCCCAAAATCCAAACCAGGCCCTTCAGGTCGGGTATGGATTTTAAGGGGATCCCGCACCAAAAATTAAAAAAAATTATGGTGGGGGTCCCCCCCAAAATCCAAACTAGGCCCTTCAGGTCTGGTATAGATTTTAAGGGGATCCCGCACCAAAAGTTTAAAAAAATGATGTGGGGGTCCCCCCCAAAATCCAAACTAGGCCCTTCAGGTCTGGTATGGATTTTAAAGGGAACCCCGTGCCAAATTTTTTAAAAAGGGCATAGGGGTCCCCCCAGAATCCAAACAAGACCCTTATCAGAGCATGCAGCCCTGGCATGGCAGAAGGGGTTGGGGACGAGTGAGCGCTCTCCCTCCAAACCATACCAGGCCACATGCCCTTAACATGGGAAGGGGGCTTTGAGGTCCCCCCAAAGCACCTTGTCCCCATGATGATGGGGAGAAGCGCCTCATCCCCATAACCCTGGCCGGTGGTTGTGGGGGTCAGCGGGCGGGGGCTTATCAGAATCTGGAAGCCCCCTTTAATAAGGAGGCCCCCAGATCCTGACCCCTACCCATTCACCAAAAAAGGAGTGTAGTGGTACAAACAACATGAGGCAGTTTTTGACAAGTCCTTGACAACTCCTTTATTGTATAAAATAGCTCTTCTTCTTTCTTCCTCCAATCTTCCTCCATCTTCTCCTGCCCCGGTCCTTCTTCTGGTCTTCTGCTTCCTCTTTTGGTCTTCTTCCTTCCACTCTTTGTCTTCATCATTCATCTTCTTCTTCCTTCTTCTTACACCGCTGCCCGTCTCCCGCTGCCCCAGCAGTGCTGTCCAGAGGCGTCTCCCCGAATGGGCAGTGTTCAGTTTGACATTTATTTTAAAGGTAAGGGAGGGGCCACCCAATGATGTAACCGATTGACCCTACCCCCTTCTGACACCATGCAACATCAGAGGGGGTGGGTCACCCATTTACGTCACCAGGAGGCCCTGCCCATTCTTATAAGAGAAATGTCAAACTGAAGACTGCCCATTCTGGGAGACGCCTCTGGATGGCATGGCTGTGGCGGCGGGAGAGCAGCAGTGGTGAAAGAAGAAGGAAGAAGAAGATGAAGATTGAAGATGACGAGAGGAAGACCAAAAGAAGAAGAAGCAGAAGACCAAAAGACAGACCGGGGCTGGAGAAGTTGGAGGAAGACTGGAGGAAGAAAGAAAAAAGAAGAAAAGAAGAAAAGCGCTATTTTACACAATAAAGGACTTGTCAAAAACTGCCTCATGTTTTTGTACCACTACACTCCTTTTTTGGTGAATGAGTAGGGGTACAATGTACCCCATACCTATTCACATAGTGGGGTCGGGATCTGGGGGTCCCCTCATTAAAGGGGGCTTCCAGATTCTGATAAGCCCTCTGCCCGCAGACCCCCACAACCACCGGCAAGGGTTGTGGGGATGAGGCCCTTCTCCCCATCAACATGGGGACAAGGTGCTTGGGGGGACCTCAAAGCACCCTCCCTATGTTGAGGGCATGTGGCCTCATATGGTTTGGAGGGGGGCGCTCGCTTGTGCCCACCCCCTCCTGCCATACCAGGGCTGCATGCTCGGATAAGGGTCTGGCTTTGGGGGGACCCCTACGCCATTTTTTTAAAAAAATTGTCACGGGGTTGCCCTTAAAATCCATATCAGACTTGACCCCCCAAAGTCCTGGTAAGGACTTTGGGGGGACCCCTACGCAATTTGTTTTTAAAAATTCTGGCACGGGGTTCCCCTTAAAATCCATACCAGACCTGAAGGGCATGGTACAGATTTTGGGGGGAACCCTACACGATTTTTTTTAAAAAAATTGGCCCAGGGTTCCCCTTAAAATACATACCAGACCTGAAGGGTCTGTTACAGACTTTGGGGGGAACCCTGTGCATTTGTTTAAAATAAATTACAGCCACGAGAGGTTTTAAATGCAAAATCCTTTACAAATGTCATTTTGCGGTGGCACTGTTCTAAACATCACAGAGATGCGCCTTTACATGTGCCTTTACAGGCATACTAAGGGGACCCCCCAGTCACAATATTTAAAGGAATATTTCATTTTTATTTTTTCACTTGAAGCATTATGAAAATCATTGCTTCTGAAAAATCAAATCAATTTTAATTTTTTTTTTGCATTGATACATGTCCCCTAGGGCAGGACCTGAGGTCCCCATACACTTTTTAGGGCAAAAACTTGCAAATTAGCCTTTAAAATGAGCACTTTTGATTTTTCATGTTCGAGTCCCATTGTTTTTAATGGCGTTTGCATGCTCGCACTAATTTTTTAGTTCTGGTGTGAACCAAACCGGTGGGTGTTCGGCCCATCCATACTTGCAGTAACGCAATAAAATATATTGCATTAAACTTGCAGTAACGAAATGAAATAGATGGTATTTAACTTGCAGTAAGGCACAGAACTACAGTATATGGCAATAAACTTGCAGAAACGCACAGAACTATATGGCGTTAAACTTGCAGTAACCTAATGAAATATATGGCGTTAACCTTGCAGAAATGCAAGGAAATATGTGACGTTAAACTTGCAGTGACGCACAGGACTATATGGCGTTAAACTTGCAGCAATGCACAGAACTACACGGCGTTACATTTGCAATAACGCAATGAAATATATGGCGTTAAACTGGCAGCAATGCATAGTACTATATGTCGTTAAAGTTGCAGTAACACAATGAAATATATGGTGTTAAACTTGCAGTAATGCACAGAACTATATGGCGTTAAACTCACAGTAATGCACAGAACTATATGTCGTTAAACTTGCAGTAACGCAATGAAATATATGGCATTAAACTTGCAGTAACGCACAGAACTATATGACGTTAAACTTTCAGTAATGCAATGAAATATATGACATTAAACTTGCAGTAATGCGCAGAACTATATGGTGTTAAACTTGCAGTAATGCAGAGAATTATATGGCATTAAACTTGCAGGAATGCAATGACATATATGGCATTAAATTTGCAGTAACGCAATGAAATATATGGCATTAAACTTGCAGCAATGCACAGAACTATATGGCGTTAAACTTGCAGTAATGCAGGAGTGTGCATGCACCGGCCCTCTGAGATGGCGGTGCTCCATTCCAGAAGCCAGCCTGCAGCCTGTATTCAGGTCACCCACCCCGCCATCCGTGGGTCTCTGACAGCTGAGTCCTCGGGAGCATCCCCTGAAGCTTCAATTCCCCACAGGATCCTTGGCAGGGATCGCGCTGGCAGCAGCCATCAGGCAAGGCCGCAGCTGCGGCCTACACATACAAAAAGACACCCACAGACGGGAGAAGCCTCTTAGGAGCCCGAATTCCCTCCAGCACCAGTGCCCCGGGGTCTTCCTCCGGGACGTATCGGGAGTCAGAGGGCTGATCCCAGACTCCGTGGATCATCAGAGACTGATCCTGTAAGCAAGGCCAAGGCAGCAGCCATCATAGTGCCACGTGTAGCGTGGGACCTCCGCACTTGATTGAGGTACCGGGAAACCCCCCCATAAGAGAGTGACAGATTCAGAGGGGCCCCCTGATTTCACAATCGCCCACCCTTTAGAGCAGGGAGGTGGCGGATCAGTCTAACCTATATATCAGGGGCAGGAGAGCTCAGCGAAGGGTCCGCAATTCTGAGGGGGAATCCCTGCGGCCCCTCAGTCTTGCCTACAGCAAGCACCCTTGAGGAGGGAGTAAGGAGCTATCGGGAGCACCTCAATTGCCAACTCTCTCCCTGGCCCCCACTTTGTTTTCCCCCAGGTCCTGGGCCTCGCTTTACCCATCACGGCAGCCCCGGGATGAAAATAGCCCCCTCTTACCCCTCACTGAAGAGATCATTTTCTAGCTCTGTTCCACATGTATGCAGCAGCGGTCAGGAGAGACATTTCCAAACATCCCGGTTTTACAGAACAATCTCCTAAAACCACTCCTATACCCCCGGGCACCCAGCCCAACCTAAAGGACAGTACTGAGGACATGGATGCTGGGGGGAAAGGGGGATCTCAAATCCTGCCTAACCTGGGACCCCCTGCTTCCGATCCCAATATTCCCCAGATCCTTTCGCCAGCGCCTACAGTATTTCTACTAGAGGGGACCCTAGAGGAGATGTTTGCCTCCCGGTGGGGGACCGGGCACCTATTCCAGACACCCTGGGTATCTTGGAGTCCCCTTCACCGACACTTCATTCGGATCTTAAATTCATGATGGAAACCTTTTCTAAAATGCTATCCAAAGGACTGGCCCAGACCGCCTCCCAAATAACCTCCACTATCCAAACGGATCTCCAGAATTTAGGTTCCAGGATCAATGCCATAGAACATAAGACAGACCAAACAATAGCCAGAGCAAATCAAAATACTTTGCACATGCAAGATCTACAAGATCAGCTGGACACAGCCCTATCTAAAACTGAGGACCTTAAAAACCATTCTTGCAGGTACAATTTTTGGATCCTGGGGCTCCCAGAATCCATTACTGATGTTCATGGTACAGTCCGTTCCTTCATTAAAGAAATTGTTCCTAATATTCCGGACCACAGGCTGGAACTGGACAGGGCCCACAGAGCTCTCCAAGCCCCTCGTTCTGATGGACTTCCCAGGGACATTGTGGTCAAACCACACTTTTATGCAGTGGAGATTATGAAAATTAGCAGGAACACTTCCCAACTGTCCTTTCTGGGTCATCCTATTCAAGTGTTTGCGGACATTTCCCCTGCCACCATTCAAAAATGGAGGGCCTTGAAGCCCCTGCTCGGGGTCCTTAGCCAAAAAACTGTTAAATATTGGTGGTCCTTCCCTTTTCATCTTTCCTTCTCCTTCAAGAGCAAGAATTACGGCTTCTGCACCTTCCAAGAAGGAGACCTGGGCGGCCGAGCCCCATATATATGGCTCTTCTGGGATGGCTCGTCTGGGATGGAGGTCTTGACTCGTTCTGTTTTCTTAAGTTATGCGTTAGTTACTAATGCTCTAGTTACTGAGGCTCTTCACATGGATAGTTGTCAGGGGTCCGGCAGTATTATTGTATTAAGCATAAGGCTGGTATGGGGACGGAAAGGTGGATATGCTCCTCCCTCTGCTCCTGGATGCCACCCGATGGTTTATCCTCAAGCAGACTTGACTCTGCAGATTAGGCGGAGGTTTTTGCTCCATTCTGGGGGTACAGGAGCCAAATTATTGGCTCCCTCCCCCCGGACACAGAGGGGACTGGCGGCTTTCGGCTGACACTTCCCTCCTCTACCCCCTTATTGTTTGTTTTCTTACTATGCTTTTCTATTTTTTCCTCATTTCCCTCTTACTTTCTTTCTAGGCCCCAGGGAGGCTTCCTACCAGTGGGAGAAAGAGGTTCCAGTTCATGGCTTTCAATGGAGGTAGATCCAGCTTTTTTCCACCCCGAGAGCGGGTGAGTAAATCCGTAGTGATGCATATAGACCTTGTCCGTCACCATGACCCCCTCACCTAATTTAGCCGACACTCTGAAACTAGTGCCTCACAATCTCCAGGGTCTCAATTCCCCTTTAAAGAATAGGAAGTACTTCCAGACTGCTCACTTGCAGCACTTGGAGGTCCTTCTCCTCCAAGAGACCCACTTCCCTATTCAATACAACCCAAAATTCATCCATGAGAGATTCCCCCAATTTTTCCTGGCGAATGCACAGGACAAGACGAGGGGGGTGCTAAGGGGTTGGGGTTCCAAGCCAGACGTGAGATTAGAAACCCTGAGGGCAGATATATGCTCTTAGTGGGGGAACTCAGAGGCCACACATACACATTTATCTCTTATTATGCCCCAAACCAGGGTCAGGTACAATTTTTCTGGTCCATCTTGGGTTCCCTTTCCCCCCACTTCGAGGGCACCGTGAGCCTAGGAGGGGACTCCAACACAGCTCTAGACCACATGCTTGATAAATCGAGGCCTGACTGAGCTTGCATTCTTCAACCTCCGAAGAGGAGCTTGAAGATTGCTAAGCTCCTCTACTCGCTGGGGTTAGTGGATGTACGGAGGGAATTTAACCCACGATCTAAGGATTTTACTCTAGAGTTGAGCAAACCTGAACTGTAAAGTTTGGGTTCGTACCGGACTTTAGGGTGTCCGTGTTCCGAACCCGGACATTTGAGAAAAAGTCTGGGTTCGGGTATTTTCTTGCGCCTTTTGTATAGCTGCAGGGCAGCCAATCAACAAGCGTTTCACTCGTTTGCCCTTAGAAGCCATCACATCCATGCCTACTAATGGCATGGCTGTGATTGGCCAGTGCATCATGTGACCCATCCACAATATGAGCTGGAGTCATGTAGCGCTGCATGTCACATGTTCTAAGGCTGGTGTAGGGAGAGGATTCTGCCGCCACTGTGAGGGACAGATTACTGTTATAAAACCAGCTCATACTGGTATAGGGAGAGGTTCCTGCCGCCGCTGTGAGGGACAGATTAGCGTTATAAAATCATCTCATACTGGTATAGGGGGAGGTTCCTGCCGTTGGTTTGAGGGATAGCTTAGCGTTATAAAATCATCTCATACTGGTATAGGGAGAGGTTCCTGCCGCTGGTGTGAGGGATAGATTAGCGTTATAAAATCATCTCATACTGGTATAGGGAGAGGATCCTGCCGCTGGTGTGAGGGATAGATTAGCATTATAAAATCATCTCATATTGGTATAGGGAGAGGTTCCTTCCGCTGGTGTGAGGGATAGATTAGCGTTATAAAATCATCTCATACTGGTATAGGGAGAGATTCCTGCCACTGGTGTGAGGAATAGATTAGCATTTTAAATTCATCTCATACTGTTATAGGCAGAGGTTCCTGCCGCTGGTGTGAGGGACAGATTACCGTTATAAAATAATCGACAATGGCCGAAATCTCGTAGCGGCTCTGGGCCGAGCCGGTTTGACTCACATCCCTTGCCTGGCGCATGTGCTGAATTTGGTGGTACAAAATTTTCTAAAAAACTACCCGGATATGTCAGAGCTGCTGCATAAAGTGCGGGCTGTCTGTGCGCACTTTCGGCATTCTCACCCTGCTGCTGCTCGCCTGTCTGCGCTGCAGCGGAACTTTGGCCTTCCTGCTCACCGCCTCATATGCGACGTGCCCACAAGGTGGAACTCCACCTTGCACACTCCACCTTGCACATGCTGGAGAGACTGTGCGAGCAGCAGCAGGCGATAGTGGAGTTTCAGCTGCAGCACGCACGGGTCAGTCGCTCTGCGGAACAGCAACACTTCACCACCAACGAGTGGTCCTCCATGCGAGACCTGTGTAGCGTATTGCGGTGTTTTGAGTACTCCACCAACATGGCCAGTGCCAATGACGCTGTTCTCAGCGTTACTATCCCACTTCTATGTCTCCTTGAAAAAACACTTCAGGCCATGATGGAAGAGGATGTGGCACAGGAGGATGAGGAGGAGGAGGAGGAAGAGGGGTCATTTCCACAGTTATCAGGCCAGTCATTCGCAAGTGGCTCGGAGGGTGGGTTCCTGCACCAGCATAGGCCAGGTCAAAAATATTCAAGCCAGGGCACAGTTCTGGAGGACGAGGAGGATGAGGAAGATGAGGAGGAGGAGGAATCGCAACAGGGTGGCACACAACGCAGCTCGTAGGCATCACTGGAGCGTGGCTGGGGGGATACAGAGGACACAGATGATATACCTCCCACAGAGGACAGCTTGTCTTTGCCTCTGGGCAGCCTGGCACACATGGCCGACTACATGCTGCAGTGCCTGCGCAACGACAGCCGAGTTGCCCACATAGTAACTTCTTCCGATTACTGGGTGGCCACCCTGCTGGATCCCCGTTACAAGGACAATGTGCCGTCCTTAATTCCCTCACTGGAGCGTGAGAGGAAGATGCGCGACTACAAGCGCACACTGGTAGAGGCGCTGCTGAGGGCATTCCCAAATGACACCGGGGGCTCAGTGGAAGCACAAGGCGAAGGCAGAGGAGGAGGAGGAGGAAGAGGCCACCAACGCAGCTGTGCCACCGCCAGCACCTCAGAAGGCAGGGTTAGCATGGCCGAAATGTGGCAAAGCTTTGTCAGCAGCCCGCCACAACAAACAACACCAACAGCCGATAGACAACGTCTTAGCAGGAGGCAGCATTTCAGCAACATGGTGCAAGAGTATGTGTGCACACGCCTACACGTACTGACTGACGGGTCTGCCCCATTCAACTTCTGGGTCTCCAAATTGGCCACATGGCCTGAGCTTGCCGTTTATGCCTTCGAGGTGCTGGCCTGCCCTGCAGCCAGTGTATTGTCTGAACGTGTGTTTAGCATGGCAGGGGGCGTTATCACAGACAAGCGCAGCCGCCTGTCCACAGCCAACGTGGACAAGCTAACCTTTATTAAAATGAACCAGGCATGGATCCCACAAGACTTGTCTGTACCTTGTGCAGAATAAACATTTAGACCAGACTCACACAGCCATTCGTATACTTGTTTTTTTGAATAGGCCTCAATATTTTGGAGGCTACCCCAATTATAAACAAACAAATAAAAAAACAGTGTTGGCTACCTCCTCCTCCTCCTCGACCACAGCCACTTCCACCTACACTGCCACGGTCACCTTCTAGTCAACCTCTAGGCTCCTACTCCACAAACACCGCCCCCCTTCCCATTTTTTTCTATTTGATTTTAATTTATTTTCCCTATCCCCTTTTTTTGTAGGGCACTTGCCCTACTCTTACCCCCATTTTACTACCTTTTGCAGACTTCTAGCACTTGCCAGGACTTTGTTACAGCCATTTTTGTGCCTAAAAGTTTGGGTCCCCATTGACTTCAATGGGGTTCGGGGTCCGGGATAAAGTTCCCAAAGTTCGTTCGGACCCTCCGCACCCGAACGTCCAGGTGTTCGCTCAACTCTAACCACCAAACCAGAAGTAGTTATGGCCTGTGGCGAAAGTCAGCATATTAATATTAATGATAAACTCCTTTTGGACCTGTGGTATTGAGTTTTCTTGTTCCAAGAAGAAGTTCACCACTTCTAGCCCATGCTGGTGTGTAATTATAGTATATAATGAAGCAACATCAGCTATCGCTAAAAGATATCACGCCTTCCATTGCACTTGGTGCAGAATGTTAATAACCTCAGTAGTGTCCTTCAGGTATGCTGGGGTGTTAGTTACCAGAGGTTGTAAAAATGCATTCACATAACGACAAACCCTAGACGTCACCGAGTCGATCGCACTAATTATGGGGCGACCAGGTGGGTGGGTGGGGTTTTTGTGGATTTTAGGCAAATAATACATAACTGGCACCCTAGGCGCTGAGTGTACCAGATATGCACTTTCCTTTTTATTCAACACCCCCATTTTAAAACCAGATTCAATAAGGCTTTTGCAATCCTTCTTGAATCTATTTGTGGGATCTCATCCTAATTTGACATAGGTTACATGATCTGATAATAATTGTTCGATCTCCTGAATATAATCTGTCTTATTTATGATGACAATACCGCCCCCTTATCTGCAGGGCAGATAACGATCACTTTGTGGTCGCAGAGCTGCTTAAGGCCTTGCTCAATATCCCTAGTGGACCTTCTCTTAGTCACTTTAAGCGCTTCTATATCTCTAAGGACCACTTCTTTAAACTCTTGAATGTTGGGGGGACATTACCTGGTGGATTAAAAAGTGAGACGTTAGGGGGCGTGGCTAGCCGGCAACAGTGACGGTCGCACGGTAAAGGAGCTTCGGCAAAGCGGGCACACAGCGACTAACACACCAGCGTAGGTGACCCTCGAAAGATGTCTACAGACACCCCACTCTGCCCTCTACCGGGGGACCAAAGAAAACGCGTCTCCCAGCGCTCAGCGCCATATAAATTAACAGATTTCTTCCCAGCAAGAAACGACAAGGGACAACAAGATGGCGGACCGCAATCACAGCAGGCCGCAGCGCTGGAAGGTCCCAGCTCTTCTTCCAGCTCTTCACAGGAGTCGGTATGTACGGCAATACACAACACCACTCCAGGGGACACTGCTCGATCCCCTCCTGACAGCCCTACTACCCGCAGCCCTATGAAACATAAAAAACTGAGACAGAGCGCTAACACTGACGAACATTCTGACATGGAAGAGGAAATAGACTCAGAATCCTCTCCACAGATAACGCTGGAACAGTTTCCCTCTTCCTCACAGCCTGTCTCTATAGGGGACATGAAGGAAATGTTGATCTCCTTGAGAGATTCTATGCATCTAGACATGAAAAAGGCCTTACGTCCCATCAAGCTAGACATACAAGAACTGCAACACAGAGTGACACACGTGGAGGACAAGCTGGATGAGGCCTACACAGCACACAACAGCCTAGTGGATGTATATCAGGAACAACAAAGCGACATGCAGCGTTTAGCGGCCAAAATCGCTGACATGGAAGACCGCAGCCGCAGAAATAATATCAAATTCTGCGGAGTACCAGAGACAGTGGTCAATGCAGACCTGCACAAATACATTCGCCAATTACTGCACCTATTAGTCCCTAAAGCAAACGAAATCGAGCTTACCATCGATAGGGCCCACAGACTCCCTAAACCTTCTTTTCTACCAGCCTCCACTCCCCGCGACGTTCTAGCGAGAATACATTACTATCACGTCAAAGAGGAAGCAATGCGCACCATCCGCAGAAATCCCCTACTCAATGACCAATACAAAGGAATAACATTATTCAACGATCTTTCCCAGGCTACAATACAGCACAGAAGGAAACTCCTCACGATCACTAAGGCGCTAAGAAATCACGAAATCAAATACCAATGGGGCACCCCGTCAAAATTGAACGTCACCTATCACGATAGGATGTATACCATCCTATCCCTGGAAGCAGGTTTAAAATACTTAAAGGAATGGGGGATCCTGCCATATGAAGACCCACAAGCAAAGCGTTCTGGCCCCACCAAGCTCTGACAAGAATGGTCTAAGTGACACTCATACTTACAGAAAGTTCACCCTATCTCAGCCACTGAAAGTGCCCGACTGCCCTGACTACTTCCCGGTCTGACAGAACTACCTATCCACTTGGATAAGAGCGTTCTCTCATTCACCCCCACAGATCATCATCAGTTTACTCTGTTACTTATTTGGGTATTATCCCAGAGTTCTCTACCATGTTTTTTTTCTCTCTCGATCTACCTTTACTATTATGTTGTTTTTTAACACCGCATCTGTTCCAGTCCATACCAACTCTCCGATCAAGAACTGCTCCATCGTCTCTCCTCCAGAAGAGCCTATCCCGTTCAAGATAATACGGTCCCTACTCCTCGCCGCTGAAAATACCAAGTGAAACATCAACTAAATGGTATGTAAACACGGCACCTTTCACAAACATCATTAATTACTACTGTGACATAACTACATTTCCCAGCAAACCAAACATGCCTTATGACCATTAAATTCCTCTCCATGAACGCTAAGGGCCTCAACAGCCCATTTAAAAGGAAACCACTTTGGTCAGAAGCTGTAAGACTAAATGGAGACATTATCTGCATTCAGGAGACCCACTTCTTGCATGACAAAGCCCCATCGTGTACTCACAAGAAATACCCTAACATCTTCCTCTCCAACGCAAGCACAAAACAAAACGGAGTCCTTATTGCGATCAGCAGTAATATTGCCTTCACTCTCCAGGAAATTTTCACGGACTCTAACGGACGCTATATTATATTAATCTGTACTCTAAATAATGTACCTTATACAATTGTCTCTCTATATGCCCCTAACAAAGGCCAATTGTCATTTCTTAGGAAATTAATTAAAAAGGTAAATCTGAAACGCAAAGGTCACTTGATAATGCTTGGAGATTTCAACGCTGTCCCTGATGTCCTGCTGGATCACTCCAAAAAGACACATAGCCATAAACCGACCCTCAAAAACCTCCTGCGTGTGGAGTCCTTATATGATACATGGAGGTGTCTACATGCAGGTGAGAAAGACTATACCTTTTTCTCAGCCCCACACACATCATATTCCAGAATTGACCTAGCTCTTACAGACCTATCTACTCTTCATAGAGTGCAGGCCGCCACTATAGAGGACATTATGTGGTCAGACCACGCTCCAATAACTATAAGCATCTCAGAACAAATTAATGACAGACCCAATATCCTTTGGCGTAACAACACGTCCCTCTTTCAGCAGACATCACACAGGGAAGGAATCTCCAAGCATCTCAATGAATTTTTTAAATTTAACTATACAAACCAAGGGGACATTACTAATGTCTGGTGTGCACACAAGGCTTATATACGAGGGATTCTCCTGCAGGCTGCATCCAGGGAAAAAAAACGGAAAACTCAAACCATAAATAGCCTCCTAACCCGAATTAAAATTCTTGAAGACATAAATAAAAAGAAGACCTCACAGACAAACATAAATAATCTTAATCAGTTCAGAAAAGAATTGAAACACCTCTTATTACAAGACCATGAAAAAACTCTTAGATACTTTAAAACCTCCTCCTATCTGTATGGAAATAAAGCTAGCAAGACATTAGCGAGACAAATCCAAATTAGACAAGCAAAATCTAGAATATCTTCTATGAAAGACCCCCTAACGGGAAAGCTGACGCACCACCCAAAAGACATAGCGAACATCTTTAAGACATACTATAGCGCCCTATATAATTTAAACACAGACCCCAAGACTCCCCAAAGGACCCAGGAAAAAATCAACGAATTCCTAGACCCCTTGAACCTACCCACAATTATGGAAGAACAATTAAAAAACCTGAACGCCCCATTCACCTCCAATGAAATTGCAACAGTCCTCAAAGGTTTAGCCCTAAATAAATCCCCAGGACCGGATGGTCTATCGGCTGAATATTATCACTCCTTTAAAGAAACACTCTCACCCTACCTTCTGGAACTATTCAATACCATAGCCTCTTCTAAAACCCCTCCCAAAGAAATGCTAAAAGCAATTATAGTCACAATACCCAAACCCGGTAAACCTATGCACTCACCACAAAATTTCAGGCCGATATCCTTATTAAATACAGATATTAAAATCTACGCCAAATTGATAGCAAATAGACTAGCCTCGATTACTCCAAATTTAATCAATCCAGATCAAGTCGGCTTCGTCTTGAATAGACAAGCACCAGATGGCACACGCAAAGTTTTAAACCTACAAAAAATAGTGGAAGACAGGAAGACCCCAGCTGCATTCATAGCCCTAGACGCTGAAAAAGCTTTTAATAGGGTTCACTGGGGATATATGGAAACAACTCTCTCAAAATTTGGCTTCTCAGGTTTCATCAAGTCTGCCATAGCAGCGTTATAAACTCACCCATCGGCTCAAGTATACACATCGTCCTCCCTCTCAGATGACTTCCCCATTTCAAATGGCACACGCCAAGGGTTTCCTCTCTCGCCCATAATATTTTCATTAATAATGGAACCCCTAGCGACAGCAATAAGAGAAGCTCCCGATATAACTGGAATTGAAGTAGCAGGCAAGTCCTATTCCATAAGCCTTTTTGCTGACGATGTAATCCTGACCCTCACCAATCTGGACATCTCTATTCCAGCAATAAACAAATTAATCCTAAAGTATGGTGAAATCTCCTTTTATAAAATCAATATATCCAAATGCCAAGTCCTGTCCCTAAACCTAAATAAAAACACTAAAACAAAAATGAGACAAGCATTTCAATGCAATTGGGAATCCAAAGAAATACAGTACCTGGGAATCCACTTAACAAATAACTCCCAATCCTTATATAACGCTAATTACAAAAAATTACTAGGCACAGTCAAAACGGAACTGGCTAAACTAAACAATCCATATTTATCTTGGCTTGGACGTATTGCCACCTTTAAGATGGTAATCCTTCCAAAGATCCTCTACACCTTTAGAACAATTCCCATAATACTCCCCAGCGAATTCTTTAACAAGCTTAACGCACTCACAAAACAATACATATGGAAGGAGAAAACTCCTCGTATAGCCTTTTCCACACTAATTAAACACAAATCCAAAGGAGGCATGGGCACCCCTTCACTAATAGACTACTATAGGGCATCCCTCTTAGTTCAACTCAAAGAATGGACTGACCCTCACTCCACAAAACCGTGGGTCCTACTAGAGAGGCATATGATCAACAACAAATCCCTCAAAAATCTTCTGATAGCAGCTGCCACGATCTACCCCTCCACTTAGGAAATTTCCCCTCAATCCTTGCTTCCCTCAATGCATGGAAGGACTCGTTAGTGAGGGCCAAAGAAACGATTAAAATACGGATAACTGAGGTTCCACTCCAAGTCCTAGAATTCCTCATCCCAGACCTCTCCCTCAAACCTTAGTCATCTCTAGGGTACCATACATGGGAGAAAAGTTGAAAAAGGAAGATGTATTTAGAAGTAATCAAATTAAACACCTATTTCTTTTTGTTTACAAGATTTTATTAGAAGGTAATTGTACAAAAACAAGCTGTCAAGAAATACAAATTTGTGAGAAAATATAGCTGTATATCTTATGAAACATTCTTTTACATACTTACAAAGTATTCTATATGTCGATATAAAAGAGTGTTTAAACATAAAGAACTGTCGAACAAAAACATGTTAATGGAAGATTATTTTAGAACATTTGTTTTTCTTTATCCACAAATTAAACTAATGAAGATTTATGTAGAAGGAAAAAGTTGAAAAGAGGGTACATACCATGGGATCTCTACTGATTCCAAACTCCCTCTCCAGACCCTACTCCTTAAGATCCTGAACCTCACCTTGGAGTCAATAGGCATAAAATTAGCAAAGAAACCGGGAGTGATTGCTCAGGAAGGTACGTAACTCCCTTCGTTCCTAACTCCCCTTTAAAGGATTCACCT
>BLSH010438581.1:2919887-2931822 GCA_018402905.1 Glandirana rugosa | reverse complement strand
TGGAAAATTTCAAGGGATATGAATACTTTTTCAAGGCACTGTATGATAAACACGGGTAACACTGGAATAAATGTGGTGTCGTTTCTCAACTTGCAGTTTGCAAGTATCAGTGCATAGCTTAGATTACAATAGGTGGCCCAGTGAATAACAATACATCCAAGAAAACAAAAAAATATCAAATCAACTAGTTATGATGAAGCGGTAGTGGGTTTAGCTAAACATTTAGACCAGGGGTCTCCAAACTGTGGCCCTTTGCTAGCCATTACCCGGCCCTTGGGACACTATTCCTCCCACTGACACCGACAATGGGGAACTGATTTTTCCATTAATAACAATGATGGGGCACTATTCCTCCAACTAATGCCAATGATGGAGCACCAATTCCTCCCACTGATACCAATGATGGGGCATCATTCATCCCACTGATACCAATGTTGGGACGCTATTCCTCCCACTGATACCAATGATGGGGTACCATTCCTCCCACTGATACCACTGATGGGGCACTACTCCACCTCCTACGGACCACCAACCCTGAAGCCGTGTTTATTCTCACCGATTCTGGGCCCGGGACTTTTTCTACCCCAGGTGGCAACAATCCGGCCCCCCTAAAGCCTGAAGGACAGTAAACTGGCCCTTTGTTTGAAAAGTTTGGAGACCCCTGATTTAGACCATCATGGTTTGTCATACTTGACAGGACAACCATGGTTAGTATAAGTGTCTTTATATAGTGGGAGATTGTTATTTGCCAATTGTTTTTCTCCAATGCAAAGTGATGGCCTTTCTGGCATTAAAGAGGAAGAGGCTGACCAAGGGATAAGATTGTCAACTAGTCCCAATAAACAAATTTGGTAACTTATATTTAATGGAACTCCTATTTCAACTGGTATTTAACACTCTTAGGGTCCTTTCACACCAGCGGGGCCCGTTTTGACGGGCTCCGCTGCTCAGCGGGGATCCATCCGTTTATCCCAGCTGAGCCGTGCAGAGACTGTCCTGTCACAGCTCCATTCTCCTCTATGGAGAATTGGATGAACACGGACCGTCTGTCCGTGTTCATCCCATCCGCCAGACAGATGGAAAATAGGGTTTCCATCCGTCTGTTTTTGGCGGATCGGAGCGGATCGGGTGTCATTGGACATGTCACCGCTGACATCCGTCGCTCCATAGAGACCATGGAGCGTCCGTTCAGGTCCGCCTGGAAAATGATCCGCTCGTGTGAAAGGGGCCTAACACTGACCTGATGAATTTTTGAGTAGCTACAGGGTGGACAGGGTTCAGCTAAAAGTCAAACCACCTGTATAGTGTGCGTCCAGGTACAGGGATTCCTTTGTGAAGGTGACCAGATTTTTAAAATGAAATCCGGGGACATATTTTTTTTTATTGGCAAATGATAAACTATTTTATAAGCATATTTTTCTCAAATTATATATGCAGTGTATGTGGTTATGGAATGATTGTATGACATATACATTATTTCTCACATTTCGTCCATGAAATTAAAAAAGGATACTTAGAATTTTTTGGGATATGATAGAGAAAAAACTTTTCAATGCATATTTTGTATTCTATTCTTACCAAAGAATTTTGGTTCACTGATGTGCATTGATGAGGCTGCACTGATATGCGGCAATGATGGGCACTGATAGGCTGCACTGATAGGTGGCAATGATGGGCACTAATAGGCGGCACTGATATGCGGCAATGATGGGCACTGATAAGCGGCAATGATGGGCACTGATATATGGCAATGATGGGCACTGATAGGCAACAATGATGGGCACTGATAGAGAGCAGTTATGAGCACTGATAGGCAGCACTGATATGTGGCAATGATGGGCATTGATAGGCAGCACTGATATGTGACAGTGATGGGCACTAATAGGCGGCAATGATATGTGGCAATGATGGGCACTGATAGGCAGCACTGATATCTGGCAATGATGGGCACTGATAGGCAATTTTTTGGGATATGATAGAGAAAAAAACTTTTCAATGCATATTTTGTATTCTATTCTTATCAAAGAATTTTGGTTCACTGATGTGCATTGATGAGGCTGCACTGATATGAGGCAATGATGGGAACTGATAGGCTGCACTGGTAGGTGGCAATGATGGGCACTAATTGGCGGCACTGATATGTCGCAATGATGGGCGCTGATAGGCAACAGTGATAGGCATTACTGATAAGAAAGGTAGGGGGGACGTGGATATAAGGGGACTGTGAGCTAGTGGGGGTCTCTTAGGGGGGTGCTGCTGATCTAATGGTTGATCACCAACCATTAGATCAGCAGTTAGTACCACCTTTTAAGAGTCCCCCATTAGCTCACAGTCCCCTTATATCCGTGCCCCCCAACCCTTTCCTGAGAGACTTCCCGAAATCAGAGAGACCCTCCCTTATATCAGTGCCCCCTGCCCTCTTTAAGACATCTATTCAGATTACCTTACCAGCGGGACCCGGGAGCCACTGCAAGAATGGAGGGAAGAGTGAGAGCTTAACTGGGGGGCAGAGCTGGGAGGTGAAGATGCACTGGGGGCTATTTATCTCCCACTATGCAGCATGAACAGCAGAAAGTGTGTAATTTTTGCTAGGACAGCAACCAATGACCTCAAAGGAGATCATCGTGGTGGCGGGGCGGGGGGGGTTATGGTTGCGAGAAGCGCCAGTGGGGGAGATCTGAAGGGAGAGAGAGGCGCAGCTGAAGGGAATCCTCACTGGGTTGAAGATAGCTTATTGAGTGAAGCACAGTGCTGGAACTTGGTCTGGCACTAGCTCCATCCCCAGGAACCAGGACAGATTTACTGGATGAATGGATCAAAACCGGGGACAGACTTGGTCCGGGGACAGTGTCCTCAGTACAGGGACTGTCCCCGGAAACTGGGGATGTCAGGTTACCCTATTATTGGTTCACTTTGAATAAAGGTCATACTCCATCATATCAGCATTGCAATTATTACCTCATCATGATTCAAACACAATGCAAAACTAATTCTGCTACAATTAATGAATTTACCATTCTCTGAATTACTTATTAGGATGAATAAAGGACTCTGGGGCACAAGGAACAACTAATTCATTCTTCTTGAACAAAAGCAGTGCAGTGATAGGGCACACACTACTGTTTGGTTGATTCATGAAACATGCAACAAAAGAATAGAGACAAAATCCATCACAATCAGGGTTAAGCTTCAAATTTCTAATCTAGGAAAATTACACAGCAATTCAAAACTTACAAAGTCAATCTATGAGTTCCTAATCCTATCCAGAATGTACCGCAACTGTGTTAAAGTAAACCTGTCATGACAGAGATGTGAGCAATAGCAGCTCTAATAATTTTCTTTGAAAATGTACCTTAAATATCACTTAGTCCACTAATTCTGGGGGATTTCATAAAGGGTGTTGTAGACTCCCTTTATATACCTTCAGGGCATCATACCTAAAGTGACGATGATTGTGCGCAGTCTGTCAGTGTCGGCATTGAGTGTCTATACTGGACACTCCTTCCTCAGTGTGCTCCCTCCCTCCCCAGCCTATGATTTGAGGAGTTTTAAGCTAAAGATGGGTGGAGCCTGATGGGGAACTGAGATACTAATTCCTTGTTTTATCTTTGATTGACATCAGGTGACAATGGTTAGATCTATAGCCACTATTCAGTTCAATAATGGATTTGGAGTCTTCCCAGTGCCATGCACTGTCAATCACAAGCAAGGCAGGCCAGATTTGGAACTAGTCTCAGAATTCACTTTTAGGCTCCGCCCACTCAACAGGCACAGTGGCCACGAATATGAGTTGTCAGGAGGGCGGAGCCTGATTGGGAACTCAGACTATTTCCACATCAGGTCTGCCTTGCCTCTGATTGACAGTGGACTGAATGGCAACTATGGCTCCAACCACTGCCGTCCACTGTCAATCACAGGCAAAGCAGATCTGATGGGGAACTAGTCTCTCACAATTTCCCATCAGGCTCCGCTCAAGCAGGTAGTAGTGAGAGAAAGCTGAGCTGTGTCAAGCAGAACTGTGCCATACTAAGCTGTGCAATAGAGAGAGCAGACTGCTGTGCTGGACACCAGAACCAGAAGGGTGATCCACATGTGGGTACCTGAATCCAGAATTGCTGTCCAGGTTAGGGTTTCCTCCTCATCCCTTTCAAACCGAACACATATTAATTACCAAGGTTCTGTGGCTGATTAACGTGTCAATTAAACTAATTTGGTGCCTTATCTTCATTAAATTAGCCTCAGAACCTGTGTAATTCATATGTTCGGGTTTAAAGAAATGAGGTGGCAACCCTAGTCCAGGTGCAGTTTGCTGGACCCCCCACCATACAGACCGTTTCCTGCCATTAGAAGACTGTCACAGCAGAATCCAGTGAGAGGGTCTGTTCCAGGGACATGTGGTAAGGTCAGTGGCTGGTGAGGCACTGGCTAGTATCAGAGCCAGATATACACAGGATACATATTCACAAGTTACGTATTTGATTCTCATTATGTAGGCAATTGCAGTTCTACTAGTTATATTCATTTAACAAACGACCGCAAACGTTAGAGCGAAAGTAATAATTCTAGCACTAGACCTCCTCTGTAACGCTAAACATGTAACCTGTAAAGATTTTTAAAGTGTCCCCTATAGAGATTTTTAACCACTTCCGGACCGCGGTACTTTGAAGTGGAATACCGTTCTTATGGTAGCAGATAGCTACCATAACCCTGGTATCTATTTTTTCTGCAGGCGATTCCCTGCAAGATAAAAGTGGTCTTAGCGGCGGATTCGCCGCAAGATCACTTTTATCAGCGGCGGGAAGGGGTGCCCCCCCTCCCGCCGCTTTCCGGTCATCTCCGCCGCTTACCAGACCCGCCGGCAGCGGCGGAGATGATCGGGTCCATCCCCCCCAGTGTCCGTGAGCCGAGTGAGCGGCTGAAGCCGCTCACCCGGCTCCATAACATGGCTGGGCGGAGGCTACTTCACAAGTCGCTTCCGCCCAATGCTCTTAAAGGGGACATTTTTTTTTCTTTTTTTATGCATTTAAGTGTAAAAATGAGATCTGAGGTCTTTTTGACCCCGGATCTCATATTTTGGAGGTCCTGGCATGCTTTTTTCTATTACAAGGAATGTTTACATTTCTTGTAATAGGAAAAAAAGTGATCAAAAATTTTTTTTTAAAAAAGAAAGTTGTAAAAATAAAAATTAAAAAGTAAAATAAATAATTAAAAAAAAAAAATTTAAAGCGCACCGTCCTTGCGAGCTCGCGCGCAGAAGCGAACGCATACGTAAGTCACGCCCACATATAAAAACGGTGTGCAAACCACGCATGTGAGGTATCGCCACGATCATTAGAGCGAGAGCAATAATTCTAGCCCTAGACCTCCTCTGTAACGTAAAAATGCTAACCTGTAGAATTTTTTAAACGTCACCAATGGAGATTTTTATGTTGCAAAGTTTGTCGCCATTACGCGAGCGGACGCAATTTTGAAGCATAACATGTTGGGTATCATTTTACTCGGCGTAACATTATCTTTCACAATATGGAAAAAAATTGACCTTGTCTCATTTTTTAACTAAAAAAACTGAATTTTTAAAAAAAAAAATCACGCTTGTAAGACCGCTGCGCAAATACGGTGTGACATAAAGTTTTGCAATGGCCGCCATTTTATTCTCTAGGGTCTTAGAAAAAAATATATATAATGTTTGGGGGTTCTAAGTAATTTTAGCAAAAAAATTGTTTTTAACTGAAAACCACCGAACTCCAAAAAGAGGCTCGGTCTTAAAGTGGTTAAGTACTGAAGTTTTGCGCCTTTCCACAAGTGTGCGCAATTTTAAAGCGTGACAGGTTAGGTATCTATTTACTCGGCGTAACATCATCTTTCACATTATACAAACAAAGCGGGCTAACTTTAGTGTTTTTTTTTATTCATGAAACTGTTTCTTTTTTAAAAAAAAGGTGTTTAAAAAACTGCTGCGCAAATACCGTGTGACCACCATTCTATTCCCTAGTGTGTCTGCTAAAAAATATATACAGTATCACCCCTCACATTTTTGTAAATATTTTATTATATCTTTTCATGTGACAACACTGAAGAAATGACACTTTGCTACAATGTAAAGTAGTGAGTGTGCTTGTATAACAGTGTAAATTTGCTTTCCCCTCAAAATAACTCAACACACAGCCATTAATGTCTAAACTGCTGGTAACGAAAGTGAGTACACCCCTAAGTGAAAATGTCCAAATTGGGCCCAATTAGCCATTTCCCCCCTTGGTGTCATGAGACTCGTTAGTGTTACAAGGTCTCAGGTGTGAATGGGGAGCAGGTGTGTTAAATTTGGTGTTATCGCTCTCACTCTCTCATACTGGTCCCTGGAAGTTCAACATGGCACCTCATGGCTGAGGATATGAAAAAAAGAATTGTTGCTCTACATAAAGATGGCCTAGGCTATAAGAAGTTTGCCAAGACCCTGAAACTGAGCTGCAGGACGGTGGCCAAGACCATACAGCGGTATAACAGAACAGGTTCCACTCAGAACAGGCCTCGCCATGGTCAACCAAAGAAGTTGAGTGCAGGTGCTCAGCATCATATCCAGGGGTTGTCTTTGGGAAATAGATGTATGAGTGCTGCCAGCATTGCTGCAGAGGTTGAATGGGTGGGGGATCAGCCTGTCAGTGCTCAGATCATACGCTGCACACTGCATCAAATCAGTCTGCATGGCTGTTGTCCTGGAAGGAAGCATCTTCTAAAGATGATGCACAAGAAAGCCCGCAAACAGTTTGCTGAAAACAAGCACACTAAGGACATGGATTACTGGAACCATCCCCTGTGGTCTGTTGAGACCAAGATAAACTTATTTGGTTCAGATGGTGTCAATCGTGTGTGACAGCAACCAGGTGAGGAGTACAAAGACAAGCGTGTCTTGCCTACAGTCAAGCATGGTGATGGGAGTGTCATGGTCTGGGGCTGCATGAGTGCTGCTGACACTGGGGATCTACAGTTCATTGAGGGAACCATGAATGCCAACATGTACTGTGACATGGTAGTATTCCAACACGATAACGACCCCAAACACACCTCCAAGATGACCACTGCCTTGCTAAAGAAGCTGAGGGTAAAGGTGATGTACTGGCCAAGCATGTCTCCAGACCTAAACCCTACTGAGCATCTGTGTTGAGTTATTTTGAGGGGACAGCAAATTTACACTGTTATACCAGCTGTACACTCACTACTTTACATTGTGGCAAAGTGCCATTTCTTCAGTGTTGTCACATGAAAAGATATAATTAAATATTTACAAAAATGTGTGGGTGTACTCACTTTTGTGAGATACTGTATATAATGTTTGGGGGTTCTGAGTAATTTTCTAGCAAAATAATTATGATTTTTACATGCAGGAGAGAAGTGTCAGAATTGGCCTGGGTGGCAAGTGGTTAATTACCATAAGTAAGTAGTATACAAATAAATATTATATATTGTTTTTAAGGTAATTTACTATATTTCAAAAACTGTACTCAAGCAGGTGGCTTAACGGACAAATTACTGAAGTTTGACGTTACTGTATAACTTCAAACCAGTAATTTCACAGTAAATAGATAAATAATAAATTATTATGTGTTAACATATAGCATAATAATATATTATTTAGCTTGATTAAAAAAGTACTTTTTCAGCAGCAGCAGCAGATTCTCCCTCTTAACTGTGTGAGAAAAACATGGGATTATATGTAAACCTTATATCCATAAACCCGTGTTTTCCCTTGTACTTAAGAAGCCTGGGCTGGAAGGGAGCATGTGTATCTTAGACATATGCCCCCTTCTATGACACTGCAGTGAGAGGAAAGCCTTCACTACAGCATTTTTATTGGACAGCTTGGACCAATATTGCTTTACCATTGCTCTGAACTCTCCATTGAGCTCAGTGCTCTGACAAGAAGTCAGAGGCACTGTGAGCTCATCCGCTCAGTCTGCTGCAAAGAGCGTGTGCCAGCTTGTATTTAAACTGGTCGCACTGTATGTAGCTTCTGACAGGCTGCGCAAGGAGCCCCGTTTCTCCGGAAGCATAGGTGCTTGGAGCCCCAAATTTTGACTAGCGGTGGGGTAGGACTATGGCTACCTACCCCCCCCCCCCCCCAACATTTGGGGTCTCTGTGATCCCAGGTCACCGAGCTATGACCCTCGAAGCTTGATTTTTTTTGTTTATGTTCATGACTGCATGTCCCACTCTGTTCCAAATTACAGCTAAAACCACCTGTTAACCCTTCCTTTAGTCTAAACTTGCTGCAGCATCCATCAATGAGCAGTATCCATCTGTCAGGGCTGGGCTCTTAGCAGCTCTTTTCCCTGTGCTCAGGCTGCTCAGCTGTCCGATAATTGTCAGCACTCATTGATTGCTCAGTGGCACACCTGGCTATAATTATCTGCTCGTCATTCCTGCCTACAACCAGCCCGTTCTGGCTCTTTAAACTGCCTTGTTCATTCCTTTCCTGCCTTCGCCTTGTGAACATAGTTTCTCTGCTGTGTTCCTGTGAAAGACTTTGCCCGGCTGACGTCCCTTCTGGTTCCTGAATATGTTCTTCTGCCTCCGTCTACTCTGATCTCTGCTTTCCTGATTACTGGCTTGTCTGACTATCCCTTTTACTTCCGATCCCTGGCTTATGTTTTGACTACGTTTACCGACCTGTACCATTTTTACCATTACATTAAAGGTGTGCTTTTTACCTCATTTCTGTATCAGTCTGATTCATGGTCCCCTGACAGTAGGCAAAGGCCATGAATTCAGAAGATGCAGGCAATCCACCAAGTGGTAATATTTTTTCCAGATTGATTGAGCAGGACCACCGCATGGATCAGTTTGCCATAGGGTTACAGATGCTCCTGAATCGCACTGCTCACCTGGATCCTTCCACTGTGGCTGTTCCGGTACATCCAGTGTTGCAGGCCTTCCCTGCTGCTGCTCCAGTCTCTGTGCAAGCACCCGCCTCAAATATTACCTCTGTAAGAAGTATGTCTAGTTCCGCTGATTGCGCAATTGAATTCCGTACTCTGGCAGCAGAGGTTGCTTGGAACAATAAGGCCCTCGTGCCTTCTTTTTCTCATGGTCTCTCGGATAGCATTAAAGATGAGATAGCAATGGGACAATAAATTCTACCCGGAGTTGCACAAACTGTCTGATGGACCTAGGTGGAGACAGTTCGGAGTGACCCGCCTGTCCCAGATATTTGTGAATGGTACCCTGCGATCATTCTGGGACATGAGGGCCTCCTTCGGAATTCCACAGTCCATGTGGTTCTGCTATTTGGCATTGCGGCATGCAGTCCAGGCCCAGACTAACAGTGTAACCTGGGTTAGCTCTCCCTTCCCGGTGTTTAATTATGTAGTTGAGGTGATGCACTTTAAGGGATTTATGTCCCGATGCTATTATATGTTACTGAACGCTTTATTGGAAGGATTTCCATCAAAGGCAGCAGATAAGTGGAAGATAGATGTGGGGCAAATGGATGATGAGCAGTGGGAGGAGGTGTTGCAGGCAGTGCCGTTGTGCTTACTCAGTCTGTCACAACGTAAAACACAATTGTACATTGTACTGCGGGCCCATATGACACCAGCCAAGCTCTTTAAAATGGGATTGAGGGAGGACCCACAGTGCACTCCGTGCTGTAGAGACCATGGAGACCTTATTCACCTCCTCTGGAGGTGCCCAAAACTGCATATTTACTGGCTTGGAGTCATTAACACCATTAATAGGTTATTTGGGTTCACTGTTCCGGTGGACCCTAAACCTGCTATTTTAGGAATCCTTGACTATCTCCCTACTGATGATATTACAAAGCAGGCTGTCGGTAGAGCACTCTTTCAGGCACGCAAATTAGTACTCCAACATTGGAAAGATTCTGACCCCCCCATCTCTGAAGGAGTGGAGAAATACATTTTTCAACACAGAAATTGTGCTGCCAAGTTTGATAAATTATGGGCCCCATGGCTGGACACCCCTGGGTTGTCACTTAGGGAACTGACCATTGACCGAATACTGATGTGGGGCGGGGGCGTTTGAGGAAGGGGTAAGAATACAGTGGGAGACTATTAGACTATCGGAGGGAAGGTAGCTCCTGCTTTAATGCTTGATTACGGGGTAATGCTGAAGTTTTTCTTTCTATTAGTGTTTTTTTCTTTTCTTCTCTGTATGGGTATATTGTTAGACTCACTGGAATGTACTTTTTCTCTGAGCCAATAATGTACTGTTAATGTACGCTATTTTACTGCTATGATGTGATTCTAAATAAAGCTTTTTCTGATCAAAAAAAAAAATATGAGATAGCAGCCGGAGACATACCTACGGATCTGGAGAAGTTAATCACGTTTGCCATTCTGATTGACTCCAGACTCCGAGAGAGACCTTCCTTTAAGGAGCACTTGCGGAAGCCTCCTGTACGTTTGGCTCAGAGATTTGCATTCCCACCCTTGCCTCCCTCACCTCCCATTCCTCCTGGTACTGAGTCCACCCGTGAAGTATAACCCATGCAATTGGGCTTCACACGTCTCTCTGCGGAGGAAAAGGCCTTTGGAAGGAGGAAGAGATTGTGCCTTTATTGTGGCCAGGCAGGTCACTTTTTGTAGTCTTGTCCTACCCGTCCAGGAAACGCCCGCACCTTGAGGCCCTGTAGGGGACAGACCTTAGGTGGCATTGTTAAATCCCCAGTTAACCTGAAGGATAAGCCTCTACTTCCAGTTACTTTTTCTTGGTCTGAGTTGTCCATCGATACACAGGCTCTAATCGACTCTGGGGCTGCAGGCCTGTTCATAGATTGTGTCTAAGCACTCAATTTCGCTGCAGCTTCGTGCCACTCCACTTGTCATTGAGGCTATTGATGGGAGACCTTTACAGCCTGCCCATGTGATTCATGAGACTGCTCCATTGACCATGGCCGTAGAGGCTCTTCACCATGAGACAATCCAAATTCAAGTCATTTCCTCACCTCATTACCCGGTGGTTATTGGTTTTCATTGGTGACAGAGGCGCACCCCCTCTTTTGATTGGCATTTTGCTGTGGTTCTTTCTTGGTCGCCACAATGCAGTAAAACATGTTTTCAGAAAGTGGTCTTGTGCACCTCTTCACTCTCCTCCTTGCCAGAGGAGTACCACAAATTTAGCGATGTCTTTGACAAAGGTCAAGCTGGTAGTTTGCCTCCACACTGGTCGTATGATTGCGCAATTGACCTTCAACCTGGTGCCATGCCCTCTCATGGCCTGGTCTACCCTATGTCTATCGGCGTCCGCAGAATTTTTTCCAGGGGGGGGCAACATTTTAAGGTCACCCATGCTCTGCCTCTTTTTGATAACGTCATTAACACATAAAGCACAGGCATGCAAAGGTTTAAAAAACCTGATGCAAAAACTTAAAGCAGAGTTCCACCCAAAAGTGGAACTTCCACTAAAAGGAGGGGCCCCCTCTGACATGCCATAATTGGAATGTCATTTGGCTGGGGGGGGCAGATTCAGTGCCACTTGCCACCCATAGCCTGCCACCAGATTCAGTGCCACTTGCCACCCATAGCCTGCCACCAGATGCAGTGCCACTTACCACCCATAGCCTGGCACCAGATGCAGTGCCACTTGCCACCCATAGCCTGCCACCAGATGCAATGTGCCACTTGCCACCAGATGCAGCGTGCCATTTGCCACCTGCAGTTTGTTACTTGCCACTCATAGCCTGCCACCAGATGCAGTGTGCCACTTGCCACTCATAGCCTGCCACCAGATTCAGTGCCACTTGCCACCCATAGCCTGCCACCAGATTCAGTGCCACTTGCCACCCATAGCCTGCCACCAGATGCAGTGCCAGTTACCACCCATAGCCTGCCACCAGATGCAGTGTGCTACTTGCCACTCATAGCCTGCCACTAGATGCAGCGTGCCATTTGCCACCTGCAGCCATGTCACTTGCCACTCATAG
>BLSH010438581.1:2879565-2897971 GCA_018402905.1 Glandirana rugosa | reverse complement strand
TTTTTTTTTTTTTTTTTTTTTTTTGGTTGAACTAGATGGACTTGTGTCTAACTATGTAAATATTGTCATTATATGTTTTAGCTACATGAAATGTCCCTAGTCAAGTGCTTTGAAGACAAGGGCATACTATAGATTTTCACACATTTTTCAAGCAATTTCATTCGCTGCTGTGAAAATGCAAAATGCTGGTAAAATGTAGCATGCTGCATTTTCTCACAATGTGTTCTCCTCATAAAATACTTAAAAGTGGATTTAAACCCAATGAAATTTGAGCTGGGCACATAGATCTGCAGTGTTTTATTATCGCTCTTCAAAGTCCCATAGCTATCTCTTGTTCAGTTCTTCTGTTATCAGCCTGACAAGTTCTCCATCACATGTGATAAAAGCAGCCGGAGTTTGGTGTTGGGGAGGGAGCTATAAATAGATTAGCACAGTGCTGAACTAAACAAAGAAGAGAGCTGAGAGTTTCTACCTATGAGGGGAGTGGTGTAATGATATCACGTGCTGGACACACCAAAAGCTGTCAGCCATTTTGTTCAGCCATCAGCCATGACAGTTTAAGTCTAACAAACACCCAGTGCAGAATGTGTAATTATAGTGGGGGTTACTGTGTAGCGCTAATTAGGACTTGGAGATGCCACTAGATTTAATGATGAATAGTGGGCAAGAGATAAGGGAACAATGTGGAAAGGTGATGTGCACTATACTTTAATATAAATGCACTCTAGGTGGAGTGCCATATAGGGGATAAAACAAGATGTATACAAAAATGTTTTTAAAGATTTAGTTATATCACAAATATGTGTATGTATATGACCAGGGTGAGGGAACGAAGCCCTCAAATTCATCGGTCCTCCTACCCCAGGCACACACAACCAACGTGAAACTGCTAATATGTAAATCAAAAAGAAGATCATAAAAATATATGTGTTGACTTGATAACAAATAAATAAATAAATAAGTATCTATGTGTCTATTAGGGTATCATTCTAGACTACTCAGGACCATAAAAAGTTCATAGTAAGCGTTCAGACGGTTTGTGCAACTCTTCAAAAACTGGGGAATCCTTAGATGAGGGGATATAATATCTGGGGGTCCCTGAGGGGACTATGGAGCACCGTCACTGAATAGGTTAAAGGCTTACCAGACAGCCAGTGTAAACACGCCTCAACTGAATCCACCAAAGACAAGGACTTCTCCAGGAAAGATGGAACCCGGCTTTGTTTCTGTATTGGTGTCACCAATCAGGCGCTCCCTAGTTTTTGAAAAATTGCACAAACTGTTTGAACGCTTACTATGAACTTTTTATGGTCCTGAGTAGTCTAGAATGATACCCTAACAGCTGTTAAATATAACTTTCTACACCCATTTTATATTAAGTTTCTCTTAATACTCAAACTCAAAACCGCCTCTACTAATTTTTATTATTACATTTCAGCCATACATTGAAATGACAATCAAAACAGTATCTATCACATAAGGGGTTATGTAATGTTCTTGGTGAGAAACAATAACGTATAAAGGTAACCTTACAGTACAGAAATTGATGCAGTCCCAGGTTATGCATATTTTACTTTTACAATACAGTAACACTTATGAGGAGGGTGCGGCCCACCCATCCCGGGGACCCCTATTGGGAGCACATTTGTAGCCTGGGTTGGGGGGTCCACCAAGCTCCATTCAGATATCTGATATAACTTCAGTGTGGGTGACATGTTGTAGGAGTTTAATTTATCTCCTTTACTGTTTTATGAGACTCAGGGTATATCACAGGTCAATAGAGTACTTGCTCTTGTGTTGTTTGAAGTACTGTCTTATGTGCGCCAGAAAGATCTAGGAATTTGGCTATGGCGGGATTCTGAGTGGCTGAATAAGTAGGTGTGTACTCTGTGTGTGAATTCTGTTGAGCCTTCAGCCAACCGATGGATGTGGGAAATGGTCAGAGTATTTGAATATGATCCACAGCTTGGGGAACCCTTCAGTGTTTTCTCTGGCTATGGCTATTGTTTCCTCCATGTGATAGATGTTGTCTATTTCTCGTAGCAATAGATGGTGTGTGGGGGGATTTCCAGTGTCTGGGGATTAGAACTTTGGCGGCGTTTAGTAGGTGTCTGGTTAGGGACTTTTTGTATTGTTTCATGGGGCCTTTGGTGATGCGCAGCAGGCAACAAGCTTGATCCAGAATAATGTTTGTGTCAGTGATGTGTGTTATCAGTTCTTTCACTTATTCCCAGAATTGGGTGATTTTCAAGCACTCCCACCAGATATGCATCATCGTTCCAGTGGATTGGCCACATCAACATAGGCCAGAGGAGGATGGGAACCACTTCCGTAGTCTGGAGGGAGTGTAGTACCATTGTGTGAGGAGTTTATAAGACATCTCCTGTATCCTGATGCTAATTGAGCTCTTGTGTGCAAAAATGTTTGCTCTCAGCCATTGTTCATCTGTAATTGTCATTTGGAGTGCATTTTCCCATGATTTTTGATGTTTGAGTGATTCTGTGTTGGCAGCCAGGTATAAAGGAGGGAAGTGGTTCTGTCTACTTTGTTGCCCGTAAGGCAGACAGATTTGAGGGGAGTCCGTTGTCTGTGTATAGTTTTCTTGTCCATAGAAGACAAAAGGTTGTGTAGCTGGCGATAAGTCCAGAATGAAAGATGTTGTGGCGTCTCTAGCCTAGCGGTGAGGGACTCATATGGCAGGATTCTGTCATTGTTTAGACAATGGGTTACTAGTAATGGGAGATTGTCCTTAATGGGTGATATTAGGTTTTTTTCCAGGCTTGGTGGGAAGGCTGGGTTTGATGATATCGGTGTTAAAGGGCTTGGGACGGAAGAGATATTAAGAACTTTAGTGATGTGAAAAAACCTTACTGTGGCACCTCCCAGGGGGTCTATTTTCAGTGTTTGTGGTAGTTTCCCTAGCGGGATGCAAGGGAGATATTTTAGCGGGAGTGGTGAAAAGTCCTTTTATAAACCTACCCAATCTTTGTTTTGTTTGTGACAGTGTCAATCTACAATTCTTGCCAGGTGTATGGCATAGTAGTAATGTTTGAAGTTGGGGAGGTTGATTCCTCCTGTGTTTTTTGTTTTGGTAAGCGTTTGCAGGCTTATACAGGGTCTTCGAGCTGACCAGATAAAGGTGTTTATGATGTAGTTCAATTGTTTGAAGAAAGTGTTCGAAAGTATAATGGGGACGGTGTGGAAGTAGTATAATACTCTAGGGAAAACTGTCATTTTGAGTATTGCTGCTCTGCCAAACCATGAAAATGGTCTGGGGACCAGTGCTTCAGGTCTAGTTGTATATTGTGCACTAGCTTGAACTTCATGTCATAGATGTTATTGATTTACGGGGTGAGATGAATACAATAGGTATTTGAGGGCCGACAATTGTCATATAAATAAGCAAATGGAACGTGTCTGATTTAGCGTGTCACTAGTGCGGGAGAGGTTGAGGGCTTCTCAGTTGCTATTATTAATCTTCATATTGGATATATATCCAAAGTATTGGAAGGCCTGGATAAAATTTGGGATGGAAATATGTGGTTTTGTGAGAAAAAAAAAGTAGGTTGTCCACGTAGGCTGCTACTTTGTAAGTTTTCATCTTTACCTTGAATCCGCTGATATCTGGGTTGTTATTCACAAGGCGAATGAAGAGTTCTAGGGTCAGAATAAACAATAGTGGTGAGAGGGGGCAGCCCTGTCTTGTGCCATTATGTATGTGAACCGGGTCTGAGAGGGAGCTGTTTATCTTGATTCATGCTTGCGGCTTCTGATATAAGGCTGCTATCTACGTTAGCATATGTGGTTGTAGGCCAATGTGTAGTCATGTTTCTCGCAGGTAATCCCATGTTAGTCTATTGAAGGCCTTCTCTGCATCTGTAGATAGGAGCGGGCCTTAGAGGTCTCCCTGCTTTGCTCTGTGGATTAGGTTCAGTGTTTTCATGGCATGAACCCATCGCGCATCGGCATGAACCCAACCTGTTCTGGTCCTATAAGTTTTAGTAACATGTCCCGCAGGCGGTTGGCCAATATTTTTGCTAGAATTTTGGTGTCAATGTTCAGGAGCGATATAGGTCTATAGTTTGAGCATTCGTTGTGGTCTTTACCCGATTTTGGAATTAAGGTAATATGTGCCATTGTGAAGGAGTCAGGTTCTGAAATATGTACAATCTCATTGTTACTATTTTTGAAACCTAAGATTGTGTTGGAATGTGAAAGATTTTTTAATGCCCTCGCTAGGAATTTTCCATTTTTATTACGGTGCTCATAATTGAAGCCTTTTTTGAGGAAAAGGATTTGTTTAGCTTTCAGGTTGAGTATTGAGTGGAGCTGCTCTCTCATGTTGGTGAGCTCCTTGGCCACTTTTTCAGCTTGCGATTGTTTATGTTGTGTTTCCAGAGCTGTAATTTTCTGAATGAAAGTCGCAATTGTTTTGTTGTGTTCTTTTTTCTTATATGTGCCTAAGCGGGTAAATTCTCCCCTTATAACGCATTTGTGTGCCTCCCATATCATGAGAGGTGACAGCTCTTCAGTGGTGTTCAGGTCAAAATATGATTTTATGTTTTCGGATATTTATGTGAATGCGGTTGGGTCCGTTACAATAGTGGGGTTTAGTCGCCAGCTACACGACTTAGGAGCAGGGTCGCAGATATTCAATGAGATTGATACTGGGGTGTGATCTGAGTATGTTTGGTTTCCTATGTTTGCTGATTGTAGTAGTGGGATGTCTCTTTGGGTTATAAAAATATAATCGATCCGAGAGTGTTTCTTGTGCACCTTCGAATAGAAGGTGTAATCTCTACCTTTAAGGTGCATTCAACGCCACGAGTCCACTAATGTAAGGGAGCTCAATTGTGTTTTAATGCTTTTCAGGATTCTATAAGTAAGAGTTGATTTGCCATTGGAGATGTCCAGGAGGGGATCGATAGGGACGTTGAAGTCTCCTCCCAGTAAGACACATTTTTTGGCAAAACTTTTAAGTTCTTCCACTATTTGCCGGGAAAAAGCTAGATGTCCCGTGTTGGGAAAGTAAACATTGGCCAGTGTCACTTGTTTCTGTTTCCAAAGGCCTGTCAAGAATAGAAATCTGCCATTGGGGTCAGCGTGCTGCCTTTCTAATTCAAATTCTGTGTGCTTATGCAATAGAATGGCGACTCCCTTAGCTTTGTGAAGTGGGCTTGAAGCGTGGTACACCGTGGAGTATTATTTATCATATATTGTCGTTATTGAGTTCGATTTGAAGTGTGTTTCTTGGAGGAATACGAAGGAGGGTTTGATCTTTTTCAATTCGCTGAGAAGTAACATTCTTTTTTCGGGTGTGTTGAGTCTCTTTACATTGTGGGAAATTAAGGTTGGTTCTTTTCCCAATGAGGAGAATGCCATTTCGCCTGTAAGAGATATCTGTTCTGCTAGCGTACACGTTTGGTTTGGGGGTTGTCAAGCTTTGTGGTGTCTGATGTGTTTGTCGCCTAACTCTCAGTTAAGATAGTGCGTTAACGCCGCTGTGGGTGTTGTCCGTGGGACACTTAAAGTGCTCGGGGGAGGGGGGATTGGATGTTGCCATGGGGGAAGGAATGCGGTGGTTTGGAACTAGGGTCGGAGGGGTGGTTGTTGGAAAAGGGGGTCAGGGTAGGGCAGGTGGGGGGGGGGATGGACGGACAGCAGAGCATCCCGTTGGGCTGTGGGAAGAGCCCTGTAGTACCCAGCTATTAGAAAGAACCTGCTCACCAATCCAAAAATTGGTAATTAGTGCTGGGGACGATAGTGGTATATTATCTTATAGCGTGTTAGGAATCCTGAGTATCTAGTTGCTACCAATCTGAGGTCATGTGGTTGGGAGATATGCGGGTAGGATGAAGTGAATAGGGGTTGACTGTAAGTTGTCTGTGGGGTATGTCCCATTAATCAGAGGAGAGTTTTTACATCTAGAGGGGATAGTTACCAGCCTGGCGAATTGTTCTTGCCATGTGGTGATGCCGGATTCAGAGGTGAATGGTGTGAACATATTGTGGAATTAAGTTAAGTTTGTTGAGGTCACGTTCCTGTTACAATGGGTATTCTGAGTGTTTGGAGTTTTGTGTGAGGACAGACATATTTTGGTGTATTGTAGGTAATGGCTTTTGTGTGTGTGTCAGAAATATATATGAGCAGTGCAGCCCAATAATAGCACATTCTGCCATTGGGCACCAGCGTTGTTTAAACAGACACCAGAGAGGATAAACATACATGTATTGACCATGCTGTAACCTATATGGAAACATACAGTCAGGTCCATAAATATTGGGACATCGACACAATTCTAATCTTTTTGGCTCTATACACCACCACAATGGGACCAAAAGTAATGTGACAGATTAACAATCATAAATCAAACTTTCACTTTTTAATACTTGGTTGCAAATCCTTTGCAGTCAATCACAGCCTGAAGTCTGGAACGCATGGACATCACCAGATGCTGGGTTTCATCCCTGGTGATTCTCTGCCAGGCCTCTACTGCAACTGTCTTTAGTTCCTGCTTGTTCTTGGGGCATTTTCCCTTCAGTTTTGTCTTCAGCAAGTGAAATGCATGCTCAATCGGATTCAGGTCAGGTGATTGACTTGGCCATTGTATAACATTCCACTTTTTTCCCTTAAAAAACTCTTTGGTTGCTTTCGCAGTATGCTTCGGGTCACTGTCCATCTGCACTGTGAAGCGCCGTCCAATGAGTTCTGAAGCATTTGGCTAAATATAAAGCAGATAATATTGCCAGAATTCATCCTGCTGCTTTTGTCAGCAGTCACATCATCAGTAAATGCAAGAGAACCAGTTCCATTGGCAGCCATACATGCCCATGCCATTATTCACTGATGAGGTGGTATGCTTTGGATCATGAGCAGTTCCTTTCCTTCTCCATACTCTTCTCTTCCCATCACTCTGGTACAAGTTGATCTTGGTCTCATCTGTACATAGGATGTTGTTCCAAAACTGTGAAGGCTTTTTTAGATGTTGTTTGGCAAATTCTAATCTGGCATTCCTGTTTTTGAGGCTCACCAATGGTTTACATCTTGTGGTGAACCCTCTGTATTCACTCTGGTGAAGTCTTCTCTTGATTGTTGACTTTGACACACATACACCTACCTCCTGGGGAGTGTTCTTGATCTGGCCAACTGTTGTCAAGGGTGTTTTCTTCACCAGGGAAAGAATTCTTCGGTCATCCACCACAGTTGTTTTCCATGGTCTTCCGGGTCTTTTGGTGTTGCTGAGCTCACCGGTGCGTTATTTCTTTTTAAGGATGTTCCAAACAGTTGATTTGGCCACACCTAATATTTTTGCTATCTCTCTGGTGGGTTTGTTTTGTTTTTTCAGCCTAATGATGGCTTGCTTCACTGATAGTGACAGCTCTTTGGATCTCATATTGAGAGTTGACAGCAACAGATTCCAAATGCAAATAGCGCACTTGAAATGAACTCTGGACCTTTTATCTGCTTCTTGTAAATGGGATGAGGGAATAACACACACCTGGCCATGGAACAGCTGAGCAGCCAATTGTCCCATTACTTTTGGTCCCTTAAAAAGTGGGAGGCACTGTTGTAATTCCTACACCGTTCACCTGATTTGGATGTAAATACCCTCAAATTAAAGCTGAAAGTCTGCAGTTAAAGCACATCTTGTTTGTTTCATTTCAAATCCATTGTGGTGGTGTATAGAGCCAAAAAGATTTGAATTGTGTCGATGTCCCAATGTTTATGGACCTGAATGTACATAACATGTAAACCAAAGCTATGGAGAGAATGAAAAAACACATTTCAGTGCACCAAAAGAGCAAACAACATATTAGCCCAGCCCTATTCATACTACGAACCAGCAGGTAGTTTCAGGAGCACCAATTGGGATGGTGATTCTTGTAGGTCAGTTCAGGATCACTATCAGGCCAGAAAACATGTGTTGTGTCGTTTGCCCAGTTCCACTGGCTGTGTGTCCATGCAGAACAATGTTCGAAGTTGGTTATATCTGGGGCACACCTCTTGTAGCCTGTGGGATAGCCTCCATGGTCCCAGTTTTAGTAGGTATTGTTGGGCCTTTAAAGAGCATAGGAATATTACCAGAATTGGAGGAGGGTCACGATGGAGCTGTATCCAAGAAAAAGTCCCTCTGTAGGGCAGGCAATAGCCGTAGCTAAAATGTGAGAGGGTGTGCAGGCCTACAATAGGGGGTGGGTATGCAGTTTCTTGCCTGTGGCTCTGTGAGTGTTCTCTGTGTTTCTGGGTACTTGGCAGTGTCCCCTCCTCTCTTCCCTATATGTGGCTAATAAACAGATTCCATGTCCCGAGTTATGGGTCAGTTAGGGGCAGAAGTAGCCTGTATGAGCCTGTTAGGGAGGCTGAGAAAAGATCCAGAGATCCGTGGGCATCTATATGTGGTGCATTGAGGGGTGCTAGGTGCATAATCTATTAAACAGGGCTGGGGTAAAAACAACTTATCTGAGCTTTGGTGTCTTCACCGGGTCTGATCAGCGGTCACGGCAAGCCCATCCTGTCTGGGGTTGCTTGGTAGGACTGGAGCCATGCATCTGGCCATGTGCGGGGTAGGGTGTTCTGTCTGCCGATGGTGAGCATTGCCTGCGGTGGCAGAGCTCCTCTGTTTCCATAGGCTCAATCCTGTATTTCACTGGCTTTGGTACTGCGGGGTGAAACTCTGCGTACCATTCAGGCACTTCGGTCAGCGTGATGTCAAGTGTTTTGCAGAAGTGGCGTAAATCCTCTGGGACTTTCAGGAGTGCAGTGCGGCCTTGGTGGGAGGCCAAGAGGCAAAAGAGAAATTTCCAAAGATAGGCGATCACATTCGTGTGGAGTACCTCAAGTAGGGGACGGAATTCTCTGAGCCTTTGCAGGGTGATGTTGGAGAGATCTTGGAATAGGCATATTTCTGTACCCTGGAAGGAGAGCTATGTCCTGTTCCGTGCTTTTCTCAGGATCTCTTTTAGTTGGAAGTCTATAACACAGCACACGACATCTCTGGGTGGGTCTGTCTCTCTGCCACGTGGCCTTAAGGCACGATGGATGCGTTCCATCCCAATTGGGGTGGCCGGCGGTTGATCAAGCAGACTGTTGAGGATTTCAATCACCGTTTGCTGTTGATCTGTGTCGACGGTCTCAGGGAGCCCTCTCAGCCATAGGTTATGGCGTCTGCCACGATTTTCGAGATCTTCCATATGCCGATTAAGGTCGCGCAGTTAGAGAGTGTGTGCATCAAGCGTGTGGTGTACCCGTCTAATTGCATTGGAATGCTGGGTAGTCACCTTCTCCATCTCCATGACCCTGCCTGAGATCGCTTGTATGCCGATTTTGAGGTCGGCTATGGTTGCTGTCAGAGTCTCTTTGATATTAGTGGCAACCGAGCATAGGTCACTCAAGCTGGGCTGCTGGGACGGTGTCAGTACAATTCCCCCATTGTGGGATGGGTTGTGCGCAGTACTCGTCTCCTCTGTGTTGCGGCCTGCACGCTGTGAAAGGTCGTGAGCCAGCGCCATGTTGCCAGGTTGCTGGGTGTGGAACAGTCTTGGGTTTGTTTGCTTGATTCTGCCCAACATGTCTCGAGGGGATCGGGACCTTGAGGCGGAGTTGGTGCGGGATGATGTCCCTGTGCTGTGTGGACCTCCAGCTGGGTGTCTGTGCCTTTGTGTGGTCTGCAAAGATCCTCTGTTGACGGGAGCTCCTGTCTGAGGCAGCCATCTACCAGCTCGTCCCGGCCACCCGCCTTTACTAATTTATACTACTAGAGGACCTTTTAAGGTTAAAAAATGGATTTCTCACATACCTGTAAAATACTTTTTTTTTTAAAGTACAGTACAGGACATTACCACAGCCACTCACACGGTCATATAACCTCTCCCACTAGGCAAGCCTAGTTTTATAGTACGCAATGTTAGAACCACAGTCATAGAGGGGAGGGTCCTGTGTCCTGTTGTCAAGATTGAGCTTACCTACTGGTGGCGCTGTGCTACTCTGGGCTGTTTGCTGCAGCTCCAGTGGCCACCAGCAGGTGTCTCCCCAGAGCCAGCAAGCTGTAACAATCAGCCACGCCTGGGTTCAGCCATTAGATGGCTATTTAAGACTGTTCCTCCCTTTCCCCAGTGCATCATGATCCTGTTCGCCTCCTTGCTGCCAGATCCTTGTGCTCGTGTCCCCTGATATCCTGAACCTTCCTGTACCTATCTACCTTGCTCCTGCTTCCTGTCCTAGTACCCAGCCTTGATACCTTGCTTCCTTGTATATCCTGTACTCTTGTCCTTTATATTACAGATATTATACAGTGCCTTGCGAACGTATTCGGCCCCCTTTGAACTTTGCGACCTTTTGCCACATTTCAGGCTTCAAACATAAAGATATAAAACTGTAATTTTTTGTGAAGAATCAACAAGTGGGACACAATCATGAAGTGAAACGAAATTTATTGGATATTTCAGACTTTTTTAAAAATAAAAAGCTGAAAAATTGGGCGTGCAAAATGATTCGGCCCCTTTACTTTCAGTGCAGCAAACTCTCTCCAGAAGTTCAGTAAGGATCTCTAAATGATCCAATGTTGACCTCAATGACTAATGATGATAAATAGAATCCACCTGTGTGTAATCAAGTCTCCGTATAAATGCACCTGCACTGTGATAGACTCAGAGGTCCGTTTAAAGCGCAGAGAGCATCATGAAGAACAAGGAACACACCAGGCAGGTCCGAGATACTGTTGTGGAGAAGTTTAAAGCTGGATTTGGATACAAAAAGATTTCCCAAGCTTTAAACATCCCAAGGAGCACTGTGCAAGCGATAATATTGAAATGGAAGGAGTATCAGACCACTGCAAATCTACCAAGACCTGGCCGTCCCTCTAAACTTTCAGCTCATGCAAGGAGAAGACTGATCAGAGATGCAGCCAAGAGGCCCATGATCACTCTGGATGAACTGCAGAGATCTACAGCTGAGGTGGGAGACTCTGTCCATAGGACAACAATCAGTCGTATACTGCACAAATCTGGCCTTTATGGAAGAGTGGCAAGAAGAAAGCCATTTCTTAAAGATATCCATAAAAAGTGTCGTTTAAAGTTTGCCACAAGCCACCTAGGAGACACACCAAACATGTGGAAGAAGGTGCTCTGGTCAGATGAAACCAAAATCGAACTTTTTGGCAATAATGCAAAACGTTATGTTTGGCGTAGAAGCAACACAGGTCATCACCCTGAACTGTCAAACATGGTGGTGGCAGCATCATGGTTTGGGCCTGCTTTTCTTTAGCAGGGACAGGGAAGATGGTTAAAATTGATGGAAAGATGGATGGAGCCAAATACAGGACCATTCTGGATGGAAAAGTGACGGAGTCTGCAAAAGACCTGAGACTGGGACGGAGATTTGTCTTCCAACAAGACAATGATCCAAAACATAAAGCAAAATCTACAAAGGAATGGTTCACAAATAAACATATCCAGGTGTTAGAATGGCCAAGTCAAAGTCCAGACCTGAATCGACAATCTGTGGAAAGAACTGAAAACTGCTGTTCACAGACACTCTCCATCCAACCTCACTGAGCTTGAGCTGTTTCGCAAGGAGGAATGGGCAAAAATTTCAGTCTCTCGATGTGCAAAACTGATAGAGACATACCCCAAGCGACTTACAGCTGTAATCGCAGCAAAAGGTGGCGCTACAAAGTATTAACTTAAGGGGGCTGAATAATTTTGCACGCCCAATTTTTCAGTTTTTTATTTGTTAAAAAAGCTTGAAATATCCAATAAATTTCGTTCCACTTCATGATTGTGTCCCACTTGTTGTTGATTCTTCACAAAAAATTACAGTTTTATATCTTTATGTTTGAAGCCTGAAATGTGGCAAAAGGTCGCAATGTTCAAAGGGGGCCGAATACTTTTGCAAGACACTGTATGTATTTTTAGGGGGAACCTTACACTTTTCTTTTTTTGCATGGGGTCCCCCTTAACATCAAATCCTCACCAAGGATAAGGGTTGGCTATGTATGTCTGGTATAGATAAAAGGAATCCCTAGCTGCATTTACTGACAGTTTAACCTGCATTTTTGTTTGTAAATGTCAGCTTTGCTGTAGTATATTATATAAATCCTCCAGATGTGCCACTTCACAATCAGGTTAAGAACATCCTCCAGGCATGTTATTTTTAGGAATTTTGCCATTTTAATGTTGTCCTTTAACGCTTTCACAGACAGAACCGTTGTTCGTTTTTTGTGTATCTTTACAAAATAATTTTACGCTTGAAGATCACTTGAAGCCTCCAGAATATTTCATATTTTCTTAAAGCAGAAACCCTGGAGAATAAAATGGTGGTAGTTCCAATTTTTGCCAGACAATATTAGCGCAGCGGTTTGCCAAGGGCAAAATCTCAATAAAAAAATATGCTAAAGTTAATTTTAGGGCGCAAAAAAGCTAAATATTACCCAGCATTTTGGTAAAGTATAAAAGAAGAGGTTGCGTAAAATAAACAGATACCCAACATGTCAACCTCAATATTGGATGTGCCTGTGAAACAGCAACACATTTCTTGCACCCTAAATTTTCAATTGGCAGAGTTTTTTTTTTATCACTCAGGGAACCAAAAGTCCCCTAAGTCATGCCATTGGTGATAGTGCAGATCAAACTCTATTAGCTTCTTCCCTGGCTATAGCGACCGGGGAAAGTGACAGAGCTAATGTTCGTCACTTCTGGGTTCTTCCTCCGTAGGGAAGCTCAGCAAATGAATGTTCGCTAGTCTCCCTCCCCTCTACCTAGCGGTACTTGCCGTGCCAGTCCTAGCTCTGCAGATGGGAGTGTGGACCACAGGAAACCTGGCGAGGGTGCACGTGGAGGGTGCCAATGTACCAGGGGTGCATAGAAAAAAATCAGACAGTGTACAAACCCCCGATCTTGTCAGATTTACACACATACCGGGCTGCTGTGTGTAAACCCCCCACCTCCTCCTGCCACTAATGCAAGGGTTCAGCATTAATAAAATTACCGCTCGACCAAAAATATTTATTTTTGCTATTGTACATGTTCCCTAGGGCAATATCTAGCTCCCCATGCCACTTGTTTGACATTCCCTTGCCAATTAGCCTAGAAATAATAGCCATTACTGTTTTTTTACATTTGTTTTCCATTAACTTTGATGGGGTTCGAATATGCCACCCAACTTTCATTAAGTTCACTAACTTACCCACAGATTGAAACCACAGGTGTTCAGCTTATCAACAAAAGCTGACGAATACTATTTACAAAACAGATAATATTACTGTCCTGCCTGGTAATGTCATATTTGTTGAAAACAGTGAAAGAGGTGACCCATAGATATTAGATGAAGGAAACATTGTGATATTATTATATTAAATCAGGTGCATCGTAGTAGTTCATGAGAGTTGTATTATGGGAAACAGAAAGCCCTTTGCTTCATCAATGTTTATACAAATGAGGAATTTGGGGCAGCACAGTGGCTAAACGGTTAACCATGACACTACCTGCACTTACTGTTCTCCCTGTGCCTGAGTGAGTTTCTCCCCACACCCCAAAGACATGCTGGTAGGTTAATTAGCTCCTGTCTAATATTCACCCTAGTATGTGTACTGTATGTATGAATGTGAGATAGAGACCTTAGATTGTAAGCTCCTTAAGGGCAGGGACTGATGTGAATATACAATATATACAGGGGCGGCCCATCCATTAAGGGCACATGGGCACCGCCCCCTCTGTCCTCGCCGCCCTCTATTCATGTGGCCGGCCGCATGAATTACCGCGACGGGGGTTCCTTTGAAGCATCTCAATAGACCCTTTGGCTCCAAAAGGCTTCAACATAGAGTGGCTTCTGGCGCACAGCGTGGCACCACGAACCCTTAGAAAGTCAAATTAATATTTGCCTTTCTAACACTGAACCGCTCTCAGCCAATCAGGAAGCACCGGTACGTTACCGGTTTCCCGATTGGCGGAGAAGACAGGCGATCCTATTGGACGCCTTTCTCGGAGGAGGAGGGGGATGCACGCCGAAGCCAAGCCCCTCCCCGGACACCACTCGCTGCCTGCCTGCTTCTAGATGGGGTAAGTGCAGGACTTTGATGTCCCAACTGCCCTGGGGGGCATACTGTCAGGGGAGGGGGGTAGATGGATGCTGGTACCCCTCTGGTCATACTATATACCCCTCTGGTGATGCTATATATACCCCTCTGGTAAAAGCTGTATATATCCCTCTGGTGATGCTGTATATACTCCTCTGGTGATGCTGTATATATGCCTCTGGGGATGCTATATACCCCTCTGGTGTTGCTGTATATACCCTTATCTGGTGATGTTGTATATACTCCTATCTGGTGATGCTGTATATACTTCTATCTGTCGATGCTGTATACCCCTATATAGTGATGCTGGGCTGTATACTCCTGACACAATGGGTGGAATCTATAAGGGATGGGGCTTATGAGAAGTGGGAGGGGTCAAAAAGGAAGGGCGGGTCTGGCGCTCCCCCATCCTAAAATTTCACCAACTGCCACTGAATATATATATATATATATATATATATATATATACATATACAGTTGTGCTCATAGGTTTACATACCCTGGCAGAATTTATGATTTCTTGGCCATTTTTCAAAAATTATGAATGATAGCACAAAAACATTTCTTTCACTCATGGTTAGTGTTTGGCTGAAGCCATGTATTATCAATCAACTGTGTTTACTCTTTTTAAATCATAATGACAACAGAAACTACCAAAATGACCCTAATCAAAAGTTTACATACCCTGGTGATTTTGACCTGATAACATGCACACAAGTTGACACAAAAGGGTTTGAATGGCTATTAAAGGTAACCATCCTCACCTGTGATCTGTTTGCTTGTAATTAGTGTGTGTATATAAAAGGTCAATGAGTTTCTGGAGTCCAGACAGACCCTTACATTTTTCATCCAGTGCTGCACTGACATTTCTGGATTCTGAGTCATGGGGAAAGCAAAATAATTGTCAAAGGATCTGCGGGAAAAGGTAGTTGAACTGTATAAAACAGGAAAGGGATATAAAAAGATATCCAAGGAATTGAGAATGCCAATCAGCAGTGTTCAAATTTTAATCAAGAAGTGGAAAATTAAGGGTTCTGTTGTAACCAAACCACAGTCAGGTAGACCAACTAAAATTTCAGCCACAACTGCAGGGAAAATTGTTTGGGATGCAAAGAAAAACCCACAAATAACAACTGTAGGTGGAATACAGGACTCTGAAAAAATGTGGTGTGGCTGTTTCAAGATGCACCGCGTAAATTGACAGTGTCATATAAGTACCTGTAATAAATAGTAAATTACCAACACAAGTTCTGTCTTACATTAGAAACATCTATTTAAGAAGCAAGCAATACTGTAGTACAATGTTTTGGGAATACACCGATCAGCCATAATGTTATGACCACCCAGGTTAACGCTACCCCGGTTGGGTAAGGTATGGTTTTCAGATTTTTCATATGATGGGCTTCTAGTTCCAACTCACTGGTTCTGTGTGATATAAAAGGAACAGGGGGTCCGCACCCAGAAAGCCTTGAGGGGCCTAGGATCTTGACGCTTCTCGCCCCGGAACCTGGATTGCCAGTACCATGCCTTGAGACTGCTGGGACTTGCAGTACTCCTTGAAAAAAACCTATTATGGACTCCATCAAGTATGGACTTTCATCCTGTGCAGGTATGCTGGTGCAGCCACAAGGCTGAAGTTAGGGACTAGGGATGTCAGGAAAAGACTGCACTTTATGTTGAACTGTTATCTTGTGATTCTCATCATGCCACACTATTTAAGTAAAACTTCTGAAACTTTGCCTGGTCTGAAGTTACTAAAGGGGTGTAATGCAAATAATTGACTCATATAGCCAATGGTTCGGGGCACCTGAACACATTGGGGTATGAAGCGTGTACCTGTGGCAGGTGAGATAGCCTCTGTCAACACTCCTTCTGCAGCGATCAATTTCCCATAGCAATAGGAGCAGATCTGCACTACCAGGGCCCTCAGCCTGTACACAGGTACAGAAGAGAAAGAGTTAAAGCGGATTTAAACCCTCACATATACCCAGTGAAGTGAAGAGCCTCAGATGATACACAGGGATGACACAAACTTCAGGCTCCTGTCTGGAAGAGCTTGTCAAAAGTTATCAGGCTGATAACAGAACAGAGCAGGACAAAGCTCCGGGACGTAGTGCTTCGAAGAGAGATAAAAAAACACTGCAGATAGATGTGCCCAGCTCAAATTTCATGAATCGGGTTTACATTCACTTTAAGTGAAGTGCATGCATGCATGAGTGAGGTAGCAGTGATACGCTGGACAGGTGGAGGGGGCAAGGAGATGCGTACCCCATCTAAATGCACAAGTGACCATGGTAGTGTATAGTACATTGAGAGAATTTATTACAGTTCGGCCATCTGTTCAAGCAAAAGTAGCCCATATGAAAGACACCGACCGTAAGCAAAATGTCTAGCATAGCCCTGAAGAACCCACCCCGGGGTAGGCCTCTCATGTGACCCTTGCTCGGCGCCCAACGAGGAAGGAAACACTGAGGACATGACAACCACCCCAACACACTACATCCTGCCCCTGTCCAACATATGAATTCCACTAGACCTCTGAAGGTATGCTGTGGTATCTGGCATCAAGCTGTCAGTAGCAGATCCTTTGCAAGGTGGGGTCTCCATGTATCTGACTTGATTTTCCAGTACATCCACAGATGCTCAATTGGATTGAGATCTGGAGAATTTTGAGGACAAGGGAACACCTCAAACTCGTTGTGTTCGATAAACCATTCTTGAATTTATCAGACAAGGCCACCTTCTTCCATTGCTCCATGGTCCACTGCTGATGCTCACATGCTTATTGTAGGCTCTTTTGTCTGTGGACACAGGTCAACATGGACACCCTTACCATACTGTGGCTATGCAGCTCCATATGCAACAAACTGTGATGCACTTAATTTTTTCAGCAATTTAAGCTACAATATCAAATTAGCCATCACTGCCCATGACCCTGATGCTGGTTTTCTTTCTTAGGACTTTACGTAGGTCCTGACCACTGCAGCCTGGGAACACTCCACAAGAGCAGCGTTTTTTTTTTTATAGATGTTCTGACCCAGTCATCTGGTCGCTACAAATTGGCTCTTGTCAAGGTTTCTGAAACCTTACACTTGTCTATTTTTTTCTGCTTTCAACACAACATGTTCACTTGCTGCCTAATATATCCCACCCACTTCCAACTACCACTTGCCTGTCCGTGGTCATAGTGGTATGGCTGATCAGTGTTTAAATAAAAATGAACATTCGGTGCCAACAAAAACACACAATCAAAATCAAATAAAATAAAATAAAACCAGCTGCAGTGTAAGAAATAGACCCATGGACACCAAGACAATTAAACGCAAAAACACTGCGCTTGGTTACAGTTCATAGGAGTCAAAAATACATATTAGTCCATAATGATTCAGCAGACAGGAAAAACTTTAACTTCCGACTCCAGTGTGTTCAAAAAGTGCTCGTGCTCTTCAAATTAGGTGACAGTGCTTCACAGTGCTGCTAAGGTGCTCCACGTGGATGTGCATTTACTCTTATGATTGGACCACCTATCGCTAGTGTAGTTGCTTGCGCTTTGTGGGGTAACCCCTGCCGGTCTGTTTGATGTTTTAACTCCTTATGGTAGTGTCCTCTCTTATACTCTCTGACTACCGCGCGGCACCGCTCTCTTCCTACCCAGAACATAGTTATATTCCAGCCTGAATATAATATGGAATCACAGAGCCACGGTGGTTCCTGCCTTTGGAGGTCCACAGGAGTGGTTCTCACTCCATGTGAGCACATGCATTCACACAGGAATTGAATAAGAAGACGAGGATATGCACCAGCTTACAAGGCCTTGTAAGCTGGTGCCTATCCTCGTCTTCTTATTCAATTAGTGACAAGAGCCAATTTGTAGCGACCAGATGACTGGGTCAGAACATCTATAAAAAAAAAAGGATCTTGACGCTTCTCGCCCCGGAACCTGGATTGCCAGTACCATGCCTTGAGACTGCTGGGACTTGCAGTACTCCTTGAAAAAAACCTATTATGGACTCCATCAAGTATTACCTCAGGTATTATCCAAAAAAAGTTCCTCATGACGTTCAGGGTCGTCAGAGTTCCGTACCATGACCGTTAGGTCCAAGGCCCCGCTCTTCGCAGTTCTAGGAAAAAAAAAATATCTACAAGACTGGGTCAGTAGACCAGCGATGTTTAACCGAGAACAGTGATTAACTTATTCTTCTGCTCCTATCCGTGGTCGAATGTTCCGGAACATTCGACCACGTATAGGAGCAGAAGAATAAGTTAAGGACACACTTACGTACACGAGTGTACCTCACTCTTGGTGAGGACACCTGGAGGTTTCCGTCCTTGGTG
>BLSH010438581.1:2852622-2879555 GCA_018402905.1 Glandirana rugosa | reverse complement strand
ACAAAAACATTTCTTTCACTCATGGTTAGTGTTTGGCTGAAGCCATTTATTATCAATCAACTGTGTTTACTCTTTTTAAATCATAATGACAACAGAAACTACCAAAATGACCCTAATCAAAAGTTTACATACCCTGGTGATTTTGACCTGATAACATGCACACAAGTTGACACAAAAGGGTTTGAATGGCTATTAAAGGTAACCATCCTCACCTGTGATCTGTTTGCTTGTAATTAGTGTGTGTGTATAAAAGGTCAATGAGTTTCTGGAGTCCAGACAGACCCTTGCATTTTTCATCCAGTGCTGCACTGACATTTCTGGATTCATGGGGAAAGCAAAATAATTGTCAAAGGATCTGCGGGAAAAGGTAGTTGAACTGTATAAAACAGGAAAGGGATATAAAAAGATATCCGAGGAATTGAGAATGCCAATCAGCAGTGTTCAAATTTTAATCAAGAAGTGGAAAATTAAGGGTTCTGTTGTAACCAAACCACAGTCAGGTAGACCAACTAAAATTTCAGCCACAACTGCAGGGAAAATTGTTTGGGATGCAAAGAAAAACCCACAAATAACAACTTTAGGTGGAATACAGGACTAGTATATTACCACAGTAAATTACCAACACAAGTTCTGTCTTACATCAGAAACATCTATTTAAGAAGCAAGCAATACAGTAGTACAATGTTTTGGGAATACCCCGATCAGCCATAATGTTATGACCACCCAGGTTAACGCTACCCCGGTTGGGTAAGGTATGGTTTTCAGATTTTTCATATAATGGGCTTCTAGTTCCAACTCACTGGTTCTGTGTGATATAAAAGGAACAGGGGGTCCGCACCCAAAAAGCCTTGAGGGGCCTAGGATCTTGACGCTTCTCGCCCCGGAACCTGGATTGCCAGTACCATGCCTTGAGACTGCTGGGACTTGCAGTGCTCCTTGAAAAAAACCTATTATGGACATCAAGTATGGACTTTCATCCTGTGCAGGTATGCTGGTGCAGCCACAAGGCTGAAGTTAGGGACTAGGGATGTCAGGAGAAGACTGCACTTTATGTTGAACTGTTATCTTGTGATTCTCATCATGCCACACTATTTAAGTAAAACTTCTGAAACTTTGCCTGGTCTGAAGTTACTAAAGGGGTGTAATGCAAAAAACTGACTCATATAGCCAATGGTTCGGGGCACCTGAACACATTGGGGTATGAAGCGTGTACCTGTGGCAGGTGAGATAGCCTCTGTCAACACTCCTTCTGCAGCGATCTCCCATAGCAATAGGAGCAGATCTGCACTACCAGGGCCCTCAGCCTGTACGCAGGTACAGAAGAGAAAGAGTTAAAGCGGATTTAACCACTTGCCGACCGCCGATTTGACGGCGGCAAAGTGGCTCTGTAACGCGGATCGCCGTCATATGACGGCGGCCGCGAGATCGCGCCTAGTGAGTGCGCGCGCGCTCACTGTGTTCGGGGAGGGCCAGGGAGCGGGTGCGGCAGAGTCGATCTCCGCCGGCCACCCGCGATGCCCCCCCCCGGAGTGAAAGAACGGAGGTCCGTGTAAGTAAACACGGACCTCCGTTCTGTGAGAGGGGGAAGGGCTGTGATCACAGCCTTTCTGTACATGGAGGCTGTGACCACTTCCCTTCCCCAGCTAGGGCAGTTCCCATACAGTTAGAACACGCCCAGGAAACATAGTTAACCCTTAGAGCGCCCCCTGCAGGTTAACCCCTTCACTGCCAATGGCATTTACACAGTAATCAGTGCATTTTTATAGCACTGATTGTTGTATAAATGCCAATCGTCCCAAAAAAAGTGTCAAAATGGTCCGGCATGTCCGCTGAAATATCGCAGTACCGCTAAAAATCGCAGATCACCGCCATTACTAGTAAAAAATAAAAAAAAAATAAAAACCCCAAAAATGAATTCTCATCATCCGTAAACGCGACCTCTTTTTCGTAAACCAATCAATAAACGCCGATTGCAATTTTTTTTAGCACAAATATGAGGAAGAATTAAAATCGGCCAAAACCGATGAAAAAAAATGTTTTTTTATATTTTTTTTTTGGATTTGTATTTTAGCAAAAAGTAAGAAATTTGTTTTTTTTTTTTGCAAAATTGTCGCTCTTCTTTTGTTTATAGCGGCGATCAGAAATGACGCAGCGGTGATCAAATACCACCAAAAGAAAGCTCTATTTGTGGGAAAAAAAGGACGCAAATTTCGTTTGGGTACAACGTCGCACGACCGCGCAATTTTCAGTTAAAGCGATGCAGTGCCGAATCGCAAAAAGGGCTCTGGTCCTAAAGCTGGAAATCCTTCCGGGGCTGAAGTGGTTAAACCCTCACATATACCCAGTGAAGTGAAGAGCCTCAGATGATACACAGGGATGACACAAACTTCAGGCTCCTGTCTGGGAGAGCTTGTCAAACGTTATCAGGCTGATAACAGAACGGAGCAGGACAAAGCTCCGGGACATAGTGCTTCGAAGAGAGATAAAAAAACACTGCAGATAGATGTGCCCAGCTCAAATTTCATGAATCGGGTTTACATTAACTTTAAGTGAAGTGCATGCATGCATGCATGAGTGAGGTAGCAGTGATACGCTGGACAGGTGGAGGGGGCAAGGAGATGCGTACCCCATCTAAATGCACAAGTGACCATGGTAGTGTATAGTACATTGAGAGAATTTATTACAGTTCGGCCATCTGTTCAAGCAAAAGTACCCCATATGAAAGACACCGACCCTAAGCAAAATGTCTAGCATAGCCCTGAAGAACCCACCCCGGGGTAGGCCTCTCATGTGACCCTTGCTTGGCGCCCGACGAGGAAGGAAACGCTGAGGACATGACAACTACCCCAACACACTACATCCTGCCCCTGGCCTACATATGAATTCCACTAGACCTCTGAAGGTATGCTGTGGTATCTGGCATCAAGCTGTCAGTAGCAGATCCTTTGCAAGGTGGGGTCTCCATGTATCTGACTTGATTTTCCAGTACATCCACAGATGCTCAATTGGATTGAGATCTGGAGAATTTTGAGGACAAGGGAACACCTCAAACTCGTTGTGTTCGACAAACCATTCTTGAATTTATCAGACAAGGCCACCTTCTTCCATTGCTCCATGGTCCACTGCTGATGCTCACATGCTTATTGTAGGCTCTTTTGTCTGTGGACACAGGTCAACATGGACACCCTTACCACACTGTGGCTATGCAGCTCCATATGCAACAAACTGTGATGCACTTAACTTTTTCAGCAATTTAAGCTACAATATCAAATTAGCCTTCACTGCCCATGACCCTGATGCCGGTTCGCTGGTTTTCTTTCTTAGGACTTTACGTAGGTCCTGACCACTGCATCCTGGGAACACTCCACAAGAGCAGCGTTTTTTTTTTATAGATGTTCTGACCCAGTCATCTAGTCGCTACAAATTGGCTCTTGTCAAGGTTGCTGAAACCTTACACTTGTCTATTTTTTTCTGCTTTCAACACAACAAATTCAGGGACAACATGTTCACTTGCTGCCTAATATATCCCACCCACTTCCAACTACCACTTGCCTGTCCGTGGTCATAATGGTATGGCTGATCAGTGTTTAAATAAAAATGAACATTCGGTGCCAACAGAAACACACAATCAAAATCTAATCAAATAAAATAAAACCAGCTGCAGTGTAAGAAATAGACCCATGGACACCAAGACAATTAAATGCAAAAACACTGCGCTTGGTTACAGTTCATAGGAGTCAAAAATACATATTAGTCCATAATGATTCAGCAGACAGGAAAAACTTTAACTTCCGACTCCAGTGTGTTCAAAAAGTGCTCGTGCTCTTTAAATTAGGTGACAGTGCTTCACAGTGCTGCTAAGGTGCTCCACGTGGATGTGCACTAATTGAATAAGAAGACGAGGATAGGCACCAGCTTACAAGGCCTTGTAAGCTGGTGCCTATCCTCGTCTTCTTATTCAATTCCTGTGTGAATGCATGTGCTCACATGGAGTGAGAACCACTCCTGTGGACCTCCAAAGGCAGGAACCACCCCCTGGCTCTGTGATTCCATATCATATTCAGGCTGGAATATAACTATGTTCTGGGTAGGAAGAGAGCGGTGCCGCCCGGTAGTCAGAGAGTATAAGAGAGGACACTACCATAAGGAGTTAAAACATCAAGCAGACCGGCAGAGGTTACCCCACAAAGCGCAAGCGACCACACTAGCGATAGGTGGTCCAATCATAAGGGTAAATGGACATCCACGTGGAGAACCTTAGCAGCACCGTGAAGCACTGTCACCTAATTTAAAGAGCACAAGCACTTTTTGAACACACTGGAGTGGGAAGTTAAAGCTTTTCCTGTCTGCTGAATCATTATGGACTAATATGGTTTTTTGACTCCTATGAACTGTAACCAAGCGCAGTGTTTTTGCTTTTAATTATTTTATTTATTTCATTACTCTACCTAAACAGATATTTTTGCCAGAGCTGGTGATAATGCAAATTGTCAGTGCCCAACCATGATTGTTGGGTGATAACACAACTGGACAGGTTGTACAATCCCTACTGGTTCCCAGTAGGCCTACTCTGTGACTGTCCGCACATATCCATTGCCTAACCAGGAACATTTATACACACAGAGCAATCCTGTTTATGACAAAAAGTGAGACCTGTCGTTTACTATTTTCTAATCCAGCTTTAGTTTTTTAGGCAGCCTTCTAAATGTGATTCTTCATGTGCAATTATAAATAAATGTATACAGTATATACACAGCATGAATCAGCAGAAGAGAAATTACAAGATGATACCTCTGACCTGCAAAGTGATAACAGAAAGGTGCAAATAAAGAAGCATTAGGATATAATATGGTAAATTATAACGTCAGGGTAGATGAAGCTTTACCAAATAATATTAATCCCCCACCCATAATAAATTGAATATTACTAGTGTTCAGCCTGCTCCAACACAACCACTCCTGGCTCAGTACACCCCTCAAGCATTGTTCATATCCTGCAGCTAGCTCCAGGTTCTGCCCATCAATATCTCATACACATCAGTGCAGTCAGCGGAGTGGGGGATTAACCCCTAACTGCCTGGACAGTAAGGGCTCTTATCAGAGAAGGATTGCAATTCCACTGTTACATACAAGATTCAACAATGATTTCTGTGTTTTTAGCACTCTGAAGAGGTTTCAACACTAAGACTGGGTTCATACTATCTGACTTTTAAACGGTCCTACTTTGATCCTAGTTTGCTGTGCAATTTACGGTCCTACATCAGGTCAAAGTCGATCCAATTTTCTGTGAACAGGGATCCGACTTTGATACTGACAATACCAGGCAACTTGTGCTCTGGGGATCTTGAATGGGAACCCCCGCCAATTTTTTTTTTAAAAAAACGGCATGGGGTCCCCCTCCAAGAGCATACCAGGCCCTTCGGTCTGGTATGGGTTTTAAGGGGAACCCCAATGCCAAAAAAAACAGTGTAGGGTCCCCCCAAAATCCATACCAGACCCTTATCTGAGCACGCAGCCTGGCAGGCCAGGAAAGGGGGTCGGGACGAGTGAGCGCCCCCCCCGAACTATACCAGGCCACATGCCCTCAACATGGGGATTATGGGTGAGGACAAGGGCCTCTTCCCAGCAACCCTTGTCGGTGGTTGTCGGGGTCTGCGGGCCGGGGCTTATCGGAATCTGGAGGCCCCCTTTAACAAGTGGGCCCCCAGATCCCGGCCCCCCCACCCTGTGTGAATGAGTATGGGGTACATCGTAACCCTACCCATTCACCTGGAAAAAAAAGTGTAAAAACAAAAAACACACTACAAAGTTTTTAAAAATATTTTATTAAACCAGCTCCGGCCTCTTCTCCCTCTCCGGCTTTTCTCCCTCCTCCGGCATCTTCTTTGTTCTGAGGGGGCCTTCTTTCTTCTGCTCTTTTGCCGCCGGGTCTTCTGTCTTCTGCGAGGTCTACTCCTCTGTCTTCTCCTGTTCTTCTTGAGATGTTGACTCATCGCTCTCTCCTACTCGAATGCCGGGTCTGTGGTGTGCAATGACTTATATTGGCATGGGGCGTGGCCACCGGTGACATCAGAGGGAGAAGACAGAGGAATAGACCCGGCAGCAAAAGAGCAGAAGAAAGAAGGCCCTTCAGAACAGAGTAGACGCCGGAGGAGGGAGCAAAGCCGGAAAGGGAGAAGATGCTGGAGCTGATCTAATAAAATATTTTTAAAAACTGTGTAGTGTGTTTTTTTTACACTTTTTTTTTTCAGTTGAATGGGTAGGGGTGCGATGTACCCCACACTCATTCACACAGGGTGGGGGGCCGGGATCTGGGGGACCCTTGTTAAAGGTGGCTTTCAGATTCCGATGAGCCCTCACCCGCAGACCCCGACAACCACCGGCAAGGGTTGTTGGCAAGAGGCCCTTGTCCTCATAAACATGGGGACAAGGTGCTTTGGGGTGGGGGGGTGCAAAGCCCCCCTGCCCCAAAGCACCCATACTCCAAGTTGAGGGCATGCAGCCTGGTATGGTCCAGGAGAGGGGGGGGCGCTCGCTTGACCCCACCCCCTTTCCTGGCATGCCAGGTTGCATGCTCGGATAAGGGTCTGATATGGATTTTGGGGGGACACTACGCTGTTTTTTCGGCATGGGTTCCCCTTAAAATCCACACCAGACCGAAGGGTCTGGTATAGACTTTGGGGGGACCCTATGCCGTTTTTTTGGCATTGGGGTTCCCCTTAAAACCCATACTAGACCGAAGGGCCTGGTATACCCAAGGAGGGGGACCCCATGCCTTTTTTTTTTTAATTTGGCGTGGAGTTCCCCTTAAAGATCCTCAGAGCATGCCAAAGTCGGACCAGACAATGATCCGACTTTGATCTGACTTCAGTGCTTTTCAATGAGCTAAAGTGGGATCAAAGTCGGACAAAAGTAGTACAGGAACCTTTTTTCAGAGTCAATCCAACGTTGAGAAACAAAAGTCGGACCAGTTAAAAAAAGGCTCTCATAGGGAATCATTGTTTTTGTGACGTAATGCGACCTGTGCTCCTAATGTCGGTCCGAGAATCGGACTAGTGTGAACCCAGCCTTAATGTTGCATTATGGCTTGAAAAAAAACAAACTGACTGTGTGCAGCAATGTGAGACACAAAAGTGTGTTAAGTACCCACTCGGCACCTAGTCACATCTAGACATAGTTTTTCGAATACTGTGGGACACTTCCATGATTTTGGACACTGTCCCACAGTGTCTCTGGCCCACAGGCAGTCCCACAGTATCCAGTATATTCTGCAGGTGCTGAAATGCATAATCCAGACATCAATTTCATTAGGCAAAGCCAGTAGTGTGGGAGCATCTCCTTAGGTTAGCAGGCTCTTTACACCAATGCTGGGGCATACGGTTCCTGCCACTGACATCAACAATGGGCACTGTTTGTGTCTCTTGCACTCTACAGTATATGCTGTGCTGTATGTTACAGATTTCTGACTGCTCCTTTTTACAAGCTATGCTGTACCTTGCAAAGTCCTGATCCGGGCACCATTTGTACTAAGTTGTACATTACCTACTCCAAACTGCTGCAGTCAACAGGCTATGCTTTACATTCTGAGCAATAACAAAGACAGCAATAAAAACTTGACAAGGTTGCTGACCCTTTCCTTCTCTCTTTAGAACACCCAAAAAAGTTTGGACATACAGTTTAAACCAGACCAGACATACAAGATCTAGTTTTTGTACAGTCCATACCCCCCCAAAAAAAAAATCGGGCTGCTAGCTGATTCATCTCCGCCGCTCCATGCTTTCTGAGCCTACAACCCGGCAGATTGGGCCTCCCCTCCTTGCTAGCACACCCCTTCCAGCCTCCTAAACCACCATACTGTCTCATGCTCCCGAGGGTATGCATGGGCACACCTGCACTAAACTCAAGCTAAACTGAACGCCCTCCATGTTAAACTGTAAAATGCAGAAAACTGAGCCCACAGAGGTAACCTCAGAGTGAGCTGCCTCCCAGAAACTATCACTGACCTGCTGGGTACCATTACTGCATTTTTCAGGAATTGGCCGTGGACATTCTGCTTGAACGTTTGGAATTCAACCGCATACACCGTACCCTCAATGTTTGACAATCCGATTGGCCTGCTAGGGACGTCCTCATGAAGTTCCACTTTTATCGCACCAGAGAGACCCCTGCAAGCTGCTAGAGACTGCCAGGATCTCTCTTTTCAAGGAAACGCTCTTCAGCTGTTTGCGGATCTTTCTCCGGTCGCCATCGCTAATAAAAGAAACCTGAAACCATACCTTCAGGTCCTTCAGTCTCGCGGTATAAAATATAGATGGGGTTTCCCCTTTCTTTATGTTCTAGAATCTCCAGCTCCAGGCTTCTACTCCTGCAGGTCTCCGACACCACTTTCAAGATTTGGGATTCGAACTGCCTCCGCCGCAAAATTATCCTGATTCGGTTCTGTCACGTACCTGGTGGTAGAGTCTGACTTATGCAGCGGGCAACCTCTCTTACTATCCTGATTCGGGAGCCCCTGGTAGAGCAGACAGGTGACTCGGGAGTGCAGGATGGCACGAGGGTCGGACTGGGTCACCGGTGGGAGTAGCAGGTCTGTTGAAGCACTCATGCACTAGAGTGTAGTGGTACAGGCCGGGTTGGTAACGGGCTGGCGGTGCAATACAGAAGGAGCAAGCAGGCGGATGGTCAGGTGCAGGCAGGGTTGTCAACAGGCAGGCAGCGAGGTACAGTAGGATCAGGCAGAGAGTTTTTGTGGGTAAGCCGGGGGTCGGTGGAGGCAGAGATCAGCAGGGTCTAGGCAAGCCGGGTCACACAAACAGATTATCAGATCACAGGTAGCTCGGGAACACGCACTAAACGCTGTAGATCGGACAGCACTGGCTGCAGGGCACTGGAGGCTTAAGTAACGCTGTTTAGCGCCGTTTCCGGCGCGTGCACACGCACGGGAGCGCATGCACACGGGCATGTGAACGCACACAGGCGCGCGCACCGGTGCCAAAGTCCACGGAAAGCACCGATCTTCTCTGACATTGCCCCCCCCCCAAGGGGCAGCCTCCGGATGCCCAGTCGGGCCTTCAGCTCAGGGTGATTCCTCCAAAAGGCCCTGACAAGTTCTTTGGCATGAATGTGTTCCTCAGGTTCCCAGGAGTTCTCATCTGGTCCATACCCCTTCCACTTAATCAAGAACTGTGTCACACCCACCTCTCACTCTGCAGTTTTATGCCTCGATCTCGTACTCCTCCTCACCCTCCACTACAACTGGTTCAGGTTGAGCCGTTCTCCTCCCCGGAAAGTGGTCCTTGGTTACAGGTTTCAACAGAGATACATGAAACACCGGGTGTACACGAAGAGAAGGAGGGAGGCTCAGCTCATACGCCACCCTGTTAATCTTCTTCTTGACTGGAGAGGGGCCGATTAATTTTGGTCCAACCTTCTTTGAGGGGCAGGACAATTTTAAGTTCTTAGTGGCTAACCAAGCTTGGTCGCCCGGTTGCAGGTCCTACTCCCCTCGTCTCCCTTTGTCAAAGCTTGCTTGTTGCATTCCTGTGACTGGGATAATGTCTCCTGCAGGAGCTTGTTGTTTTCCACAAGGAAGCCAGCAATGTCTTGTACAACAGGCACCGTACTTTCTGGTACCAGGTCAGGCAAGAAGGAGAGATGGTAGCCGAGATTCGCCCAGAACGGTGACTGATTGGTGGCTGAGTGAACCGAGTTATTATAGGCGAATTTGTGGTTCAAGTTTGTGGGTGGTAAGCAGAGGAGAACGCTAATTCAATTCCCAACAGAGAGCAGTGGGCTTTCCAAACCCGAGACATAAACTGCACTCCTCGATCAGATACGATGTTGGCTGGGATTCCGTGGAGACGGACAATCTCTCTGATGAAGGTTTTTGCAGTTTGGCTTGCAGTAGGTGTGCCCTTCATGGGAATGAAATGTGCCATCTTAGTGTGACGGTCTACTACCACAAAGATGGTGGAGAATCCTGCAGACAGGGGCAATTCCACTATAAAGTCCATGGAAACATGTGACCATGGGCATTCAAGGATGGGCCACTAGAAGGAGCGTGCCAGTAGTTCTGCAGTCTTATGACCGCCAAAATGTCCTGCTAATTTCTGGTCATGGCATAGCTCCAGGACTGTCCTCAGGGACAAAGATCTTCGCACCGTACCACCACAGCCCATCATGCTGGGTTAGCCTGGGGTCCGGTGAGAGAGAGGACCTGGCAAGGGACCGTCTGATTTGGGAGAGGAGATCCTCTTGGGTTAATAGAAAGCTCTGAGAAGGGAGGATCGTATCAGGTGGGGGAGTCTCCCCTGTCTTGTGAAACATCCTTGAGAGCATCTGGTTTCACGTTTTTCGACCCAGGCCTGTAAGTGATGTGGAGCTGGAACTGCGAAAAGAAGAGGGCCCAGCGAGCCTGACGGGGTTTTAGTCTCTTGGCTGTACACAGATATTCCAGGTTTTTATGATCGGTGAACACTAAACCGAGTGTGAGGCTCCTTCTAGCAGATACTGCCATTCCTGCAGGGCGGATTTGATAGCAAGCAATTCTCTGTCTCCCAGATCATAGTTTCTCTCCGGGGGTGTCAACTTCCAGAGAGAAGAAGGCAATGGGGTGAAGAGCAGCTTTAGGCCCCCGCCTTTGAGAAAGTACTGCTCCCACCGCGTCTACCTCCAGAATATAGGGCAGAGTAGGGTCCGGATGTTTTAGGACTGGTGCGGAGGTGAAGAGTTTCTTGAGCAACTGAAATGCTGCCTGGGCCTCAGAAGTCCAAAGGAAGCGTGTGTTCTGCTTTGTTAGCAGGGTGATGGGGGCGATGACAGCTGAGAACTCCCTTGATAAATTTTCTATAGAAATTGGCAAAGCCAACAAAGCGTTGAACTGCTTTCCTGTTGGTGGGTGCTGGCCACTCTACAATACCGGAGACCTTCTGGGGGTCCATGGTTATGCCCGAAACAGAAAGGATGAAGCTCAGGAAGGAGATACTTGAACATTCAAATGCGCACTTCTCATCCTTAGCGTATAATCCATGCTGGCAAAGGCAACTCAGCACGCTCTTAACGTGTCTACAATGTTCCTCCAGGGACGAGGAAAATATGAGGATATCATTGAGATACACCACTACTAATAGGTCAAGCAAGTCCCGGAAAACGTCATTGACAAGATGTTGGAAGGTGGCCGGGGCATTACACAGCCCGAATGGCATGACCAAGTGTTCGTAGTGGCCAAATCGGGTTCGGAAGGCCATCTTCCACTCATCCCCTTCCCTGATGCAGATGAGATTATAGGCCCCTCTGAGGTCTAATTTAGAGAAGACCGTGGCTGTACCGAGTCTTTGAAATAGCTCCGGGACTAGGGGCAAAGGGTAGCGGTTCTTGACCGTGATTTTATTGAGGTCCCGGTAATCAATGCAGGGTCTTAAGGTCTTGTCCTTTTTTTCGACTAAGAATATTCCGGCCCCGGTGGGAGAGGTAGAGGGTCGGATGAATCCTTTCTTCAGATTGTCATCCAGGTAGACCTTAAGGGCTGCTAGTTCCAATTCAGAAATTGGGTATATCCTGCCGAAAGGCACCTCGCCCCCTTCTTGCTAAATACGTCCAGGAATTTGTGGTACTCCGTGGGGATGGCCAGGCGGGTTTCCACATTAGGATCAGAATACAGACAAGGTACAGTAGGGGCAGGATCCCGAGGTTGCTGGAAGCAGTACGAGGACGTGAATTCAACGTTGCCAGTGACCCAGTCAATGTGTGGGCAGTGTGTCCATGGGAGCTTGAGGATGACAGGAAAAAGAAGGCACGCAATGGCGTCCAACAGTAATGGTTCAGAGTGACCATCTGGTGTTCGGGCTAGAAGAGGGACAGTCTTGTGAGTCACAGTGCCCGATTTAATGGTGGACCCATTGGCCAGGTGGATGGTCATCTGGTAGGCTTTGGGTTTGAGAGGAATCTGGTGCTGGGCTGCGAAATTCAAGTCCACAAAACAGCTGCAAGCCCCAGAGTCTATAATTGGCCGGACCAGGGTGTCTCCGTCGGGCAGCTGCAGAGTGACGGGGAGCACCAAGTGAGTCTTAGGGCTTGGAAGGGACAGAACCACCCCCTTGATGGGGTAAGAGTCCTTACCCAGCTTGACTGGGCAGGATCGCACCATGTGTCCAGGAACTCCACAATATAGGCACAGATCGTGGGTCACGCACCTCTGTCTCTCCTCTGGGGTGAGGACCGGGGGGGTGACCAATCTTTCGGAGCTATCTGGATAGCCAGATCAATCAGAGCGTCAAAGGTCTGGGGAACATCCACACGCGCTAACTTATCCTTGAGTGGCTCGGAGAGACCCAACCGGAACTGGAAGCAGAGGGCTGCGGAATTCCATGCAGTGTCAGCGCTTCAGCGCTGAAATTCAGAAACGTAATCCTCCGCCATGCGGCGGCCCTGCTGGAGTGAATGGAGCACAGCTTCCGCTGTGGCAGCTTGGTGCGGGTCCTCATATAATCGCACCATGGCCAGGAAGAAGCATGCAAGGTTGGTGGTCTCTGGGGTCTTCTGCTCAAGTAGCCGATGAGCCCAGGCCTGGGGCTCATCCTGGAGGAGGGAGATGACCAGTCCCACTTTGGTGGCTTCTTGGGAGAAGGTGCGGGGCTGGAGAGCAAAATTTAATTTGCATGAATTGCGGAAAGCAAGGGATATGACGCTGCACGTGGTGACGCACTTCCTGTGACGCGCCGGCGCATGCGCGGTCCTTTTAAGACGCCGGGGATGGGAGCCGGCGCCATTTTCAAATCAGCCGAATGGGTTGAGGCTGCAGCAGGTTCCCCAGGAGACTAAATCTAGAGCTGTAGGCGTTTGGAGGGAAGGTGATTTCCCTTGGCGGAATACTCCGTAGAGGGACCATCGAGAGTCCTTTTTGTGACATCTTTGGAAATCGGGCTTCCCCACGATCTAACTACACCTCAGGAAATAGTAAGTAATTATCATTAGGATACAATTATGAGCTCTAAGTAGCTCAGATATTGTATTCAAAGAAACTTTTCTCAATTAATTTTTCCTTGTTACAGTCTCTTTTTAGAACTACCTGGGGACACACTTTTTTGCACCGGCTGTTGGCACTCTTTGCCTCCCATCCTGACATAGGGGGAAAGGGACCTCTATCGAGGTAGGGGGTTCCCTGGGAGTAGGACCATCTGTGAGCACTGTACTGTACTACTATGTAAGTGGATTGAAATGTATGTTATTAGATGTAAGCATTTTTCATGCAATTATACATGACGATATTAGCATATACATTGTCTATTTCTACAGAGAAGGTGACATCTGTTCCCTGAAGAAGGAATCTTTAATGTTTTTCCGAAACGCGTAGGAGATATCCCGTCCCATTGTATGGTCATCGAAATGTTTCAGGGCCCTCTTTACTGGGTGATATCACCTCCTATATATACATGTATATGACTGATTTTTGTAACTAAGAAATCAATTGGTCTCTGTCTCTGTAATAGGGAAATTCTACTGTTCATGTACAAATTTATTGCAACAACAATTAATTTTTATAAATAAATTTTGTAAACTTTCTAAATGATTATGAGTCTGAATTGCCTTAAAAATCCCAACCTATAAGGGGTATTTACAGTGATCTATATAAGGGATGATGGCAATAGACACCCTAGTTTGTGGAGATACTCCCCTATATCTAGTTGAACCATAGCCAAAGCTGGAATTTCCAGAGAACTGGTCATAGAAAGAGGAAGCTGAGGATGTTTTCCATAAACTGTAAGAAAAGGTGTCTTCTGAGAACATGATGTTGACATGATGTTGTGAGAGAATTCTGCCCACGGAGTAGAGATGACCAATCATCATGATGAGCCGAGACCAAAGTTCAGAGAAAAACCTCTAACCCCTGATTAACCCTCTCAGTCTGTCCATTGGATTGAGGGTGGTAAAAGGAAGAGAAGGCTCTCTAAAATCTAGATGTAAATTGGACACCTCTGTCCTAACAATATGGGAAGGAACCCCATGGAGGCAAAAGATTTCTCAAACAAGAATGGGAACCAAAGCAGGAGCAGAAGGAAGATCTGGAAGAGGAACAAAATGGGCCATCTTAGAAAACCGATTACCACCCAGATGACGTATTCTTCTCAGATGGTGGGAGACTGGTAATGAAGTCCATGGCAGTGTGAGACCAGGGTTCCTTAGGACTGGGCAAAGGCATGAGAAGACCTGCAGGAACTTATGTGGAGGATTCGGACTGGGCACAGACATGACAGGCTTTAACGTAATCTTTGACATCTGGACGAAGTGTAGGCGACTGATGAGTAGGAAGGATCAGTGGAATCCAGCATGACCTGCCACCTTGGAATCATGTCCCCAATGAAGGATCCTAGTTTTTAGCTCAGTGGGGACGAAGGTCTGGCCAGGAGGAATTTTTGACTCCATGGTGGTAGAATGGGCAAGAATGCATGAGGTTGGAATGATCGGCTCAGGTTCAGAGGTGGGCTCCTCATCCAGAGTGTCAAATGACCTACACAGTGCATCAGCCCTACTGTTGCAGGAACCAGGTTTGCACGTAATCATGAAATTGAAACGAGAAAAGAAAAGACTCCACCTGGCCTGTCTGGGATTCAGTCGTTTGGCATTTTGCAGGTACTGCAGATTTTTATGATCCGTGAAGATAGTTATAGAGTGAGGGGAGCCTTCCAAGAGATGACGCCATTCCTCTAACGCCAATTTAATGGCAAGTAGGTCCCGCTCACCAATGGCGTAAATTTTCTTTTTTTGGAGAAAAATGCACATGGTTGAAGAAGTACAGCTCCCACCCCAGTTGAAGAAGCGTCCACTTCACTGCAAAATGGATCCTCAGGATTAGGTCTCCTCAAGAGAGGTCCATAAACAAAGGCTTGTTTCAATTCATGAAATGCAGAGACAGCTTCAGAGGGCCACTCCTTAGCATTCGCACCTTTCTTGGTCAAGGCGATAATAGGCGCAGCAATGGAAGAGTAATTCCTAATGAACTGCTTATAATAATTTGTGAACCCAAGAAAGCACTGTGTGGCCTTGAGGCTGGCGGGAAGGGGCCAGTTGGTAATGGCCAAGACCTTGCCAGGATCCATACGAAGACCCAAGCTAGAGACAAAGCATCCCAGAAACAGAACCTCTGAACTTTCGAAAGAGCATTTCTCCAGCTTGGCATACAGATTATTTTCTTTAAGGCGCTGAAGTACAATCCGGACATGGTTTCTCTGGACAGGCAGATTCTCCGAAAAGATGAGAATGTCATCTAGGTAAATGACAATAAATTGATACAGCAGATCCCTGGAGATTTTGTTGATGAAGTTTTGGAACACAGCTGGGGCATTACACAGACCAAAAGGCATAACCAAGTACTTGTAATGCCCATCTCTAGTGTTAAACGCTGTTTTCCATTCGTCACCTTCCTTCCGGATCAGATTGTATGCACCCCTGAGATCAAACTTGGTAAAAATTGAGGCACCTTTCAACCTGTTGAATAGTTCAGGTATTAAAGGTAAGGGGTAACAATTTTTGATTGTCACTGCATTTAAACCTCGATAGTTAATGCAGGGTCTTAACCATTTGCCAACCGTGTAATGTAAATACACGGCCGCAGGGTGGATTCATTATTCTGGGAGGGTGGACTATAACGTCCTCCTAGAATTCCGCTCCGTGCGCTCCCTGGGGCATGCACCCGGGAGTATCTGTCACCGCCGGGCCCATGAGACCCGGCACATCACGGATCGTGGTAAATGGCCTCTCGCAGAGGCCCTTTAGCATGTGATCGCTCTGTGAAATGACGGAGTGATCAGATGTAAACAAGCCGGCGGAAGTTCCGGCTTTTCTCTCCCCTCTTCGCACCGATCGGTGCAGTATGAGAGGAGAGGAGGAGAGATCAATGCAGCAGCAGCACTGTGGGCAGGATCTGTAGTGCCCGCAGCGATGCTATGTGATAGTCTGCACCCCATCCATCCATGCACTCCCACCCATCTTCATCCGTGCACACCCAGCCATCCTCATCCGTGCTCACCCAACCATCCTCATCCGTGCTCACTCACCCATCCTCATCCGTGTACACCCACCCATCCTCATCCGTGCTCGCCCACCCATCCTCATCCGTGCTCACCCACCCATCCTTATCCATGCTCACCCAGCCATCCTCATCCGTACTCACCCATCCATCCATGCTCACCCATCCATCTGTGCTCAGCCATGCATCCGTGCTCGCCCATCCATCCATGCTCAGTCATCCCCATCCGTGTTCAGCCATGCATCCATGCTCAGCCATGCATCCGTGCTCAGCCATCCCCATCTGTGCTTGGTCATTCCCATCCATGCTCAGTCATCCTCATCCGTGCTCGGTCATCCCCATCCGTGCTCGGTCATCCCCATCCATGCTCAGTCATCCCCATCCGTGCCCAGTCATCCCCATCTGTGCTCAGCCATCCCCATACATGCTCAGTCATCCCCATACATGCTCAGCCATCCCCATTCGTGCTCAGCCATCCCCTTCCGTGCTCAGCCATCCCCATCCATGCTCAGTCATCCCCATCCATGCTCAGTCATCCCCATCCACGGTTCATCCACCCAATCCGTGCTCATTTATGCCTTATTCATGCTCATCCATACCAAATCAGTTTTCATCCGTGACACATCCATGCCACTACAGTGCCCATCAGTGCCACTACACTGCCCATCCATGCCACTACACTGCCCATCAGTGCCACTACACTGCCCATCCATGCCACTTCAGTGCCCATCTGTGCCACTGCAGTGCCTCACAAAAGTGTAATAGGTAGTCAAATTACCTTTGACATTTATGCCCCTAGAACACCTGATGGTGCTCCCTGCATGTTGAGCCTCTGTATGTGGCTAGGTTGTGTAAAACTGTCACACATGTGGTATCGCTATACTCAAAAGTAACAAAATATATTTTGGGGTGTAATTTTTGCTATGTACATCTACGTGTTAGAAATATCTTATACATGGACAACTTAGTGTAATAAAAATGGGTTTTCATTTTCTTTCCACATTTTCCAAAAACTTGTGGAAAAAATGGAATGTTCAAAAGACTCATTATGCCTCCTAGAATATACGTTGTGGTGTTAGCTTTCCAAAATGGGCATTCTTTTGGGCGTTTCCATTGTCCTGGTGCTTGGTCATCCCCATCCGTGCTCAGTCATCCCCATCCGTGCTCAGTCATCCTCATCCGTGCTCGGTCATCCCCATCCATGCTCGGTCATCCCCATCCATGCTCGGTCATCCCCATCCATGCTCAGTCATCCCCATCTGTGCTCAGCCATCCCCATACATGCTCAGTCATCCCCATACATACTCAGCCATCCCCATTCATGCTCAGCCATCCCCATCCATGCTCAGTCATCCCCATCCATGCTCAGTCATCCCCATTCACGGTTCATCCACCCAATCCGTGCTCATTTATGCCTTATTCATGCTCATCCATACCAAATCAGTTTTCATCCGTGACACATCCATGCCACTACAGTGCCCATCCGTGCCACTACACTGCCCATCCATGCCACTACACTGCCCATCAGTGCCACTACACTGCCCATCCATGCCACTTCAGTGCCCATCTGTGCCACTGCAGTGCCTCACAAAAGTGTAATAGGTAGTCAAATTACCTTTGACATTTATGCCCCTAGAACACCTGATGGTGCTCCCTGCATGTTGAGCCTCTGTATGTGGCTAGGTTGTGTAAAACTGTCACACATGTGGTATCGCTATACTCAAAAGTAACAAAATATATTTTGGGGTGTAATTTTTGCTATGTACATCTACGTGTTAGAAATATCTTATAAATGGACAACTTAGTGTAAAAAAAATGGGTTTTCATTTTCTTTCCACATTTTCCAAAAACTTGTGGAAAAAATGGAATGTTCAAAAGACTCATTATGCCTCCTAGAATATACGTTGTGGTGTTAGCTTTCCAAAATGGGCATTCTTTTGGGCGTTTCCATTGTCCTGGTGCTTGGTCATCCCCATCCGTGCTCAGTCATCCCCATCCGTGCTCAGTCATCTTCATCCGTGCTCGGTCATCCCCATCCATGCTCGGTCATCCCCATCCATGCTCGGTCATCCCCATCCATGCTCAGTCATCCCCATCTGTGCTCAGCCATCCCCATACATGCTCAGTCATCCCCATACATACTCAGCCATCCCCATTCATGCTCAGCCATCCCCATCCATGCTCAGTCATCCCCATCCATGCTCAGTCATCCCCATTCACGGTTCATCCACCCAATCAGTGCTCATTTATGCCTCATTCATGCTCATCCATACCAAATCAGTTCTCATCCGTGACACATCCATGCCACTACAGTGCCCATCAGTGCCACTACACTGCCCATCCATGCCACTACACTGCCCATCCATGCCACTTCAGTGCCCATCTGTGCCACTGCAGTGCCTCACAAAAGTGTAATAGGTAATCAAATTACATTTGAAATTTATGCCCCTAGAACACCTGATGGTGCTCCCTGCATGTTGAGCCTCTGTATGTGGCTAGGTTGTGTAAAAGTGTCACACGTGGTATCGCTATACTCAGGAGTAACAAAATATATTTTGGGGTGTAATTTTTGCTATGTACATCTACGTGTTAGAAATATCTTATAAATGGACAACTTAGTGTAAACAAAATGGGTTTTCATTTTCTTTCCACATTTTCCAAAAACTTGTGGAAAAAATGGCATGTTCAAAAGACTCAATATGCCTCCTAGAATATACGTTGTGGTGTTAGCTTTCCAAAATGGGCATTTTTTGGGGCGTTTCCATTGCCCTGGTGCTCTAGGACCTTCAAAAGTGCAAGAGGTAGTCAGGAAACAAAATGGACAATTTATGCTCCTAGAACGCCTGACGGTGCTCCCTGCATGTTGCCAGGCTGTATAAAAAGTCTCACACATGTGGTGTCGCCATACTCGGGAGGAGTTGCAGAATATGTTGAGCTGGGTGTGAGAATTAACCTGTTAATATGCCAATTTTGTGAAAAAAAATCTTAATTTTGCAAAGAATTGTGAGAAAAAATTACAACTTCAAAAAACTCTCCATGCCTCTTACTAAATCGTTTGGAATGTCTACTTTCCAAAAAGGGGTAATTTGGGAGGTATTTGTACTTTCCTGGCATGTCAGGGTCTCAAGAAATGAGATAGTCCGTCAGTACATCAGGTGTGATCAATTTTCAGTGATTGGCGCCATAGATTGTAAACTCTATAACTTTCACAAAGACCAAATAATAAACACTAATTTGGCTTATTTTTTACCAAAGATATGTAGCAGTATAAATTTTGGCCAAAATGCATGAAGAAAAATTACTAATTTGCAAACATTTATCACAGAAACAAAGAAAATTGCATTTTTTACAAAATTTGCAGTATTCCAGTCCATAAAGTTGCCGGCAGCTCCGGAATCCAAATATGCCAAAACCGAGTGAGAAGAAGCGCCGACATGCAGGAACACAGACAGAAGTAGACGTGAAGGTGATATTCCTGTGTCCAATACTCCACCTTCCAGATGTATTAGACCCGAGCGTTTCCCAGACGCAGCGAGCAAGTGTCACAAAAATGACCTTTGCCCCCACAGTAGAGACACAGGCCCAGAGCACGTTCCTTGAGAGATAGCCTGGTCCAGCCCAGCTGCATAGGTTCCTCAGCTTGCAGGGGTTGCTCCATGGGTCGCAGAGAGGGGAGCTCAGGCTGATTAGGGGTCAAGGGGTGCTGGTGTCTCTTTTCTAGGGTCCTCTCCTGGAAGCAAATGTTGATCTGGTTACACAGGGAGATCACGTCCTCCAGATCAGCAGGGATTGTTCTACCAGCTAATTCGTCCTTCACTCTGTCAGAGATGCCCTTTAAGAAGGTTGCAACTAAGGCCCCATTGTTCCAGTTCAGCTCAGCAGACAGAATCCGAAAATGGAGAGCATACTGGTCCACAGAAAAAGACTCTTAGTGGAGGCATAAAGGGCCACTGGCTGCTGAAGAAACACGACCTGAATCCTCAAAGATGTGCCCAAAGAATTTCAAGAAACTAGACAGACTAGAAACTATGGGGTCAATCTTCTCCCACAGAGGGGCAGCCCAGACTATAGCCTCACTGGACAGGAGAGAAATAATGTAGGCCACCTTTGTCCGATCTGATGGGAATTTTTGAGGCTGAAGCTCAAAATGAATGGTGCATTGGCTGAGGAACCCCCTGCAGGACTTAGAGTCCCCAGTGTCACGGGACGGAGCCGGTAACAGCAAAGGGTTCACGGCTGTGGGCGTGACCGGAACAGATATGGCAGCAGGTTGCGGTTGAGGTTGTTGAACCGGAAGTCCTAAGGAGGACTGAAGCTGCTCAAAGCAGGAAGCCAGATCCATCACCTGGGTCTGATTAGACTGCCAAGTCTCAAGTCTGCGGACTATGCCCTGCAGCGAATCATCGGCAGGTAGCGGCACATCAGCTGGGCCCATGACCGACCAAACTGTCAGGTCACCAGATGGCTGAAGTGTGAAGCGCACTGCTGAGGTGCGAAGAGCACCGTGACTAGAGATCAGGATGGTGCAGGGAAGCACGACTGCTGGGACCCTGACACAGATTGCACAGGGAGCTAGAGCATACGTTTCCCCAGGGTACGGAGTCTAAGAGCCAGCAGGTGTTCACAAGGGCCTCTGGTGGTGGGGATGGACTTGGCTGCATCTGGATCCAGGTCGCGGCCCCCGGGGTCCCCCAGATCACGCTGACGGCAGGCTACAGGTGAAATGGAGAGAAAGCAGCAGTGCAAAATATCAAGAGACGGTCAGTGGGAGAGCCAGCGGTCAGGGCAACAAGCAGACAGAAACAGACAGGAGGCATGCCAAGGTCTGGGTCACTAGCAGACAAGGAAGGTCAAAGAACAAACCAAGATCGGGGACACTAGTAGACAAGGAAGGTCAAAGAACAAGCCAAGATCGGTACACTGAAACAAAAGAAGAGTACACGGCAGAAGCAACCACACAAGTCTAACACACAATAATTAGTTGGCAATGAGGCTTGCAGCACATGGTCTTAAACAGTGTTTCCTTAATTGGAGACTGGGGTGGAATTCTACAGAGGGAAGATTGCTTAGCACACAGGTGATGATGTGCACGACCTCTAAGCTGACACAACCAAAGAGGTAAGCAAACAGACAGAACATGAATTGTATTACAGGTTCATGACACTTCCCTACCACAGGGAACCCGACTTCACCTCAAAGATCTTTTGCAATCATATCAGCTTGTCGATGTCTGGAGAATAGTCCATCCACAGGAGAGAGCTTATACCTTTTACTCTACCGTCTATGGTTCCTACTCCAGAATCTACCTTTTTCTTCTAAAACACTGAGCAATTCCCCTGGTCACCAAGACAGATATCTGCCACATTGCAATCTCTGACCACGTCCCCATTCTTCTGGAACTGGCTATTTCGCAAGCGACCCCTAGGACCTCTATGTGGTGACTTAACAAGGCACTCCTAAAAGATCCCGAAATTGCCGCAGACATCCTTAGGGAAATTAACTCCTACTTCTCTACTAATGTGGACTCTGTAAAATCCGATCTCGGTGTGGTCAGTGCATAAATGATTTATCAGGGGAATTCTAATCAAACATGGTCATGCGGCCAAACAACTTCGCGTTAAAAACCCTGTCTGACCTCCTGGCGCTACTCCACACTTTAGAACGTCAACACAAGACTCGGCCAGACAGTACTATCGAAGCGTAACTGGTTCGTCTTCGGGAGGCCATACGGGAATACGGTGATAAATGTGGTCGATTGCTGGCCAATGCTTTAAGTGCCAAACGCTCTCAGATATACGTTCCCCCTCTTCTATCGTCAGTGGGCTCCAAAGTTCATTTTTATCCAGAGTAGAAGTAGAAGTCTCTAGTGAAGACTTTTTGTGCTTTCTACTTCAAGTTATATCATTTGGATCCAACTTCTACTTCTCGGTTGGTTCCCCAAAACTCTTTAGATATCCGCAATTATCTTTGAGAAACTGACCTTCCCACGCTGACGATGGAAGAGCGAGAGGATCTGTCTAAGCCTATTACAGCAGAGGAATTTGCATCTGTCATAGCTGACACTCAGTCTGGCAAGGCACCCGGACCTGACAGATTCACCCTCCCTTACTATAAAACGTACCAGGCAGCTTACTTTCTCATGGCCTTCAATGCTGTAGTGGACGGACACAGCTTCCCTGCAGATATGCTGCATGCCTCTATTTCCATGAGCCCTAAGCCGGGTATAGACCCATTTTCAGTGGCGGCAGGTGAAGTTTTAGGATGGGGGCGCCAGACCCCACCCTTCCTTTATGACCCCTCCCACATCTCATAATCCCCACCCCTTATAGAATCCAACCACTCCGCCCCCTGTATTCCACATATTGTGTCAGGAATTTACAGCTCAGCATCACAGGACAGGGTATACAGCCCAGCATCACAGGACAGAGTATACAGCCCAGAATCACAGGACAGAGTATACAGCTCAGCATCACAGGACAGAGTATACAGCCCCAGCATCACAGGACAGTGTATACAGCTCAGCATCACAGGACAGAGTATACAGCTCAGCATCACAGGACAGAGTATACAGCCCCAGCATCACAGGACAGAGTATACAGCTCAGCATCACAGGAAAGAGTATACCTTCCCAGCATCACAGGACAGAGTATACAGCCAGCATCACAGACAGCAGTATACAGCCCCAGCATCACAGAACAGTGTATACAGCTTAGCATCACAGGACAGAGTATACAGCACCAGCATCACAGGACAGAGTATACAGCCAGCATTACAGATAGCAGTATATATATTATCACATTGATGATCACAGCACAGCAGTTACTGTTTTGACAGTCTGTCACATGGAAAAACTGCTTGCACGGAGGTGACTTCCCACTTGCAGTATTAGCAGTCTGTGCTGTATGTCTCTCTATACCTTCAATGAAGTGCAAGTGGCATACATACGTTGTGCCGCCTGCCTGTGGACTGCAACCACCAGGGGAGGGCTGGCAGCCTTAGGCCTGGGGGGGCAAGTCACGTCAAGTGACCCATTGAACCACTGAATCTGCTCACCATCCACACCCACCTGTTTTTTTCAATGCAACCTCGCCAGTGTCCATCAATGCAGCCTCACCAGTGCCCATCCAATGCAACCTCACCAGTGCCCATCAATGCAGCTCACCAGTGGCCATCCAATGCAACCTCATCAGTGCCCATCAATGCAGCTCACCAGTGCCCATCCAATGCAGCCTCACCAGTGCCCATCCAGTGCAACCTCATCAGTGCCTATAAATGCAGCTCACCAGTGCCCATCCAATGCAGCCTCACCAGTGCCCATCCAATGCAACCTCATCAGTGCCCATCAATGCAGCCTCACCAATGCCCATCCAGTGCAACCTCATCAGTGCCTATCAATGCAGCTCACCAGTGCCTATCCAATGCAGCCTCACCAGTGCCCATCCAGTGCAACCTCATCAGTGCCCATCCAGTGCAACCTCATCAGTGCCCATCCAATGCAACCTCATCAGTGCCCATCAATGCAGCTTATCAGTGCCGCCTGACCAGTGTCCATCAATGCAGCCTTACCAGTGCAGTATGTATAGGAGAGGAGTGTGGAGAGTATAATGGTAATTGAGGGGCAGTAAAACCCTGTAGCTGAGCTGCACTTTTACAATCTCCAACCATTCCTCCTGCAGAGGCAGTGGCTGGGCGAGTATACATGTTGCAGCCGCAAAGGTTTGGTTTGCTTTGCTTTCGGGTGAATAGATCCACACTGCAACTGCACTAGTGTGTGGTTCAATGAGGCAATGAGAAGGTGATACAGTTCCTCTACACAGTCTGTCAAATGCCCTCTGAAGAGAAATCCAAAAACTGATCACTCTTCAGAGAGCACTGCTAGTGTGAAAGAGCCTCAGGGATTGATAAGCACTGCCATCTGTCTTAAAGGGCTCATTCTTCCTATTTTTGGTGTCTGAAGAGCAATCTGTGTTTGGGTCTCTCTTTGGAGGGCATTGTTCCAACTCCACACTATCTGCTTTATTCCCTTGATCCCTATGGTTGCAGGGCAGTATTCACTTGAACGGGTCATGTTTGTCAGGCGCTAAACCTGCTGAAAGTGGCAGGGGCTATCATTTGTACCATGGCCATGAAAGAAAAACATTGCGGCGGCAGCAAGTGTACACCCTGGGATGCTGCCTCTGAGGCAGTGGTTTGAGGCGGGGGGGGATTAAAATTGTGACTCAAAGGCAAAGTTTTATGCCCCCCTTCCCCCAACCACTAGTGTGAATGAGTCACAATTCACCGCAGAGGTCACTGGACAGTGGCATTCACAGAACAATTGCATCAGCCCCATCTGTCCTCACAAAAATTAATAATGCTCTCAATTTCCCCCACCTGATCTCCCCGACCCTCCCAGCCACATTAACACCCTTTTCTGAGGCCCTGACACACACAAACCAACAACTTACTATGCTGCATGGGTGCATGCACTGCTATTCCTTGCACTGTTATCAACACAGAAGCCGATAACATGGAGCTTCTGCCTCCACCTCCATGACCCTCTTGCAGTCAGGACAACGGCAAGATGGAGGGTCTGCGCTCCATGTCACTTATGCGGCCAGTCAGAGTATCGGCAACATGGAGCTCCGCCTCCATGTCCTGTCTGCAGCCAGTCCTAGGACAAACAGAATGCTGAGGGGGCTGGGGCGTTGCTAGGTGGGAAAAAGACCAGGGGCTCCAGCCTGAAGAAATGTGGCGCGCTTCGCGCGCCACGGCGAAAAATGTGTATGGTCTAAACTAACTAGTGAGCGTGACTTACATGGGCGTGGCTCACATCTGAGATGAACGAGGGATGGAGGAAGGAAGGAAGAAAGAAAGATAGGGAAGGAAAGAGAAGAGAAGGAAGGAAAGAAGTCGGGATGGAGGGACAGCAGGCCCAGATCCTACATCACAATACAATATGTATATTCCAGAAAGTTTAACAATCAGCAGATAAAGATTCTCCAAACACCTGGTGTTGGTGCTTCAATCATCCTGGCACCATGGTTGTTATGGTGTCAGGAATCTCAGGATGACTGAAGCGCATTATTTCTATTATTGCATTGTAATATAAAATGAAATAGTTCAACTCACCATAATGCAGAATCAGTGGGAGCGTCTCACTTGCCACGTCGCCTCCTACCAGATGCCATCAGGTGTCCCCCAGCGGGGGCCCTCCGTACACCGGTGTATCACAGTATGCAGCCAGACTGAGCCAGTATCACAGTATGCAGCCAGTACAGAGCCAGTGTCACAGTATGCAGCCAGTACAAAGCCAGTGTCACAGTATGCGGCCAGTAGAAAGCCAGTGTCACAGTATGCAGCCAGTACAGAGCCAGTGTCACAGTATGTGGCCAGTACAGAGCCAGTGTCACAGTATGCAGCCAGTACAGAGCCAGTGTCACAGTATGCAGCCAGTATAGCGCCAGTGTCACAGTATGCAACCAGTACAGATCACATCCTCCCCCCCCCCAGGAGTCCCTTGTCTCCTAGGGCCTGATCCTGCCAGGTGATCCCCCTGATCACACACACACTGCCCTCCCCAAATGGCTGCTAGCCTCTCCTCTGCCAACCACCTCACCTCACTAGTACACTGCCATACTCCAGTCCAGCGATGGGTGGAGTGCGGGCAGACTGCAGCTTTAGCCAGATCACCCAGCGCCCCATGCTGTGACTCCCACGCTGCCCCCGTCTACAAGAAAGGGCAGTGATGTGGGGCGGGCAGAGAGAGATGATGTTATCTCTGCTCACCCACCCCGCTTGTTCTCCTTCTCCTGCAATATGCAGGCCGCTCACCCGGGACGTACCTAGGGCATTTGGCACCCGGGGCAGATCCCATATATGGCACCCCCCCCCTGCATCCCGCAATATCTCTTTGTCACTACTGTGTACCCCCTCTCCACAACTGCACCTCTGGACTCCTTTACATTACACAACCCCCCTGCACATCAGGACTCCTTTACATTACACAGCACCCTGCTCCTCAGGACCCCTTTACATTACACAACCCCCTGCACATCAGGACCCCTTTACATTACACAGCTCCCTGCACATCAGGACCCCTTTACATTGCACAACCCCCTGCACATCAGAACCCTTTACATTACACAGCCCCCTGCACATCAGGACCCATTTACATTACACAACCCCCTGCACATCAGGACCCCTTTACATTACACAGCCCCCTGCACATCAGGACCCTTTTACATTACACAGCCCCCTGCACATCAGGACCCCTTTACATTACACAGCCCCCTGCACATCAGGACGCCTTTACATTACACAACCCCCGGCACCTCTGGGCCCCTTTAGATTACACAGCACCCTGCACATCAGGACCCCTTTACATTACACAGCACCCTGCACATCAGGACCCCTTTACATTACACAGCCCCCTGCACATCTGGACCCCTTTACATTACACAGCACCCTGCACATTAGGACCCCTTTACATTACACAGCACCCTGCACATCAGGACCCCTTTACATTACACAGCACCCTGCTCCTCTGGACCCCTTTACATTACACAGCCCCCTGTACCTCTTGACCCGATTACATTACCATTACACAACACCCTGCACATCAGGACCCCTTTACATTACACAGCCCCCTGCACCTCTGGGCCCCTTTACATTACACAGCACCCTGCACATCAGGACCCCTTTACATTACACAGCACCCTGCACATCAGGGCCCCTTTACATTACACAGCCCCCTGCACTTCTGGGTCCCTTTACATTACACAGCCCCCCACACCACTGCACCCCTTTACATTATATAGCCCCCCCCACAGCTCTGGACCCCCTGCAATGTTACAGACACCCCACCCCCCACAGCTCTGGACCCCCTACCCCCTCACACCTCTGCTCCTTCTTACCTTGCTGGTGCAGAG
>BLSH010438581.1:2838094-2848201 GCA_018402905.1 Glandirana rugosa | reverse complement strand
TGTATTATTACCCGTCACCGCCGGGCACGTAACTCCCGCGTACCCGCGGCGGGGGGTTGTGGAGGCGGTGGGGGATAGGGACGCGGCCGGGGAAAGTCCTACGGTCTGCGTATCTAATGTTAACACCCCTATCCGCCCCCCCACAAAGGAAACTTCGTGCACTAATCTTGGTCTCCGAGATTAGCCGAAGTTTCATCCCTACCGAGCCCTGCGTCACTCACGTGGGGTTAGGGTGGGTTAACACACTTCTAAAGCGATAAAAGTGTGATCCCCAGGAGGGGTGGTTAGTACTCGGTCCAGCCACTCTGGACAAAGGGCTGACCGGTTTCGTGGTCCGCTTGGATAACCTACGGACGTGAAACGTTCTTCCTTTGTACGAGGTAGACGGCGACGACGACGGGCGCGGCGTCTGGCATCCTGAAAGGGGCCGGCGCAGGGATAGGGGGTGGCGGAGGTGTTGGGGGGCGGCGCCCATGCGCCCTCAATGCACGGGCCGCCACTGCCCATTATTATGTGCCAGTTACAGGCCCATTTCTCTTCTGAACTGTGATGTGACACTATTCACTAAAATCCTTGCCTCTAGGACGAATGTCTTATTGCAACGTCTAATTGCAACAGATCAAGTTGGCTTTATCCAGACTAGAGAGGCCAGGGACAACACTATTCGAACACTGAACATCATAGAAAAAGCAAAATGAACCCGTATTCCCCAACTGCTCCTGTCCACAGATGTCAAAAAGGCTTTTGACAGGGTGGACGGGAGTTTTCTCCAGGAGACGCTCCAATTCGGGGGAATGCCAGATCCCATCCTGTCATGGATATTGGCCATTTATGAGTATCCTACAGTGACAGTATGGGTAAATGGCTATGACTTCAGCCCTTTCTCCATCTCAAAAGGCACAAGACAGGGCTGCCCCGTGTCACTTGCTATTCGTTCTTTCCCTGGAACCTTTTTTACACCATATCAGAAGTAATCAATCCATCAGAGGCATTCAATCCAGCCAATACTAACACAAAGTGGCGGCCTATGCCAATGACCTTTTATTTTATATTACTGAGCCTTTTACTTCTTCACCCTCCCTATTACAGCAGTTGCCTTGTCTAATTTTAAGGTCAACCTACAAAAGTCGGAGGCCTTAAATGTCCACTCAATTCAATACCTGGGAACATAAATTTCAGCGAACCTGCATGACATTATTCGTCTCAACTACCAGCCTCTCCTGTCTACGCTCACTGCTGATCCTAAAAAGCAGGATTCTCTGGCCCTTTCCTGGTTCCGCCATTGTAACATACTCAAAATTAATGCAATACCCAGACTTCTGTACATAGTTAGTCAGGTTGAAAAAAGACACAAGTCCATTCAGTTCAACCAAAAAAACCTGAAAAATTATATATAACCATACAATCCCATCAACAATCCTTCACCCACAGCTGATCCAGAGGAAGGCAAAAAACCCCAGCAAAGCATGGATCCAATTTGCTATAGCGGGGGGAAAAATTCCTTCCTGATCCCCCGAGAGGCAATCCGATTCACCCTGGATCAACCTTACCTAAAAATGTTAGTACCCAGTTATATTATTTACATTAAGGAAAGAATGCAGGCCTTTTCTAAAGCAATCTACCGTGCTGGCCAAAACCACCTCTGGAGGGAGTCTATTCCACATTTTCACAGCTCTAACTGTGAAGAAACCTTTCCATATTTGGAGATGAAAACTTTTTTCCTCTAGACGTAAAGAGTGCCCCCTTGTCCTTTGTGATGACCTTAAAGTAAATAACTCAACACTAAGTTCACTATATGGACCTCTTATGTATTTGTAGATGTTGATCATATCCCTCCCTTAATCTCCTCTGAATAAATTCAGTTCCTCTAATCTTTCCTTATAGCTGAGCACCTCCATGTCTCTTATTAATTTGGTTGCCCTACTCTGCACTTTCTCCATATCCTTTTTGAGAACTGGTGCCCAAAACTGAACTGTATATTCCAGATGAGGTCTTACTAATGATTTCTACAGGGGAAACATGATGTATTTTTCTCTGGAGTCCATACCTCTCTTAATACAAGAAAGGATTTTGCTTGCTTTGGAAACCGCAGCTTGGCATTGCATGCCATTATTAAGCTTATGATCTAACAAAACCCCCAGATCCTTCTATACTGTGGATTCCCCCAGTTGTACTCCCCCTAGTATGTATGATGCATGCATATTCTTAGCCCCCAAATGCATAACTTTACATTTAACAATATTAAACCTCATTTGCCACATAGTTGCCCAATTAGACAGTGCACTGAGGTCTGCTTGTAAGTTGGAGGCATCCTGTAAGGACGTTATTCCACTGCATAGCTTGGTGTCATCTGCAAACACTGAAATGGTACTTTTAATGCCAGACCCTATATCATTTATAAATATATTAAAAAGTAAGGGTCCCAACACTGAACCTTGGGGTACACCACTGATAACCTCAACCATTCAGGGTAAGAATCATTAACCACTACTCTCTGAATTTGGTCTTTTAGCCAGTTTTCTATCCATTTACAAACTGATATTTCCAAGCCTGCAGACTTTACCTTACACATTAGCCGTGTGTGAGGAACTGTGTCAAACACTTTTGCAAAATCCAAGTATACCATGTCCACAGCCACCCCTCTGTCCAAGGTTCTATACTTATTGCAGGCATTGCCTGTCAAAATACCCCAGACTTATTTTCACGCTGTGCATTCAATATTTATCAGATTCCTTTGGCACGGTAAACACCCATGTCTCAGCAGAGCATTATTGTTACGATCGAAGATTAAGGGCGGCCTGGGGTTTCCAGACCCAGCCCTATATTATGACACATATAACCAGGGTTGCAGACTGGTGACAACACAGTGACTTAACACTCTGGGTATTACTGAAAGAGGAGACTGCCCAGGCCCCACTTGCTGGTCTATCTTGAGAAGGGAAAACTCACATTACCCGTTTGACTACTTATCCGCTGATTGGTCCCACTCTCGTGGAACTGAATAGGTTCTTCTGTTTATCCTCACTGAAAAGTTTTCCATCCCCAGCGACGCCACTTGTTGGTCATCCGGATTTTATACCTGGTCTTACTGACTCATCTTTTCTTTCGCAAGCCCCAAAGGGACTTCTGAGGGCCTCTTTGTTTCTGGGTTCCTCCGGTTGGATAACTACAGAGAACTTGCTCTTTGGATGGGCTCCTCTTACATTAGATCGCTAGAGGATTAATCAACTATCACATTTTCTTGGCTCATTGCCCAAATTGCCCACCTGAAAGCTCCACTCTTTTGAGGAACTTTGCTTGGGTGAAGGACCAACCTGGGGGTCTTTATCAACCTCTTACAAATATCTCTGGTGGATCTTCACGCCACTGAAGACCCCCCATTGTTGGCAAAATGGGAGAAGGACTTGCAAGTCACCTTCACCGAACCCAAAAAAGAATGCAAACTTTTTTCACACAGAAATCCTCTCTATGTAGTAAATATCAGGAGACCACATATAAAATAGTGACACATTGGTACAGAACCCCTTCTGTCTGAGACGATGACCTTGGGAAGCCCATTTAAGCAAAAGATCTCTCGAGCAAAAATGGATGCCAGTTCCTTGGATGTGGGCAACTTCTTAAGTGGAATACAATGTGACATCTTTGAGAATCGGTCAACCACCATAAGGATAACTGTGTTACCCTGAGAGTTAGGTAACTACAATAAAATCCATAGACTTGCGAGTCCAAGGCTGCTCTCCATTGAGTATGGGTTGTAGAAGTCCCACTGAAAGAGGTTGGGGTGTTTTGTTCTGAGCACACACGGAACAGGCTGCTACGAAGGCGGCTATATAAGCATGGAGATTAGGCCACCAGGACTGTTGGGAAATAGTCCAAATGAGTTGATTATTCCCTGGGTGACCAACAGCCTTTGGAGAATGGTAAGTCTGGAGCACAGCAATACGGAGACTCTCAGAGACAAAGCAGCAGTCACAAGGTTTCTCGGGAGGAGCATGGATCTGAGCAGTAAGGATCTTGTCGCCCAAAGGTGAAGTGAGGTATGAGGTATGAAAAGTAGCCAGAATACAATCAAGAGGTATCACAGGAACAGGAACCGACTCCATCTTGGAAGTGGAGGAAAACTGTTGCGACAATGCATCAGCCCATACATTCTTCGCACTGGGTAAGAATGAGACTATGTAATTGAAGCTTGACAAGAACAGAGCCTATCGCGCCCTCCTGGGGGAGAGGCATTTAGCCTCAGACAAGAATGTGAGATTCTTGTGTGTGGTCAGTCAAAATGAGAACCGGAACAGTGGTACTCTCGCCGAGATGCCTCCATTATTTAAGGGCTAAAATGATCGCTAACAACGCTCTCTCCTCAATCTCGTAATTGCATTCCACATGAGACATCTTCTTGGAAAAGTAGCCACAAGGATGCATAGCGCTCTCGGAGGTGGTGCCTTTTAGACACAAAGGCACTATCTAAAAACAGGCCTTCAGCCCCAGAGTCGATTAGAGCCTGTATCACGATGGACAACTCAGACCAAGAAAGAGTAACCGGAACCTGGGGCTTATCCTTACAGATGACTGGGGACGTAACACCACCTAAAGTCTGTCCCCTATAGGACCTCAGGTGCAAACTTCCCCCTGGACGGGTAGGACAAGACTTCAAAAAGTAACCTGCCTGGCCACAATAAAGGCACAATCTCTCCCTCCTCCTAAAGGCTCTCTCATCCGCAGAGAGAGATGTGTGAAGTCCAAGTGCATGAGTTCTACCTCACTGGCAGGCTCGGAACCAGGAGGTATGGGAGGTGAGGGAGGCATGGGTGGGACTACAAAGCTCGGAGCCAAAACATAGTGGAGGCTTCCGCAAGCGCTCTTTAAAGGAAGGTCTCTCCCAGAGTTTGGAGTCAATGAGAATGGCAAACGTGATCAACTTCTCCAGCTCAGTGGGTAGGTCTCGGGCTGCTATCTCATCTCTGATGTTATCCAAGAAACCATGAGAAAAAGCAGCCACGAGAGCCTCATTGTTCAAAGCAACCTCTGCTGCCAGAGTACGGAATTCAATGGCGTAATCGGCAACAGTTCTCGTACCCTGCTTGATGGACATGAGGCTTTTGGCAGCGGTAGTGGAGCGTGTAGGAACCTCAAATACCCTTTTAAAGGAGGCCACAAACTCTGGGTAACTCTGGATAATGGGTTTTTGTGTCACCCATAGAAGGTTGCCCAGGCCAAGGCTCTGTCAGAAAGCAAAGAAATCACGAAGCCTACTTTGCTTTTGGCCGTGGGAAACGCCTGGGGCAGCATCTCATAGTATATCCCAACCTGGTTGAGAAACCCTCTGCACTGAACTGGATCGCCTCCAAATCGCTGGGGAAGTGGAGCGGAACCAGACATACCCCCTATAGAGGTAAGTAATATTTGATACCTGCACAGAAACTTGAGCGTCAGCAGGAACGGACTGCAACACATGTTGTGCCAGAACAGCCACCATAGGAAGAACCAGGTGAGTAGTGCGATTCAGGAGCCTCTGTAACACTATGGCAAACTGATCCATGCGATGATCCTGCTCATCCAATCTGGAAAAAATATTATCATCAAGTGGATTGACTGCATCTTTTTAATTCATGGCCTTTGCCTACTGTCAGGAACCATGAATCAGACTGAGACAGCAGTGCAGTAAAAATCACGCTATTTAATAAAAATGGTAAAATAGAACAAACAGAGCCAACAAAGTCAAAACATAGGCAAGGTTTGGTAACCAGAATGGATGGTTGGGGCAAGCCAGCAAACAGGGATCCAGAGATCAGCGAGGTCAAACAAACAGCATGCAGGGTCAAGAGCCAGACGGGAAGTCAGCCAAGCAGAGTCTTTAATCCAGAAACCAAAAGGAACGTCAAACAGGCAAAAGTCTTTCATAGGAAAACACAGAAGAGATTATCCAGAGATGTTGACCAGGGGAAGGTGTGAGATCTGATCCAGGCAGCTTATATAGCTAGGAGAGCTGGCTAACTAGCAGGATATGGACATTAGGTGAGACAGAGACAATTAACCCTCAGCTGAGTAGCTTGCTCTGAGAAGGGAGGGCTGAGCCTAGCCCTGACATTCTCCTTTCCCTTCTCCATTTCTCCTTTTTTTTTAACAATCAGAATGTTCCTTTATTGAACAGGTTACAGCTTACACCGTTACATAAATGGCATAAACATGTTCATACAAGGCGTGACAGTTCATCGGTACAGGGCTAAGCATACTTGGTTACCAAAACTCGCCTATCCGCCCCAACTGGGAGCGAAGGCGAGAGTAAAGACACATATTAACACACCCTGGAGTAGACATAACCACACTGGGGTACCACTGTATTTCAGATGCCACCCAGTCTCCCCGCTATGGTAGGGCAAAACATATGAGTGTGACACCACAGCTCCTGCCCTCAGTACTAGCCTGGGAGCCCAGTGGCTCCCTTCACCCAACCCATGGTTGCCACACCCTATAAAATTTTCTCGGGCAGTTGCGGGAGATATAGGTCAGCTTATATAAGGGGAGAACTGAGTTAATAGCCTTTTCCCAGGACCCCACAGAGGGGGGGAGCGGGCATTCCATCTAAACACGTTTTCCCTCTTTGCATAGTAAAAAAGGTAGGCTAGCAGGAGCTTCGTGAATTTGGGACATTGATCGTCTAACTGTATCCCCAGAAGCGCCAGCTCCGGAGATACCGGCAAGGCCAACTGGAGGCGTCCATTAATAATTTCCACCACCTCCGCCCAATAGGCGGCTATCTTTGGGCAGCTCCAGAACATATGAAAATAAGAGCCCTCCTCTGTTTCACATCTGGGGCACTCCCGAGGCCGCTGTGGATAGATACTGTGCAGTCTCTGAGGGGTGAAGTAAACTCTATGCAGTAACTTGACCTGTACCAGTTTATCCTTAGCTGAGATCAGGAGCCTAACACTGTCCTCCACAAAGTTCTCCCAGTCTTCCCTGGCCAGTCCTGGTATATCCTCCTTCTAGTGTTCCCACAGCCTTTCCATCTTAGGGGACTCCACACATAGTAGAGCCCCGTAGAGGGCTGATAATGGCTTGGTCAGTGTGTCCTGGGTTAATAGTTCCTCAATAGGATCCGTACCCAGGGTGAAAGTTGGCCACTGTGCCCGGGCTGCATGCTTCAACTGCAAGTATCGGAAGTACATCCATCCTGGTAGGTGGAACCTAGCCCTGAGGACGGTAAAGGATCTTAGACTTCCACCCTTGTATATATCCCCAAGGGTCTTAATCCCATATCGCGCCCACACCTGGGGGTCAGGAATAGTACGGAGATGCGGGAGGTTGCGGTTTTCCCACAGGGGGGTCTGGGGAGACCACTGGTTCGGCCGCAGGAACCGCCGTCTAGCCATCGCCCAAGTCTTGAGCGTTGTTCTAGAGGGGGATGGGAGGTCTACACACGCTCAGGTGCCTCTATAAGGCAGATTACTAAGCTCCTGCAATGAACCGAGGACTGACGCTTCTAGACAAACTGCCGCATTGGACCTAGACCACAAAAACCACCATCGGACCGTGACCAGAACAGCTGCCCAGTAGTATGTTCTGAAGTCAGGTAAGGCCATGCCCCCACACCTACTAGGGAGAACCATGGTTGATCTAGCCAGACGCGGAAGTGAGCCTCCCCAGATAAAGGATCCTACACATCTATCCAAGATCGAAAAAAAACGATTGCGGTAGCCAACTGGGACAGGAGCGAAATAGGTACAAAATTTTCGGTAGGAATACCATCTTTATTAAATTTATGTGGCCCAGGAGATTTAAAGGTAGGAGTTCCAGGAGGAGCATTTTGAGCGGAGCTGGGCTACCACAGGGGCCAGGTTCAGGTCATAAAAACTAGCAGGGTCCCTTCTGATATGTATGCCTAGATATTTAAATTGGTCCACTCATTGCAGTTGGGTATCAGCAGTCCCCTTCCTGGCCAGGGGGTCCAGAGGAAAGAGGACCGACTTCGACCAATTAATTCTGATGCCCCAGAACTTCCCAAACTCATTGAAGATGTCCAGAGCTGCCTCGAGAGACTGGTTAGCGTCGTTCAAGTATAACAGGGCGTCGTCGGCATACAACAATATTTTCTCCTCCAACGCACCCACCCTCACCCGGGTGGACCCCCTAATCAGGATCGCCAGTGGTTCCAGTGCGAGGGCAAATAGGGCCGGCGACAGAGGAAACCCCTGCCTGGTACCACGGTGAAGTGAGAAGAAGGGTGAAAGGATATTGTTGGTACGTACCCGGGCCCTAGGGGCGCTGTATAGCAACTGCAGCCATGCTATAAACAGGGGGCCAAACCCGAATCTGCTCAGTGTCTCCCAGAGGAATTCCCACTCGACTGAGTCAAACGCCTTTTCGGCATCTAGGGAGGCGCTGACTCTGCTGCCGCAGTCAGAGTGGGAGACCGAAAGGTTAAGGAAGAGCCGCCGGAGGTTAATGTCGGTGCCCTTCTCGGGCATAAAACCAGTCTGATCCACATGAATCAGCTCCTCCAATACCCCAGACAGCCGATTTGCCAGGACCTTAGCCAGGATCTTGGCGTCTACATTAATTAAGGATATCGGTCTATAGGAGGAGCATTCAGTAGGATCTTTGCCCGGTTTGAGCACCAGCACCACCACCGCCTCACACATCGAGTCTGGGAGATTCCCCAGGGAGTGAAACTCCTCAAATAAGGAAACCAAGCTAGGGACCAGAAGGTCCTGATAATGAGAATAAAATTCCATCGGGAGACCGTCCATCCCGGGTGCCTTCCCCACCTGCAACTGTGAGATGGCTAACTGTACCTCCTCTAGAGTGATCCCCGCCTCCAGTCGCTCCCAGGATCCAGAATCAAGAGTCGGGAAGTCAATAGATCCATTTCTCCTTTTAAACAAAAAAAAACAAAATGTGGTGTGCACAGAATGTATATTTACCCTGTATTAGACTTCAGTTAGTGGCGTGGCAGATCCTCCTGGAAACTGAAGGATATCATTCCTTAAACAAGTTTACAGCCTGATTGAAGGATTCCCTGCACTCACATGCCATTGTTTCGTTTGATTGTGCTTATTACACTCATTACCATTTATATGCAAATCTGTGTCAAAATAAATAAATAAATGTGCTCTGGCCAGGGATGTAGATAATTTTTTGTCCTGGGGAGGGTTCAGCAGCAGGTACCAAATGGTGAAGCGGGGGGGGGTTGTTGGCGTGGAGAACCAAACAGCATGGCTCCATAGACCCACACAGCACAGGCGCAAGCATGCACTGTGTGCCCCCGTAGCAGCTTTCTATTGTGGCACACAGAGAAGAGGCGGATCAGGGCCACTCTGTGCAAAACCATTGCAAAGAGCAGCTGAATATAACATGTTCTTTATTTTTATTTAAAATTTATTTAAAATGCATTTTTTAATTTAAAATGGGGTTTCTCTGCAGCTGTGTTTTTGGAAAAGGTGCAAGGACCTAAACCCTGCATTTCCCGCAGGGACAGCAGCCCATTCCCCAGCAAACGCAGGCCACACTGCATACATACAGTATCTCACAAAAGTGAGTACACCTGTAACATTTTTGTAAATATTTTATTATATCTTTTCATGCGACAAACCTGAAGAAATTGGGGGCGTGGCCTGAAGCAGCATGTGATCGGAAGTGTTTTTCAGCAGCTCCAGATCTCCTCGGTATAATCCTTTGCAATCCTGCGTGCCTGTACCCTGTGAAGCCTCAATCCACCTCTGCCTGGTTGCTGTACGGCTTCCCCCTGCTCTGTGAGGCGATAGTTGATGGGAAAGAGGAGAAAGAAGCAGCCTCCAGCCGCAATGAATATCACCACTCGTTCAGGCCTTGGGGGCCAAGATGGCCGCCGCTCCACCGCCCTGCTCCCCTCCTTGGCATCCACGCCGGAGCTGTTTGGAGAAGACCCTGAACTCCCCCCTTCTCTGCCTCCCTCCCCGGGAGCTGGGGCTCCGCAGGAGTTGCTGTCACAGACTTCTCCCAGCGATGAGGACATGGAGGAAGAACCTACCCTGATGGATGTACTAAAAACTATTAAGGTAAATCACTCTGACCTGATGGGGAAGGTAGCGGAGCTGAAATTAGACATTACTATTATGCGCCAGGACA
>BLSH010438581.1:2811372-2821919 GCA_018402905.1 Glandirana rugosa | reverse complement strand
AGAGGGACGTCATATCTCCAATCCCCTCCCGTTGTCTCGTGTCACAAGGAGGGAGGGGGAGGGAAGACATGAAGTTTCTTAATACCCTCTACATCAGGTCCCCTCCCGCCCTAACGGACGTACCTGTCTTGCATTACCGGTGTTGTTCCTCCACTCCGACAGAGAAACGTCCAGACCCGAGAGACAGCCTCAGACCTGCAAAGAGACAGCCTCAGACCTGCAAAGAGACAGCTCCAGACCTGCAAAGAGACAGCCTAAAGGCTTGCAAAGAGACAGCCTCAGACCTGCAAAGAGACAGCCTAAAGGCTTGCAAAGAGACAGCCCCAGACCTGCAAAGAGACAGCCTCAGACCTGCAGATAGACAGCCCAGACCTGCAAAGAGACAGCCTCACCTCCTTGTTGTGGCCATTACGTTCTGTCCATGCAGGCAATCCCGCCCTCCCCTGGACTACATCTCCCATAATTCTTTGAAGTACAGAAGGGAGGGGGAGGGAGGAACACTGTGCTCTGTTGCCCTCCCCTAACCTCTATACTGCAGGGAGAGTGCAGGGAGGAGAGAGCAGACATAGGAGGAGAGGATGCTGGGAGGGACTGTATTCATCATAACACCTGGCAGCTTCCCGGAGGGCGGTGGCCATGAGATGAGAAGAGCCGCTCTATCCAGTGAATGAAATTGAGTTTCATTCACTGGATAGAGCGGGCTCTTCTCATCTCACGGCCGCCGACCTCCGGGAAGCTGTCAAATAGGAATAGTCGGGCGGGCGGCCAAAATGACATGCGGACTAGCGGCCCCGGCCCACCGGGCATATGCCCGGTGAGCCCAATGGCCAGTCCGGCCCTGGTCCCAGCATCTCTGGCACAACTGGCAATAGAGTGCAATGTCCAATGAGAAACACACGTTATGATAAAACACAGAAATTGTCTTTATTGTTATATTTCTGTGAATAGGTAACAAACAGTAACACAATATGTGTTCAAGAATGCAATAAAAGAGCAACAGCTGAGGTTATGAGCAATATAGCTCAATACTGTATTCCAACTGCTCTCAGGGGACTCATAACTTTAGAATGGCCCCAACAGCAGAGGCTAACACTTAAAGCGGAGTTCCACCCAAAAATGGAACTTCCACTTTAAGCACTCCTCACCCCCTTACATGCCACATTTGGCATGTAATTTTTTTGGGGGGGAGTGTGTCCCCAGGTTTCAGAGGGACTTCCTGTCCCTCTTCCACCTTCCGCCTCGGGGCCGCCTAGGCGACTCCTCCTCTCCTCCTAGGCGGCCCCTCCCTCCTGGCAATCTTCTGGGACATGTCACAGGTCCCAGAAGATTGCCTGGCCACTAGGGATGCGCAGCGTGACCGTGAAGCTGGGCCGGGTGCCCACACTAGGAATGGCGGGGCCGCGGTCGGGAGGAGCGAGGCTTCGGGAGCAGCCGTCGCTGGACCGGGAGACAGGTAAGTTACTGTTTATTAAAAGTCAGCAGCTACACTTTTTGTAGCTGCTGACTTTTAATAAACAAAAAACAGTGTGTCTTTAATTAACAATGAATCACTACGTTACACTTCACATTGGATTGGTTACACTTACTCAGGTTTTGCTCTATGGGTCCAGGCAGGAGGAGGGTTCAGGAGTGACTCAAACTCCCATGTGTCAGTCCCCTCTCTCTTCCCACCTGGTACCACGGTCCCAAAAGTTGATGACTTTATATTAGTACCTTAACTCAGTGCACTGAGACAATTCCCCCTTTTTAGTACAGTTTTGCTTGCAAGCTATTACTGTCACATATACTAACAGGGCCCTGTAATCACTCTGCGGTGGTGCACTTGTAGGTCTTCTTATGAGGAAAGAGCTCAGTATATTCAACTAATTAACAGTATTTGTAATCCAAGATGAAAAGAGGGAGGAAGGTGAGGAACAAGCACTTGATCACTGTCAGATGACACCATAGGATTATAATCACTAGTAACTTGGACAGCAGCATCAACAGAGGGGTAATGCAGGATCAAGGTTAAGAAGCTTTCTCAATCGTTCATTGACGGACGCAGTCTCTATTCTTGACATGTGGGGTTTATGCAGCTTTCACTAGGAGTGGACTAGGCAGCTCAAAGCAGACACAGTCCCTCCCAGGGGGCAGTCCTCACTTGGCATAACCCCTCCAGCTCTGCTCAGCAACTCAGTTTTAGCAGACACAGTCCCTCCCAGGGGGCAGTCCTCACTTGGCATAACCCCTCCAGCTCTGCTCAGCAACTCAGTTTTTTCTGCCTAGTGCAAGGAGTAGGACCTGGCTCCCTGCTGGGATCTGCGGTTCCCCATTCTTTTTTGTTTTAATTTTTTCTTTTTTCAAGAATTCTGATGAAGAATACAATCAAGTAGCCGGCTGGGTGACAGGCTGGATATCCTAGATCCAGAGAGTCTCCCCAGCGCGGCCGACGGATGCGAGCCGACCCTTAGCTGTACGCGGGGTCGGCCGGGTCAGGCCTCGTTCCGTGGGAGGCGGTCGGCGGGTTAAACATCCCGCCAGCACACCTAGGACCGGGCACCCGGTGTCCGTGTCACGGTGCTGCGTGGCCGGCAGCTCCCCCCAAATCGGCGGAGGGTGGGGGAATAAGGGGAGGTGGCAGGTGGTGTCCCCCCCTTTCTGCAGTATAGGTGTCCCACCTATTCTCCGGCGTGCCCCCCCTCCCTCCCTCACCGGGGCTGTAGCTCTCCCTGCCTGGATTTGTCCCCTGGATGGGCGGCGGGCGATCGGCCTGTGGGTTGTGGCCGCCATTTGCCTGTATCTGGCTGCATGTACGAACGGCCGCCATTTTCCTGTAGCCGGCCCTGTGTTATACGCGGCCGCCATTTTCCCATAGCCGGCCGCATGTATGGAACGGCCGCCATTTTGCCGTAGCCGGCTGCTGCGTTCGGCCTCTAGTGCCTACAGCGGCCATGTTTGTGTGGTCCGCCGTATCCTGACTTAGATTGCTGGCTGGGTGGGCAGCCCTGCCTCTCTTGGCGCCGGATACAGGCTGAAAGCACCTCTCCCGACACGTGGGGATCATGTGCAGCGGCAGAGACAAGCAGCTGCAGCAGCTCCTTGGGCGGTGGGGTGAGTCCTCCTGGGAACCTCTGGGCCCTAGGGCAGCAACTGTGGGATGGTGTGGGACACACAGTCCGGTGGGTGTCTTCCAGGGTGCAGGCTATGGTGGCCAAAGCCGGTGCTTCTCAGCCAGGGGTCTCCGGTGGGGACCAGGCAGCGCTGGGACCTGTGGTTCCACTGCACACTTTGACGGCCCTCCTGGAGGGGTACTTCTCCCGGGCAGAGCCGATACGTGACTGCGGGTGGCAAGCAAACTGCCACCCCCTCCTCTGTCCTCTAGGGGGGACTCGAAGCTGGAGGGGGGCTCCACGGTGTCGGGGGCCCCCCTGGAGCTGTCGGATGGTGAACTCTGGGACCCCTCGGATGAAGAGGAGGAGCCCTCCGGGGCCACCGTGGCTCATGAGCGGGCTCTGGTGGGCTCATTGGTCTCAGCAGTTCGTGAGACGCTGAAGCTGGGCCCGGCTGCGACTCAAGGGGTACCGTACGCTTTTGGGTCGCATAAGCCGGCCCGGACGCCTAAGGCGTTCCCTTATTTGTCGTACTTTGACCAGTTTGCTTACAAGGAGTGGCAGCGTCCTCAGGGCTCGTTCGCCTTGCCTTAACATTTTTCTGTGCGTTATCCCTTTGAGGATACCCTGTTGCAGAAGTGGAAGTCCCAGACGGTGGACCCATCGGTGGCTCGCCTGAACAAAGCGACCACTATTCCGATGGAGGGCTCTCCATCATTCAAGGACCCGGCTGACAGGAGAACTGAGGCGGTGTCCAAGGCTATGTTCCTGGTCGCAGGGTCGGCCATGCGGCCAGCGCTGGCGGCACAGACGCTTATGGAATGGGCGACCATTGTACACCAGGCTTTGGTGACTCTCCAGGCCCCTCCGGAACCTGTGCAGATGGCAGACCAGCTGATCCAGGGCCTTAAGTATCTCTGTGATGCGGCCCTCGACATGGCTCCCATGCTGTCCAAGCTGTCCATGTTTGCAATCATCATCAGACGTCTGCTATGGCTTAGATGCTGGTCAGGAGACCCAGCATCAAAGAAGGGCCTGACGGACCTGCCTTTTGAAGGGGGTCGCCTCTTTGGGGTTTTCCTCGATGAGATCATCAAGGATTACACTGGGGGGAAGAGTACATTCCTTCCGAAGCCCAGAAGGGGCAAGGAGCCCTGGCGCAGGATGGGCCCTTCCTTCTCTACTCAAAGGAAGTTTTTTTCATTACCACATGCCTCGAACAAGGTCTCTCAGCCCGCCAAGACTCCTGCGGGGGGCCAGAAGCGTCCCTGTCAGCGTAAGGTCAAAAAGGCGGAGAAGTCCTCCTCCGCATGATGGGTCGTCCCCATCCGCGGTTCGGGTGGGGGGACGGCTCTTGCAGTTCGCAGACCGGGGGACTTTGCGCATCTCGGATCTCTGGGTGCGCGAGGTGGTTTTGTCCAGGTACAAGATAGAGTTCCCTACCCAGCCTCCAGACAGGTTCTTTGCCTCCAATCTGAGGCTTCCCCCGGAACGACGGCAGGCCCAGTTTGGGGCCGTGCACATCTTGCTCCATCAGGGGGTGATTGTCCCGGTCCCCTCTGTGGAACGTTTCTGCGGTTTTTATTCCAATCTTTTCGTAGTTCCGAAAAAAGATGGGGTCAGGCCTGTCCTGGACCTGAAGGCCCTCAACTTCTTTGTGAGGGTGTGGAAATTCAGAATGGAATCTGTTCGCTCTGTGGTGGCGGTGCTTCGTCAGGGGGACTTCTTAGCCTCCCTGGATATCAAGGACGCGTATCTACATATGACCATATGCGTGCACCACCAGCGCTTCCTGCGCTTTGCGGTGGGGGATCTCCACTACCAGTTTGTGGCCCTCCCGTTCGGTCTGGCCTCAGCCCCGCGGGTCTTCACCAAGCTTCTAGCCCCAGTGCTGACTCTGCTGTGGCAGAGGGGCATAGCAGTAGTGGCATACCTCGACGACCTCCTCCTGCGGGCGGAGTCGGCTTCAGCCCTGACGGACAGTGTGGACATCACCCTCGGTTTCCTGCGGGACTTCAGCTGGTTGATCAACCTTCCGAAGTCGGTGCTGAGTCCGTCACGTTGGTTGGAATACCTGGGCTTGGTCCTGGACACGGAGCAGGTGAAAGTGTTTCTCCCTGCCGCCAAGGTCTTACCGCTCCAGGGGGCGGTGCGGGCCCTGCTGTCCCAGCGGAGGTCCTCTCAGATTTTGCATGTGGGTGTTGGGGCTGATGGTCTCCTCCTTTGAGGCGGTGCCTTATGCCCAGAGTCACACCCGGCTCCTGCAGCAGGCAATCCTGCTGCGGTGGGACAAGTCTCTGCTCTCCCTGGATCGGGTGATCAGTTTGGATCACCGGACTCGAGTTTCCCTTACCTGGTGGCTACGGGCCCCGGCCTTGGAGCTGGGGAAGTCGTTTCTTCCCGTGGAATGGACGGTGATCACGATGGATGCCAGCCTATACGGCTGGGGAGGCTGACGACCCAGGGCCGTTGGTCTCCGGAAGAATCCCGTCTCCCTATCAAGGTGCTGGAACTCCGAGCGATCAGGCTTTGCCTCTCCCACTGGTCGGGGAGGTTGCACGGGTGCCCTGTTCGGGTCCAGTCGGACAATGCCACGGCTGTGGCTTACGTGAATCATCAGGGCAGAACGAGAGGAGCGGCAGCAGCATCGGAAGTGGCCCACATTCTGCGGTGGGCAGAGCTCCACGTGCCGTCAATCTCCGCCGTTCACATCCCGGGCGTCAAGAATTGGCAGACGGACTATCTCAGTCGCCAGAGGCAGGATCAGGGAGAGTGGTCCCTGCATCCGGAGGTGTTCCACCAGATTTGTCAAAAGTGGGGCACACCAGACGTGGACCTACTGGTGTCCCGGCTCAATCGGAAGGTGCAGGCCTTCGTAAACAGAACAAGGGATCCGCTGGCAGACGCGGTGGATGCCCTCGTGGCTCCGTGGTCTCGGTATCGGCTGCTTGGTACGCCGACGTGGTGCGGATGGTGGTCGATGTTCCCTGGGGGCTCCCGCTTCATGAGGACCTGCTTTCACAGGAACCCATCTTGCACCCTGCTTTACCCTCGCTGGCTTTAATGGCCTGGCTGTTGAGTCCCAGGTGTTAAAAGATAGGGGACTCTCTGAGTGTGTCATTCCCACTATGCTCAAGGCACGTAAGGTCACTTCGCGGAAGATCTATCACCGCACCTGGAAGGCTTACATTGCCTGGTAGGAGGCAGGGGGGTTGGAACCCCTGTTCTTTCTCGGTGGCTCGGGTACTGGCCTTCCTTCAGCAAGGCCTAGATCATAAGCTGGCGTTGAGCACGCTTAAGGGGCAGATTTCTGCCCTGGCGATTCTTTTTCAGCATCCCTTGGCGACGCATTCCCTGATCCGTACATTTGTCCAGGGGGTTCGTCATGTCTCCCCCCCAGGTACGGTCGCCTTTGGCGCCTTGGGACCTTAATCTGGTCCTCTCTGTGCTCCAGAAGCCGCCTTTTGTAAATATCAGGGAAATTTCCCTGCAAATGCTCTTGCAGAAAGTGGCCTTTCTGGTGGTGATAACATCCGCTAGGCGGGTGTCTGAGCTGGCGGCTCTGTCCTGTAGGTCCCAGTACTTGGTCCTACATAGGGACAAGGCGGTTTTGCGCCCTTCTCCCTCCTTCTTACCGAAGGTGGTCTCTTCGTTTCACATCAATGAGGACATTGTCCTACCTTCACTGTGTCCGTGCCAGTCTCATCCTAAGGAGATTGCCTTGCACTCCCTGAATGTGGTTAGGGCTCTGTGGGTGTATCTGGCAGCCACGGCCTCGTTCCGGAGGTCCGATGCGCTTTTTGTTGCAGTGGATGGCCCGCGCAAGGGGATGGCAGCCTCGTCGGCCACCATTTCCCGCTGGATATGGCAGACGGTGACCCGTGTATACGCTGTCCGGGGCCAGGAGCCCCCCTTCCCGGTTACGGCTCACTCTACCAGGGCGATTAGTACTTCCTGGGCTTTCCGACACCAGGTGTCGGTGTCTCAGGTGTGCAAGGCGGCCACTTGGACCTCGGTGCACACTTTTTCCAAGTTTTACAAAGTTGATGTTGCAGCATCTTCTGATGCTGCTTTTGGCCGCAAATTTTTGCAGGCAGTGGTGTGAGGCGCGTCTGGCACCTCCCGGAGAACTCTTTTGTTGGGTACTGTTGTTCTTGTTGCCCACCCCTTGTTGTGACACTGCTTTGAGACATCCCCACATGTCAAGAATAGAGGCTGCGTCCGTCAATGAATGATTGAGAAAATGGGATTATTTGACTTACCGTAAAATCCTTTTCTCTGAGTTCATTGACGGACGCAGCACCCACCCCTATTCTGTTGAGTTTGTACTGCTTGCTACGAACAGAGTTGCTGAGCAGGGCTGGAGGGGTTATGCCAAGTGAGGACTGCCCCCTGGGAGGGGCTGTGTCTGCTTTGAGCTGAACTACGTTCTGCCTAGTCCACTCCTAGTGAAAGCTGCATAAACCCCACATGTCAAGAATAGAGGCTGCGTCCGTCAATGAACTCAGAGAAAAGGATTTTACGGTAAGTCAAAAAATCCTATTTTTGGGCATATAGCCCTCTCACCCACTCCAATGCCAGGCCGCACAGTAACACAGCTATACCTGGGACTCTCCCTCCTCATTGGCTGATACAACAGCGGGCACCATTGGCTCTTGCTTCTGTCAATTAAAGTTAGTGATGGCAAGCTGCTTGCTGAGGCTAGAAGTGAAGAAAAGTTTCCCTATGACCACACATCCATACCATCCCTAAGACTGCATTCACACCTGAGCGACACGTTTTCGGGCACTTTTGAAGCTTTTTTCACGTGTTTTGTAGCGCAAAATCAGGCGTTTGCAAACACCGATGTCGCGCTAATACGCGTGTTTTATACTTTTCCATTGATTCTATGGCAATGGAAAAGTATCAGAAACACCGGAATATGCCTGATTCGCGCGACAAAAATACCTCCGGGAGTAGTTTGAGCGTAGGGCGTTTGGCTTCAGGCGTTTTTGAGTGGAGATGTGAACCATCTCCATAGAGAAACATTGATTTTTTCCCCTCCAGCGTTTTGTAGCTTCATGCTTCAGGCATATTTGAGCTACAAAACGCTCAGGTGTGAATGGGCCCTAAGATAGGTGTAAGTGGCAACCTCAGCCTGAACTTCTGCCAGGCCACGCCCCAGCAAGCCACTTGCTGTGGGGGCACTCGGCAAGAGGGAGGAGCCAGGAGCGCCGGCGAGGGTCCTAAGAAGAGGAGGATCTGGGCTGTTCTGTGCAAATCCACTGCACAGAACATGTAAGTATAACATGTTTGTTATTTTTTAAAAACAAAAAAGACTTAATATCACTTCAAGTGCAGGCCCTGAAGTCACCAATAGGCCACAGACAACATGCAGTGAATGCAATGCTACAGAAAGCTGTTAGACATTGCATATGTGCAACAGGAAGCTGTCAAAGACTATGACGGGGCGAAGACTGCAAACATGCTCTGGGAGTTGTTGGAAAATAGAAGTCATAGACTGGAGACACATTGGGTTTGATTTATTAAAACGGGAGAGTGCAAAATCTAGTGCAGCTGTGCATGGTAGCCAATCAGCTTCTAAGTCCAGTTTGTTCAATTAAGCTTTGACCAAAAAAAAAAAAAACCTGTAAGTTGATTGGTTTCTATGCAGAGCTGCACCAGATTTCCAAGGTTTGCCCCCTTAAAATATTATTTGTGCCACATTTGATATTTCTTCCAACAAGATCCATTATAAAAGATCAAAGTGGTGTAGTCACGTACTCCCGAGGGGGTAGCTGGTAGTTGTGGTCCACCTGCCCGCTGCCCTCAATCACACCATTTCCACACACCCGGAGTCACTGAACAGGCTGGCACTTTGTTTTTGTTGTTTTATTTAGCGGTTAAACTAGGATGGGGATAGGAATGACTGTGGGATGCCTAAGGATCAATCACGGGACCTTCTATATACACCGCCGTTTGCCACGTTTTTGTACAAGTCAAAAGTTCAGCCATATAAAAAGCAGAAAAACGCCCAAATCTGCCTGAAAAAAATACCTCCAGAACTTGTTTGAGCTTCAGGTGTTTTCAGCCTTTTAGCTTCAGGCGATGTGAACCATCTCCATAGAAAATCATTGATTTTTTTCCCCTCCAGCGTTTTGTAGCTTCAGGCTTCAAGCTACAAAACGCTCAGGTGTGAATGGGGCCTTACTGTTAGCAGGACCTCCGGACCACCCATTGTGGGCAAGGGCCACAGGCTCCCTGTTGTGAAGCCACGGGCCCCCAATTGTGTTGCTAAGTACGTTGGTGCTAGCTGGGCACTGGATGAACTACAATTCCCAGCCCATCCATCTTCCAGGCCCCTCCAGCCTGCCTTATTGTCCAGTGGCCCTTCTCCCTCTGCTTGGCTTTTCTGACTTCTACAGACTTTCCACCATCTTCTCCCAGCCTGCCTCAGCCTTCTCATCTAACTCCCAGGGGCCGCCACTCACTCACACCAGTGGATCCTTTAAAGAGCCTTTACTGTAGCCTCTCTGCTGCTCTCCTGCTCCCTTGTGCTACTCCAGGAAGACGACTCCTCTCCTGGCTGCACCCAAGCCTCCAGGCCTCAAGGTCACCCCCCCCAGACTGGGGGCTCCCTCCCGGATGAGGCCTCCACAGCACCTCTGCTACTTTCTCCACTCTTCCACTCAAACTCTCCTCCCTTGCTGGGTAGATCACTGTAGTTAAGGAGGCCTGCCCCCAGCCAATCCAGATTGGGGATTGGTCAGGGCTCCTTAGCATACATCAGAAAGTGACAACTCCTCATCCATCCCCTTTTCCAGTACCTTCTGGCCACAAAAGGGAGGAGTATCCAAGGGGTCCAGCAAGAAAAACACAGCTGCTGGTAAATTCAAATAGACAGAATACTCCTTGTCCAGGTGCTCTGACTCATGAGAGCTTTCCAACTCTTGTATTCAGCAGTAAAAGCAATCCAAAAGCGATTGAGTCGGCACTCCGGAAATTCTTCCAATTACTTTATTAACCACTTGCCGACCGTCGATCGGCATCTGACGGCGGCAAAGTGGCTCGTTCCCGCAAATCGCCGTCATACGACGGCGGCTGCGGGAACGTGTATAGTGAGCGCGCGCGCGCCGCCGGAGGCGCGCCCGCGCGCTCACTGTGTCCAGGGGGGGCCAGGGAGCGGGTGCGGCGGCTTCGATTGCCGCCGGCCACCCGCGATGCCCCCCCCGGAGCGAATGAGCGGAGGTCCGTGTATGTAAACACGGACCTCCGCTCTGTGTGAGGGGGAAGGGCTGTGATCACAGCCTTCCTTTACGTGAAGGCTGTGATAACTTCCCTTCCCCAGATAGGCAGTCCCCCCTACAGTTAGAACACGCCCAGGGAACATAGTTAACCCTTAGCGCGCCCCCTGCAGGTTAACCCCTTCACTGCCAATGGCATTTACACAGTAATCAGTGGTGGACCTGTTCCTCATAA
>BLSH010438581.1:2781358-2792293 GCA_018402905.1 Glandirana rugosa | reverse complement strand
CGACGTAACTACCCGTGACTTACCCGACGTAAACACCCGTGACTTGTCCGACTCGACTACCCGTGACTTGTCCGACGTAAATACCCGTAACTTACCCACGTAACTACCCGTGACTTGTCCGTCGATGAAGCCTGATCAGTGCCCATCGATGCAGCCTGATCAGTGCCCATCAATGCAGCCTCACCAGTGTCCATCAATGCAGCCTGATCAGTGCCCATCAATGCAGCCTCACAGTGTCCATCAATGCAGCCTGTTCAGTGCCCATCAATGCACCCATTCAATGCCCATAAATGCAGCCTGTTCAGTGCCCATCAGCTCAGCCTGTTCAGTGCCCACAAATGCAGCCCATTCAGTGCCCATCAATGCAGCCTGTTCAGTGCCCATCAATGCAGCCTGTTCAGTGCCTATCAGCTCAGCCTGTTCAGTGCCCATCAATGCAGCCTGTTCAGTGCCCATCAATGCAGCCTGTTCAGTACTCATAAATACATCCTGTTCAGTGTCCATCAGCTCAGCCTGTTCAGTGCCCATCAGCTCAGCCTGACCAGTGCCTATTAATGCAGTCTGTTCAGTGCCCATTCAATTCAACCTCACCTGTGCCCATCAATGCAGTCTGTTCAGTGCCCATCAGCTCAGCTTGATCAGTGGCCATTAATGCAGCCTGTTCAGTGCCCATCAATGCAGCCTTATCAGTGCCCATCAGCTCAGCCTCATCAGTGCCCATCAATGCAGTCTCACCAGTGCCCATCAATGCAGCCTGATCAATGCCCATCAATGCAGCATCATCAGTGCCCATCAGCTCAGCATCATCAGTGCCCATCAGCTCAGCCTCATTAGTGCCCATCAGTGCAGCCTCGCCAGTGTCCACCAATGCAGTCTCACCAGTGTCCATCAATACAGCCTCACCAGTGCCCATCAGCTCAGCCGATCAGTGCCCATCAGTGCAGCCTCACCCGTGTCCATCACTGCATGAAGATCAGTGCCCATCAATGCAGCCTCACCAGTGTCCATCAATGCAACCTGTTCAGTGCCCAACAATGTAGTCTGTTCAGTGCTCATAAATGCAGCCTGTTCAGTGCACATCATTGCAGATTGTTCAGTGCCCATCAATGCAGCCTGTTCAGTGCCCATCAATGCAGCCTGTTCAGTGCCCATATATGCAGCCTGTTCAATGCCAATCAGCTTAGCCTGATCAGTGCCCATCAATGCAGCCTGATCAGTGCCCATCAATGCAGCCTGATAAGCGCCATCAGCTCAGCCTGTTCAGTGCCTATCAGCTCAGCCTGATCAGTGTCCATCAATGCAGCCTGTTCAGTGCCCATCAATGCAGCCTTTTCAGTGCCCATCAATGCAGCCTGTTCAGTGCCCATCAGCTCAGCCTATTCAGTGCCCATCAATGCAGCCTGTTTAGTGCCCATCAGCTCAGCCTGTTCAGTGCGCATCAATGCAGCCTGTTCAGTGCCCATCAGCTCAGCCTGTTCAGTGCCCATAAATGCAGCCTTTTTAGTGGCCAGCAGCTCAACCTTACCTAGAAGAGAGGAGATGGATTGTACAGAGCGGAGATCTCCTGTTTAACCAGCGTGTCCGCTGTTCTCAGATGAAGTCCCACCTCCAATGATAGACGTCACCAGTGTGCTGCCTATCATAGGAGCCGGCCCAGGAGATGGGACTTCGTTTGACAGCTGGGTAAGCGGGAGATACCCACTCTGTATAATCCGCCGGCGCTCGCCCCCCATCCTCCCCGTCCGAGACAGCCCAAGCCCCAGTGGGCCTAGCGGGTCTTAACGGGGGGGGCGCCGCCGCACTGGATCGACATTTCACAGCCTAGGCAAATATAGAGTAGGGTGACCAGACGTCCCCGGCCCTGCAAAGCTGGGACAAAACCGGGGACAGACTTCCTCCGGGGGCAGTAACCTCAATTCGGGGACTGTGCCCGGAAACCGGGGATGTCTGGCCATTCTAAACTAAACCCCCTTTGCACTTACCTTAGATCACTATATTGACTGGTGCTCAACCAGAGAAGGCTCCATGTGGGCTTACAAGTAAATAGCTTTTGTATTAGAGCCTATTAAGAACCCAGTACCCGTAGTACTTGGCACCATGACATTGCATCTCCCTTTCAGTCAGCACCCCTGCCCACTTCCTCATCCCCCTGGTGACATAACCTAAACAAACTGACCCCTCATAGTCAATTGTTGGTGTTGTGAATCAGGAAACAAGCGCATAATTGTTATTGTACTAAAATGTATATGCCAGCTTTCTGCCATTTAGTAGAATTAGTTTGGGCAGCTGTAAACCCACCAGGATACTTCTACAGACTGGCACGTGGCACCCATCCTCCTTTATGGTTGCTGCAGCGGAATTCCCAAAAGTAGTGAACTTGTGTTTGCTGCTCTACCCTGTGTTGAGTCAACCTAGAATCACTCATCTCAGTGCATCAGGTTCACTATACTTACAGCAACAGCCAACTGAGCTGACGATCAGGGACTGTTTCACACACTACATAATTTTGTTAATCTCATTAAATTTGAAGAACAGCTGTATGTGTTTGGCATGGGGGCGTAACTACAGGGGTTGCAATTGCAATGGGCCCCGTGCTCCAGGGGGCCCGTGTGCCTCCCTTGTACACCTGGATAGGAGGGATGGCGAGGGCGGCATTTAGAGGTACCAATCTCCTCCATTTTCCTCCTAATGGAGGAGATTGGTTCTATTATATGCTGCCCCTGCAGCCTCTCCTATTCAGTTTTCTTGTCTTCTGCTGTTCCCAGGATCCTTGTGTGCTTCCCTGATCCCCCCCCCCACAGAGCAGCTGTCTTCCCCCCTCTCTCCTGCTAGCTGCTGTAGAAGATGTGTCATGATGGAGAGATGGGAACAGGTACAGTATATTTGTAATTTACCGGCTCCTTCCTTTGCAGAATGGACAGAGTCAGTGATTGGTACCACTTGGTTCACTCATAACTGAAGCATAGTAAACTGTTTTTACTATACTTCCGTTTCTGAATGAATGGGAGGCTCAGTACACACCTATTTGTTTATTCGGTGGGACCGTAATAAAGGAACCCCAACATAATAAAGGGCCCCAGGATCAGTGGGAAGAGGGAAGGGCCCTGGCCAGGGGCGCCCTTAATAATTTCTTGCACCGGGGCCCTGAAGATTCTAGTTACGCATCTGGTTTGGCATTATTTGTAATGAAGATTCTGTGTTAAGCCTGTCATAGACCTTAGAGGGCAGTCACACATGCATGCATGATCAAACTGAACTTAGGATTCATGCACACTAGGCAGCAGAAAAAAACATTTACGCGTTTGCGTTTATAAGCGTTTTTCCCCAAAACACTAGAAAAATGTGCATTTAAAAACGCTGCGTTTAGGCACATCAACCTTTTTTCTGCCCGAAAGCTCCTCTTAAATCACACTGATGATGGGTTTTTTTCAGCTTATAAATGTCCAAATGTGCATGGACACATAGAATAACATAGAATTGGTTCTACAGGCTGTAGGAAAAAATGCCAAACACCTGTATAGGCAGCATTTTTTATGCCCAGAGGCTCCATTAACAACAGCATCTAGCAAAATGCTTCTTTTTATGCCAGTGGAAGAGGAGAGGAGTCTCCCTGGCAGACAATGCTACCACCGCTTATCTCACAACAGAACACTAGTGACTTAAGGTCCCCACAGACGGATAGGCCAGTGTTACTGGGTCCTTCTATACATGAGATCATCGCCTTATTGGGTTGAAAACACCTGGATCATTAACCACTTGCCGACTGCCATACGACTATAAGCGGTGCCAGCGGGGCTCTGTCCCGTGAATCGCCGCTTATAGTCGTCACTCGCGTGCACGATGTCTAGGGGGCAAGCGCGCGCCACAAGCTCCCTGTGACAGAGCCGGAAAGGGGAACTGCCGATGTAAACGCGGTGGTTCCCCGCTCTGACAGGCGGCATGTCAGAGGTCTACTGATCCCTGTACTCGGGATCAGTTAGATCGCTGGTGCCCCTGCCAGCCCAGCCCCCATACAGTTAGAACACACCTAGGGAACACAGTTAACCCCTTCACTGCCCCCTGCAGGTTAACCCCTTCACTGCCAATGACATTTATACAGTAATCAGTGGATACTTAAATTTCTGATCGCTGTATAACTGTCAATGGTCCCAAAAAAGTGTCAAAAATGCCTGACATGTCCGCTGCAATATCACAGTCCTGATAAAAATCGCAGATAGCTGCCATTACTAGTAAATAAAAAAAGTAATTGTAAAAACGCCAGAAATTTATTCTAATGATTTGTAAGCGCGGCAACTTGTGCGCAAACCAATCAATAAATGCCGATTGCAATTTTTTTTTACCACAAATATGAGGAAGAATATAAATCGGCCAAAACTGATGAACACTTTTTTTTTATTTTTTTTTTCATTTGTATTTTAGCAAAAAGTAAGAAATATTTTTTTTTTTTGCAAAATTGTCTTTTTTTTTTTTTTTTTTATAGAGGTGATCAGAAATTACGCAGAGGTGATCAAATACCACCAAAATAAAGCTCTATTTTTGAGGATAAAGGGACACAAATTTTGTTTGGGTACAATGTTGCACGATCGCGCAATTATCAGTTAAAGTGACGCAGTGCCGAATCGCAAAAAGTGCTCTGGTCGTAACATGGAAAATCATTCCGGGGCTAAGTGGTTAAACCGTCATTTTATATCTACATGTACCATTATTCTGCCACCACTGCAGCATTTCTTGTAAATCATATGCAGATTTTCTATTGATCAATCTGATCAATGCAGCTTGATCATGCATACCAGCTTTCTAGAAACCGTCAAGCTCTCTTGCTTATTGGTTGATCACAGTAAATTACATCAAAAGGATATAACATCTTTTATTACGGGTTAATCGAAAAACAGTTTTATTTGGACAGTTTATGCATTCTGCAGAAGATATAATTATCCTGCGTGTGAAACGCTCACTCCACAGATATATGGGATTCTGGCTGAAGTAGCAAAAATGCCCTCTATTTCATAATCACATCTATTTACTGTTGTTGTTCTCTGAATGTAAGAGCCTCCATGAAGGTTCCATGGCTTTCTATCTAAATGTTACAATGATGAAAAATGTGTGCTCCAGTAGTTCATTAAAGTTAAATGCCCAGGTGTAGAAAGGAGTAACTTCCGCTAACTGTAACCCTGCCCAGTAGGCAGGGTAGCGATATAACCCCCTTTCTAAAGGGAAACAAACAAATACCCCTGTGCACACCAGCGTAATAAACCAAATAAAGTGTTGCTGCTGAAATCTAGGAGTGTGCCACTCACTCCCATGTTCTAAATTTTTATAAAATTAAAAGTGATCCAGCGCTACACCTGTATCTAAGTATACAGACACTTATCATGTAAAATGCAAATCCATTAAGTGTGTAACAAATTAAATATACAATCCCCCTATGTCGGGGGGACAAAATGAATAGTCCAAAAATAAAGTGAAAAAATGGCAAACTATAGAATGATAAACAGTATAAGTATGGCAAACCACGCTCATGAATAAATACAACAATTAACATACAATGAATCAGGCTGAACACCTCTTAAATAGTACACAGATACGTTTCTAAAAAAGGGCAAAGTTCATAAAGTCATAAAGTGCCGTGTGCTCAAAGGGGGTGAGCTGATGTATAAATGGGTGCACAATGCCACTGGATCATTCATAGTCCACATAGACCATCCCAGGATTTTCTTCAGTGACAAATCCCTCCACCAAACACCGGTGTCACAATGCACTTACCAGAGGAACATGATCCCCGTTACAGGGATCAGGAGCGCCTATCCAGAGTCATCCAACAGTATCCTTGTTGCTCCCAACTGCACGTCCGGCCACCGTACTTAGGATAGTGGATGCAAAAAGAAAAAGGGGATGCGGGGTGCTTCGATCGTGAAATACGTAAGCCCATTTATTTAAAATTCATATAAAAATCCATATGGTGTACAAACCAACAACAAACACAAAAAATTAAAAGCTTGTGAAGCTGAATGAGGAAGCAGGGGACACCGTTTGCACTCCACCTGCATTCCTCTGAGCGGAAATGATGTGTGCAACAGGCTGCCACCTGATGCGCCGTTTCGTCAACGACATGTTGACGTCATCAGGGGTCATCGAATGACAAAAGCCCATGTGAATGTGCTGTTCAATTAACAATTAATAACAACCATTTACATGGTGCTCTCACAGTCGGTACTTAAGAAATATGTAAGGGACTGATCTGGGTACTGGCCAGATGACCGGAGCCAATATAATAAAATAACCTTAGAAAAACATCGAAAAAACATCAAAGAAAACAAAAAACCATAGTCCAGAATGGCTACTAGTCCAATAAGCAATATGAACAATGTTTAGTCCAAGGAATGATGCTGAATACTGGGGAAGGATGAGTATACATACACACACTCTATGGGGCTGCCAGCAATATGGAGCTAGAAGTTACCCTGTAGAGAGAAAGGAACAGAGAAAGCAGTGCCCTCTGAGCATAGTATTAATATACCGTTTATTAACCACTTCAGCCCCGGAAGGATTTCCCACATTAGGACCAGAGCACTTTTTGCGATTCGGCACTGCGTCGATTTAACTGACAATTGCGCGGTCGTGCGACGTTGTACCCAAACTAAATTTTCATCCTTTTTTCCCGCAAATAGAGCTTTCTTTTGGTGGTATTTGATCACCTCAGCGTCATTTCTGATCTCCGCTATAAACAAAATAAGAGCGACAATTTTGCAACAAAAAAAACTGTTTTTCTAACTTTTTGCTAAAATACAAATCCAAAAACAAAATATAAAAAAACATTTGTTTTCATCGGTTTTGGCCAATTTATATTCTTCCTCATATTTTTGGTAAAAAAAATCTCAATCGGCGTTTATTGATTGGTTTGAGCAAAAGTGGACGGATGATGAGAATTAATTTCTGGAGTTTTTATTTTTTACTAGTAATGGCGGTGATCTGCGATTTTTAGCGGTACTGCAATATTGCAGCAGACATGTCGGACCATTATGACACTTTTTTGGGACCAATGACATTTATACAGCGATCAGAAATTTAAATATCCACTGATTACTGTATAAATGTCATTGGCAGTGAAGGGGTTAACATGCAGGGGGAGAACTAGGGGTTAACTGTGTTCCCTAGGCGTGTTCTAACTGTATGGGGGCTGGGCTGGCAGGGGCACCAGCGATCTAACTGATCCCGAGTACAGGGATCAGTAGACCTCTGACATGCCGCCTGTCAGAATGGGGAACACAGGCGTGTTCTAACTGTGGGGGGGCTGGGCTGTTATGGGCATAAGAGATCTAACTGATCCCAGTGATAGGGATCAGTAGATCTCCTATGTCCCCACTGACAGAGCGGGGAACCTCCGTGTTTACATCGGCGGTTCCCCCGTTCTTTTGCTGTGGCCGCTCAACGCGGCTCGCCGGTGGACATCGGGTCCACCCGAGCTGCGGGCACACTCCTCCGGAGTACGGCGTGCACGCGCCCCTTAGCGGCCACTCCGCAAATCGCCGTTTATTTACGGCGATTCGCCGGACGCATCCCCACTGCCGCAGTAAATATACAGCGCGCGGTGTGGAAGAGGTTAAAAAGTAGTATGATTTTTAAAAAAATGCACTCACAAACACAATGGCTTTGGCGTGCATTAAGGAAGGATCATCTGCTATGCTATCTGGAGTGTGGGGCACAGGTGTCTCTCGTGGATCCGGCTGGGTATTCCCAGGTTTCACCAGTGGCTTCCAGCGCTTCCGCGGTCCCAGCACTAGGTCTCCGTGTACACTGTGTAAGTCCTCAGATGGCATCACTTCCGGAATGCAACTGCAGGTACCGGTATGTTGCTCGCGTTCAGAGCTATTCAAGCTCCATCTTCAGGCAAGATGGAATAATTACATGGGAAGTGACATCTTATTTATAGTATAATACTATACACTACCATGATGACCATGACTATTCAAGCTCCCTCTACAGGCGGTTATGGTATAATACAATGCAAACTGCGTGTGTTATCCTGAATATTCAATTATGACAATTAAAATTTATAACAATTAAAAAGACCCAAAATAAATGTGGATGGCAGTTAACAATGATAAGCAATCTAAATATAAATTCTAAAGTGGCATAATATTAAGATGCTAATTGCTATATGTGCATATATTCACAAAACAATATCATAAAAGTTGTTATAAAAAATATGTTGCTAAAAAATAGTTTCTCACAAAAGTGAGTACACCCCTCAAATTTTTGTAAATATTTTATTCTATCTTTTCATGTGACAACACTGAAGAAATGACACTTTGCTACAATGTAAAGTAGTGAGTGTACGGCTTGTATAACAGTGTAAATTTGCTGCCCCCTCAAAATAACTCAACACATAGCCGTTAATGCCTAAACCGCTGGCAGAAAAAGTGAGTACACCCCTAAGTTAAAATGTCCAAATTGGGCTCAAAGTGGGGGGCGTGACCGGATGTGATCGAGGAAGGACGTGTCTGAGAGACTCTCCGCAAAGATCCGGCTAAAATCATCCGTTTACAGTCTGAAATCCCTGGCCGTGGGTTGCTAAACCACTACCTAGAGATTCCCCTGATCACAGTGATGCCATCCACTGCGGGGAAGGTGAAGGGGAAGGCTCCGCCGAAGCAGACGCCGGTGAAGGCCGTGGTAAGGAACGAGCCGGCGAGCCCCGCCCTCGCCATCTTGGATTCCCAGATGCCATCCCCGCGTGCTAAAGCTCCACCAAAGAAGATGGAAGGAGAGGCAGTAGCGGTGGAAACAAGCGGGTCCTCCCGACCGGAGGCTTCAGACCCCTTGGGGGACCAAGTGGCAGCAATTACTGGCCCGATACTGGAAGCACTGGCGGCATGTAAGACTGAGTTACTGGTCCGAATAGACCACCTGGCGAGTGAGTGTACATTGATACGGCAAGACATGGAGAAGGTTCGGGGCAGGGTAACGGCTGCAGAAGATAGGATTTCTGAAGTAGAGGAGGCGGCACACTCCCAAGGGTCGCAGTTAACGGAACTCCAGGAACTGGTACGGTCGTTACAAAGAAGGGCCGATGACGCAGAGGACCACCAGAGGCGCAATAATGTAAGAGTGGTGGGGCTGCCTGAGGGGGCTGAGGGCACGAACGCAACAACTTTTGCTGAATCTTTTTTCAAGGACCTCCTAGCCTTGGAGAATTTACCCCCCACTTACGTTGTTGAAAGGGCGCACAGGGTGCCCACAGGAAACCGCCCCCCGGGTGCCCCCTCTAGGTCCTTCCTAGTGCGGCTGCTAAATTACAGAGATCGGGACATGATACTGGCTGAAGCAAGGAAACACCAAGAGCTCCGCTTTCAAAACACCAGAGTCATGTTATTCCCGGATTTCTCTGCAGAGACCCAAAGGAGACGTCGCTCCTTCCTTGATATCAAGAAACGTCTGAGAGCTAAAAACATCCAATATAGCATGCTGTACCCTGGTAAACTCAGGGTGCAGCACAATGGTGCAGTGAAATTTTTTGAGACGCCGCAAGAAGCCTGCGACTGGCTGGACAGAGACCCTTGATCATGCCCTAGACGGTGGTTGAGCTAATGAGGATCTTGGCTGCAGTAAAAAGAATTCGGCCTTTGAGGGGACAATAAGAAGAATTTATGTTTCAACGCTACACTGGGGAGGAACATTTTAGTCAACTAGGATGCACATCCTGCGAGCGGAGAGTCCTTGATACCAGACGAGGAATAATAGTCTTCCTGAACTTTGGGTGACAGAAGGTCTCTCTCTATGGAGAAGTATTTTGTTTTGGATCGCACTGGAGGTCCAAGTTTGGGCATAGGCCGCACGCCTGGTTGCTGTTTTTTTTCTTTTTGTTGTGTTGGGCGTGACGGCAGGGGACTGTTGGGATTTTTATTTTTTGTCTTTTTCCGGCTTCTTTACCTCTGGACTGTGAGAACTCATTGTAGTGCCCTTTCTCCGTCCCTCGGAGTGATAACATGTCTGCTGCAGGGGGGGAGGAGGGTTTTGACATGTCAGGACTTATTTGCAAGGACTAATGGCTAAGTCTTTTCGTATAATCTCCTGGAATGTGAGGGGGATGAATGACAAATACAAAAGAGCAGCTATATTTAATTACCTCAAACCCCTTAAGCCACATGTCGTTCTCCTGCAGGAGACACACCTAGATGGAAGTAGGATATTGGCCCTTAGGAGACCCTGGGTGCAGAGGGTGCTACATGCAACGTACTCTACTTATGCTAGAGGGGTCACCATACTCCTTAGCAAGCAAATTCCCTCTACAGTGCACTGGGTGCTCTCTGATCCGGGAGGACGATATGTGGCGGTGGTATTAACTGTTGGGATGTTGAAATTTCTACTAGTAAATGTATATTTGCCTCCCCCGATGCAGCACCAGATTTTATTTGACCTGTTGGCCAAGTTGGCCCCTTATGCGCACCTGCCCGTGGTATGGGTGGGAGATTTCAACTCCATACTAGATGGGGACTTGGACTCTTCAAACCCTGCTAGGGGCGGCTCCGCAGATCTGGGCTCCTGGGCGGCCACTGCTGGACTGGTGGAGGTGTGGCGATGGAAAAATCCACAGCTGAGGTGCTTTTCTCATGTCTCCAAAACGCACAGCTCGGCAGCTAGAATAGATATGGCATTTGGGAACCACCTTACACAAGCATTGGTACAGGGAGTAGAATATCTGGCGGGTGGGCTGTCGGATCACAACCCCCTGGAGATCACTTTGGGACTGGGCTCTTCCACTGGAGGAAAGAGCTGGCGCCTAGCGCCAGGGTGGTTGTCGGAAGACAAAGTAGTCTCACAATTGCAGACCTCTATGGCGGACTATTGGGCCGACAATGAGGGCTCATGCGAGCCACCGACTATCTGGGATGCCTTCAAGGCGGTTGCCAGGGGCATTTGTATTTCCTCTATCAA
>BLSH010438581.1:2754575-2768144 GCA_018402905.1 Glandirana rugosa | reverse complement strand
ATAATAATAGTAGAAGGGTTTTATGTGTTTTTAGGACATCTTGGCGGACCGTCTGGGTTTCACCACCGGTACCTTTCACAACCGTCAATGAAAAGTTATAAATATCTGGTGAAGGACGTCGGGTATCATGTTTCAGCATTCTCTGCATTCCAATGTGTTTAATCACACTTACACAGCACAGAACGGCTCTTAGAAGCAGCACGGCTCTGTTTAATGTGAATCTACTCATCACCCACAGACACTGTCTCGAGTATAAGCCGAGGGGGGTCTTTTTCAGCACAAAAAATGTGCTGAAAAACTCGGCTTATACTCGAGTATATACGGTAAGTGGATACTATCCTTGATATATGACGGGAGGTTTTGTACTATGGGCTGCAGGAAGTGGTCTATAAATATTGAAAAGTAACTGCCAACACTTTCCATGGCCACCACTTTGGGTCTGCCAGGCGGTTCTACAGGATTTTTGTGTATTTTGGGAAGATGATAATAATAAGGCTTTTGATAAAATTCATGTTTAAGGAAGGCTACTTCACCAGGGGTGATGATTTGGTCAATGGGTGCCTTATCGATAAGGTCATGCGCTTCTATGATAAATTGGGGCAGCGGATCTTTGGGGAGATTCTTGTAGGTGGAAAGATCTGATAGTAATCTGTATGACTCTTTGAGAGAGTCTGCAGATCTAATGACAAGTTCAGGATTGTTGGTCAGTGTATTGAGTGCTAAGTACTCTAGGGCTGTGAGGTTGGAAAGAGACCGAAATCTTGAAGTGGTCTGTTCACACATCTGACAAATGTCGGCATAGACCACTTGATAAAAACTCTGTACATAGGGACCTTTGGAGAAAGTGGGAATAAAAATAGATTTGGGATGAAAGGAATGGGTTGGATGGGCGGAGAGGTGGGCAGGTGCTGCGTCAGTAGAGCAACATAATCATCACTATCTTCATTATAGAGTTCTTCTAAATCTTCTATGGCCAATCGTTCTTGTTCCATGAATTCAAATCTGGACTCTGTGGGAGAGTCGAGGCACATCTCACTGACTTAGGCATCTTGAGTATCTCTATTTTGTTTTTTAGTGGCTTGAATATTGTAATACTGTTTAACAGTAATATTTCTGATAAATCTATTAAGGTCCAGGAATAGAGTATATGGGTTTGGAGATGCGTTAGGCACAAAGGTGAGTCCGCAAGCCAAAATATTTTTCTGAGGTGATTAGAAAGATTAAAAATCTTTACAGTTTGCGTAGTTTCTCCCTCCTTTCTATGTCTTATTCTTCCCCCTTTCCTACCTCTATATTACTGTTCATCTGTAGATCAGTGAATACCATCATAACAATTAGGCCGTAATTCTTTTATTTCTACTTTTATTTTAATTTAGTTTAATCTTTTTAATATGAATTCTATGCCCATTTAGATTATATTTTAATTGCCATCGCATAAACGATATATGGATTTGATTTTTCAGATACACTTTTGGTCTTCTATAATTACCGGGTGATTATAATGTACCTCTGGGGGATAACAATAAGTTCTCATTCTTATGAATATTGTTTAATGATGTAGAGTATTTTATATGATATATATTTTTTTGTAACATATTTTTTATAACAACTTTTATTATATAGTTTTGTGAATATATACACATATAGCAATTAGCATCTTAATATTATGCCACTTTAGAATTTATATTTAGATTGCTTATAATTGTTAACTGCCATCTGCATTTATTTTGGGTCTTTTTAATTGTTATAAATTTTAATTGTCATAATTGAATATTCAGATTAACTCACACAGTTTGCATTGTATTATACCATAAATTAGATCAGGGGTAAGCAACCTTAAAGAGGTGGAAATCTACCTGAACCACATGGTGAGGAGACAACATATCACCTGCTCACCACCTGTCAAATACATTCAGATCGCTTTTCAGAGGAGCAGCAGTGCCTGCTGCACTTGTGAATGAGCCCTTAGTTGCATTCTGGCAGTGGCACCCTTAGGCCTCGTTCACACATAAAGTTGGAGGGTGGTATATCCTTGTGGTTGAGTCATGGTTCAGTGTGACAGCAGCCCTATACTACTATGCCCAGTGTATTGCGTCGCACTGACCTGAAGATCTCTTATTTTCTGCTACTAGCACCACTCTGGAGACTGCTAGTCGGGATAAGAGGTGGAGTGCAGTTGGTATCACTCTGCATGGGACAGGAGCCAGCACTACATAGGAAGCACTGCCTTATGTGGCTCTTACTCCCTACTACAACTCCAACTTTACAAGTAGTCCCTCTGCATTGTTTTATGCTCTGGGATGGCAGGTCAGCAAGCCCAGACCGAGATCTACCTGACCACAATCTACTGGTAGATCACGATCTACAGGTTGCTGACCCCCGAATTAGATGATATCCTTCATGGTAGTTTTCCCTCCTGCCTGTAGAGGGAGCTTGAATAGTCTTGATCATTATGGTAGCCTGTATAGTATTATACTATAAAGAAGATGTCATTTCCCATGTAATTATTCCATCCTGCCTGAAGAGGGAGCTCGAATAGCTCTGAACACGAGCAACATACCTGCAGTTGCATTCTGGAAGTGATGCCATCTGAGGACGTACACAGTGTACACACAGGCCTAGTGCTGGGTCCCCAGAAGCGATGGAAGCCACCGGCGAAACCTGGGAATACCCAGCCAGATCCACGAGAGACACCTGTGCCCCACACTCCGGACAGAATAGCAGATGATCCTTCCTTAATGCACGCCAAAACCATTGTGTTTGTGAGTGCATCTATTTTATCATACTACTTTTTAATAAACTGTATATTAATACTATGCTCAGAGGGTGCCGCGTTCTCTGTTCCTTTCAATTAACAATTATAATCTTCATATTGGAATAAAAAAAAAAATAATCTTCTAAACCCGTGCCTGTCCTTAAGAGATCTTCACATCATGTGTAACCACCACCACTGCCGTTCACTTCCTATATTTACCTATGGTTAGTAGGTAGGAAATATCTGAATAGGATCTGATCCTCCTGTTGTCTCCTCCTGCTTTATTTTCTCCCAATTATGTTCAGCAGATATCATAATTGGAAGCGTGTAGAAAACCGCCCAGTGGTACTACCGCTGTAGGCTGCAGCTTGTGGATGTATAGTTGGGACCCGTCCACTTAAGGCTGTAGTCTACCTGTCCATGAGATTTCAAGTTCTTTCTATGTTCTATTGCTGTGACATGTAGTGAAACATCCTACGTTGCCGGCTCTGTCCCTTATGTGTTACGCCACAGGTGTGGCTTCTTCAGAGGGACTTAAGAGTGGGAGGAGATTTAGTAGAAGAGGCTGGCATGAAGCAGGATGTAGGAAGAGAGATGAGCGTGATCTCCACTCTTTGGAGAGAATTCTAGCTAGGATTGGTGGTCCCATACCCTTAAATGGGAATTCAGGACATAGATTCTGTATCGCTAAAAGTGAGTACAGCAATCCCCCTCACTCCATCTCGCAGGATAATCGACATGTGCTTGTTGGAGTGTTTCCCCGTCATATGGAATGTATTGTACCACTACTATGGAATGTTCCCCTTTTTCAAAAGTAAAAATAAGCTATTTTTGCAACAAGCAGCCTACGAGTGATGTGCTGTGAGAGATGGCTCTGCTTAGTGCCTAGTGTGGTCAGTTTGAAATAAGAAAGCTAGGGAACTGGCAGGAACACCAGGTATTTTACACAAAGGAAGCAATACAAAGAGAACAGGATACTTTTTCATGCAAGTACATGGTACAGCAGGCACATATCAGGAATATGAAATGTTGTGGTAACACATTCTTTAATGTGCATAACCAATAACTGGGAAGCAGAGTAAAAGTGTTTTTTAGTATGATCAGCTGAGGAGTGGATGGTGATTGCAAAAAGGGAGTCACTTGCCTGGCAGTGAGAATTAACCCCCTAATGGAACACATCCAAGTGCCACGGGCCCCAGGTGTTCAGTTGGACTGCTTGAGCCCTAGTCTGGACCACTTGGATTTTATGCCTACCATTGAAGTGCTCCAAATTCAAGGGGTTAATCTGATCAGGATCAGGGGGATGTGACAGGAAGGTCTTGGTCTTGAGAACACTGTGGAATAGATTTGGGAGTCCTGTATGTAGGTGGATCCCAGCTGCACATGTCGGCCACGTGAGTCAGCACTGGGCATCCTGCCTACACTGATACCTACCTCCTGTGGGTTTTTTTGCTTTGAAAATCTCTATTTCATTGAGTTTTAACATTAAAAAACATACAGCAGTAGGCAGTGTAACAACAAAAACTATTAAGAAAAAGAAAAATAAAGCCTGAAAAAAGCTCCACTGTTACAGTGTGGTGCAACAGTGCATAGCTGTCAATGCAGGTACAATGACAGGGGTACAAGAATATGAGTTAACATTGTTGCTATAGCAGTAGTCTCATCACAAACTAGTCCCAACTTACACCATCATCTGAACAACAGCAGAGGATGAATAATGTAGTAATATAAGGGAGCATGTTCCCCAATATACTTGCCATAAAACTAGGCTGGGACACTTCAGGGAGGTGTGAAAAAGGAGGAGCCCACAATCACCTGGAGGACACTTCTGAAGATATATGTGCCTTAAGGCATGGTCGCTGTGTCAAAATTCTTCAACCACTGGGACCATATTTTGTCAAATTTGTTTGGGCATCCTCAGCTGTTGTGGGAAGCTATCTATGGACAGGATTTCTCAACCAGGGTTCCATGGAACCCTAGGGTTCTTCCTGAGGTTGCTGGGGTTTCCTTGAGCAATGAGCAATTTCTGTTTTTCAGATAATTTCCCATTGACACCATTGATCTTTTTAGCTGTCTGTAAGGGAGTAGTTCTTCTCAATGATCACGAGTGTAAGGAGAGTTTTTCTCACTGACTATCACACTACTGTGTCAAGAACTGTAAATATAGTACATTTTATCAGGGGATCCCTGAGACTGGAAAGTTTTTTCAAAGTTTCCTTTCTGTTGAAAAGTTTGAGAAAGGCTGAGCTTCAGTTTTGACTAAACCCAACAGACAGAGTTTGAGGTCCTGAGGTATCTGGATAGCTTTTACAGCTGTAATGAATTGTGACACCGGTGATGAGTAACTAGTCAATCTCAAGACAGGTCCAAAATATGTGGAGAAAGGCTGCCTGTGAGCTGAAACACTGCCAATACACACTAGATCTATTAGCCACAAATTTCCCCACGCTATCTGGTGGGAGATAAAATTAATAAACAATTTTAAACTGGATTCATTTGTATTTCACAGAGATTAAATATTGGAAGGGTAATCCCAAACTTCTTCCCAATCATCATTGTCTGGACTTGTCCAGCACCCATTTCTACATTTACAGAAACACTGGAACAGAGGTGGACGCAGAGCCTGAAAGAATGTTGAATGAGCCTTTGGGAGGGAATCAGAGCAGAGTAGTTACTTGATGAGTGATAGGAGCCAAACCAAATTGTGAAATACATGCATGGTGTAGTTGTGAATATTGAAATAGTAGTTGGGTAATGAGTATTTGGCTTTCAATATGGCAAGTGATGGAAGTTGTCCATTCATTATTACATCACTCAACAATTTAATACCCCTGACCGCCCAAATGACTGGCTCTGAGACCCGGAATAAGTGAGAAAAGTTCTGATTGTTCCATAACGGAAGATGGGGGGGGGGGGGCATGGGTGGGAGGCTTCAGGGTGAAGCACCTCAAACCTGTTCCATATTCTAATTTTAGGATAAAGGAGTGAGTTCAGCGTTTTGTAAGAACCCAGTACTACAGTCTCTGCCACTACCAAGGCATTCCCTTTATTAGGCAAAAGCCAATTATGAGCATGTACAAGATTCCCGGCTAGGAAGTGTTGGAAAAAATTGGGAAGGGCTAGGGCACCGGCTGCTTAAAGCGGAACTTTACTCATAACAACTTAATAAAAAAATAATATAGCAAAGAACATACATTACACATTTATAATTATGCTACCAAAATTAGTGTGTGCTGTAAATTGCCTCTAGCATTGCTCCTGTTACTTCTTGCTGGAGTCTGGCATTTTGCTGAACCCCGGAACCCCAAGCAGCAGTAAAATCTTTAGGCTGTCGGCCTCTAGTGGCTATGATTTCCATCACAGTACCGAGAACAGTGAACAACTCAGGCTGTGCAGAGCACAATGAGACAGTGCATTACTGGAATTTAAACAGTATAGGCACTTATTTTGAATGTTTTACCTAGCTAAACCTGCTAAAAGGGCCAGCATAATGTAATCTATCAGGATTGAATTTTCTGATTAAAGTCCCACTTTAAGAGTGGCAAGACTGTTGAGGAGGTTTGTTATTCCACAGAAATGAGGAAATATGTGCATCCAATTTTCTTAATAGAGATAGTGGGATCCAAACAGGTATATTTCTAAGGCTGTACAGAAAGACTGGGAGCAACTTGAGTAAATTTATCTTGCCAACAAGTGACAAGGGCAGTGACTTCCAAGACTCAAATCTGGATTTTGCTTACGCCAAAAGGACGGAAAAATGTAATGGGATAAGTCAGCTAGATTATTAGCGACCTACACACCCAGGTATTTAATTTGGGCTGCCCATTGGAGAGGCAGGGTAACATCCCAATCCGCCAGTGGGATTGGATCAATTGGAAGTATCTGCAGTTTGCGCAAGTTAATTTTTAGCCTTGAGAAGCCAGCAAAATGATCTAACATTGTCAATGTGGTGTGCAAAGAAAAATCAGGGTCTCGCAGAAAAGGTAGCATGTCATCAGCGTAGAACACTACTTTTTCTTTAAGACTACGATTACAGTATGAATGTACAAGGCTTAAATTCCCCCAACAAGCACGCAAATGTCTTTTGCCACTCTGCGCTAAATACATCAACATAGTCTGCCTTTAAGAGACTACTTCAAGAGAAAATTTGTATGGCAAATGCACCATCCAAACAATGAGGAGTTTTAATTGGCTTCAAACACTCTACTCCTTTCACTTGTGATCTTCAAATAACTGATCCCAAAAGACGTTACTTTATTCTAGTAGGCTATTTCAATGATGCATATATAACATTGGTATCATATTATGCTCCAAATAATGGACACGTTCAATTTTTTCATGACCTATAAGCTGTAATACAACATCATCAAAAAGGAACACTGCTTTTCTGTGGTAACTCCAACATGGTCATACACCCAAATCTAGATAAAAAAAAAAGAAATCTTCCTCGCTAACCTCAAGTTCATCACCTAGTCCTCTCTTTTGATTTCTTCAGTCTCACGCACTAATATCTGGCATGAAATTCATACTAGAGCCTGAGACTACACATATTTCTCCCATCCCCATAAAATATGGTCCAGATCAATCATATTTTTGCACACAAAATTCTTTTGCCTCACTCGTCTCCTGCGATATTAAATCCATACCTTGGTCGGATCACAATGCTATTTGTATTTCTTTCTTTTCTTTTTCTGATTGCCCTAAAAATTGAAGGTGGACTTTTAATGATTCTCTTTCAACTTCGTCCTGCAAATTCACTACATTTTACTAGAATATTCAAATTCGAATGTAAATCCCGATTGTACAACTAAGACCGTATGGAATTCTCATAAAATAGTGCTACAAGGAGCCTAGCTTCCCAAAATAATAAAACAACGATCTACTCAACCAAGCTCTTTAAAATCACAATTTTATCAACTTGAGGCCCAGCATAAACACAATCTCACTTCTAGGCCTAAATTTCGTCTGGAACACAGCAATTTGATCTTTCTAACGAGGCAGAAAGACATATTAGATGGTGCAAGAATAAATTTTACCTTAAAGGTAATAAATCTAACCCATTATTGACAAAACGCCTTCACAATTTTGGATCCTCCTTAATGCCTTTTTTTTCCCCCTTTGTATAGGCAACAAATTACTCACTATTAATTCTGTTAATGCAATGGAGGCATTTAGTATACATTTAAGACCCTTATATGGATCTGGAACTACATTTAACCAAACTAAGCTAGATACATTTTTATCTAAAATTGGTCTGACACCTTTCTCCCAATCTTTCTTCAATACCCTTGAAGCACCGATGCAGGGTAATGAAATTGACGCTGCAATAAAACAACCTAAAACTAGCAAATGTCCTGGGCCAGATGGATTCACAGCTACTTATTATAAAACATGTAAATATATTTTGACACCTCAACGTCAAAACCTATTTTTTTTTTGAGTACAAAACTGCACAAAACATAGCATCATAAGAACAGTTATTTCCAGCTGTATGACAAAAACCATAAATAAGGAAACTACCCTAAACATCTAGCCACGCTGAGTGCCAGAGTGTCTAATATATGCATGTAACCATGAAACAATATACATAGAACATACCAACAGGATAATTCCATGGGACTTTTACTGGGTCTCCTCAAACATAATCTAAATCAAGGAAGGAGTATGGGGGGGGGGCAGAAAAGGGGAGAGAGTGGAGAGGGGAAAGGGAGAGGGGAAAGGGAGAGGGGGAAAGGGGGGAGAGGGGGAAAGGGGGGAGAGGGGGAAAGGGGGAAAGAGGGGCCTACCAAAGAGGAGAGGTCCAGGGACGCTGGTCTACCCACATGCATCTATCCAATTCGACCAGATTTTATTACATTTCAGCGGAATGCTTTCATAAGTGATTCCATATAATGGTAACACAGCGTTAACTGCCTGTATCCATGTGGCTCATGTAGGAGACTGTACAGACTTCCATCGCATCAAAATTTCCCATCTAGCATAGAATAACGTAAAGGTAAGACAGAGTTTGGTGCATTTTTCCCCCTCCACATCCTCCATGTAGCTTAGCAGCATAAGTCGTGGGTCCAGGGTGATGTTCAATTCGCTTATATCTCCTTGGTTGTCAGCCACCACCTCCCAATATGAGCGTATTCTTGAACAAGATCAGATCATATGGAATATCCACCCTCCAATTGTCCATTGTTCATGTTGGTTTACTGTCATAGGCCACCGTTGGGTGCAAATACAGGGAGGATAGTGGTTTTCCCATCACCCCAGAGATGAGAAGGCATTCCAAGGAATCAAACTCCAACACTATAGGCTCTGGGAACTGAGCTCCGACGGTGTGCTGCAGCTACCAGTAACGGAACCCAAAGGACCCAGGCACCGAGTATGCGCGTCTCATCTCCTGGAATGACATGAACTTGCCACCCACCATAATATGCTTGAGTGTAGTGATCCCCTTTTTAGCCCATACAGAAGGATCTGGGATTGCACAGTGAGGGAGTGAGGGTTTACCCAACAAAGGGGTATGCGGTGAATAGTGGCGTGGTTTTCTGTAAAGGGTTTTTGCCTGTTGCCAGACCACAATTGTGATTCTCATAGGGTTTGTAACAGATGAGTGAGCCCTGACTCCCCTAAAAACCAAATTACTAAGAGCCGCATAGGAACCCAGCAGAGCCGATGGGTGTCACCGCCGGATTCTGCCTGGGTTGGGAGAACCACCAACGTATTATGAAGAGCAATGCTGCCCAATAATAAAGCTGGAAATTAGGGAGTGCCAGGCCACCACTCGATAACGGAAGGTATAATGTCCTTTTTGACACCCGAAGGGTCCGCCCAGCCCAAACAAAGGACACGAACACCCCCTCAACCCGTGAAAAGAATAACCTTGGGATACGCATTGGGATGTTTCGGAAAAAGTACAATAATTTTGGTAAATACACCATTTTCAGTAGGTTAACACGGCCAACTGGTGTTAGGCCTCATACACATGGGCGTTATGCAAAATGAGTTGTAACGTCGCCAGGAAAAAAGCCACGTTAAAAACGCGATTTAATCTGTGTTTTGCATTGCCGTCAATGCACGTTTTTCCGCGCTAGCTTTCAGCGGCATTTCTCTGCCTCTATTCAAAATCAATGCTTCCCTATGGGAGCCCATTGATTTGAATAGAAGTTGTACCAGAAGTTGGATCCGACTTGCGGTGCGACTTTTGTGCAGAGGATCTTGAAGGGGAACCCCCACAAAAAAATAAAAAGAAATGTCTCCTCTATCTCTCTTCTGGAGATGTTGACTCGTCGCTCTCTCCCACTCGAATGCCAAGTCCTTGCTGCACGTTGCTTTATATTTGCATATGGGTTACACCCCCCCCCCCTCCCAAGAGGTACCAGACCCTTCGGTCTGGTATGGATTTTAACCACTTGGCCACTGGGCACTTAAACCCCCTTGCTAACCAGACCAATTTTCAGCGCTCTCACATTTTGAATGACAATTATTCAGTCATACTACACTGTACTCATTTGAATTTTTTTTTCTTTTTTTTCACACAAATCGAGTTTTCTATTGGTGGTATTTAATCAGTTTTATGAACATGTCATATTTTTCCACAAGTTTTGGGAAAATGGGGAAAGAAAAGGAAAACATACTTTTTCTTACATAAAGTTGTCCATTTATACAATATTTCTAACACATAGCATGTACATAGCAAAAATTACACTCCAAAATATTTTCTGCTACTTGTCCTGAGTATTTCGATACCACATGTGTGAGGCTTTTCCACAGCCTGGCCACATACAGGGGCCCAACATGCAGGGAACACCATCAGGCATTCTAGGGACACACATTTCAAATCTAATTTGAATACCTATCACACTTTTGTGAGGCACTGATGGGCACTGTAGTGGCATGGATGTGGACAGATGAGCCAGGGATGGAACATGGATGTGGATGAATGAGCCAGGGATGGAGCATGGATGTGGATGGGTGAGCCAGTGATGGAACATGGAAGTGGACGGATGAGCCAGGGATGGAGCATGGATGTGGATGGGTGAGCCAGGGGTGGATATGGATGTGGACGGATGAGTCAGGGATGGAACATGGATGTGGATGGATGAGCCAGGGATGGAGCATTGATGTGGATGGGTGAGCCAGGGATGGAACATGGATGTGGATGGATGAGCCAGGGATGGAACATGGATGAGCCAGGGATGGAGCATGGATGAGCATGAATCTGGATGGATGAGCCAGGGATGGAGCATGGATGTGGATGGGTAAGCCAGGGAGGTAACATGTGGTGGATGGATGAGCCAGGGATGGAACATGGATGTGGATGGATGAGCCAGGGATGGAGCATGGATGAGCATGAATCTGGATGGATGAGCCAGGGATGGATGGATGAGCTAGGGATGTATGGATGAGCCTGGGATGGATAAGCCAGGGATGTATGGATGGATGAGCCAGGGATGGATGGATGAGCCAGGGATGGATGGATGGATGAGCCAGGGATGCATGGATGGATGAGCCAAGGGATATATGGATGGATTAGCCAGGGATGCATGGATGGATCAGCCAGAGATGTATGGATGTGCTAGGGGTGGGCACAAATCAGCACTGTGGGCACTTCACATCCAGCCCACAGCGCTGCTGCACCCGCTCCCTCCTCTCCTCACACGCTGTGATGATTGCGAGCAGAGTGGAGGAGCTGAACCCAGCTGAACGGTGATCACCCCGTCCGCTGTCATTGGCCCTTTACCCCGATCTGTGACACGCCGGGTCTGGGAGCGCGATTCCGGGAGGACATCCATGGACGCCCTCCCAGAGTAAGCCGACTGAGCTGTAGACGTCTTTAGACTATAGCCCGGTCGACAAGTGGTTAAGGGGAACCCACACGCCGAAAAACCGGCATAGGGTCCCCCCCAAATTCATACCCTTATCCGAGCACGCAGCCTGGCAGGTCAGGTAAGGGGGTGAGGATGAGCGAGCGCCCCACCCCCTCCTGGACCATACCAGGCTGCATGCCCTGCGCCCCCCACCCCAAAACACCTTGTCCCCATGTTCATGAGAACAAGAGCTTCTTCCCGTCAACCCTGGCCGTTGGTTGTCGGGGTCTGCGGGCGGGGGGTTTATCTGAATCTGGAAGCCCCCTTTAACAAAGGGGCCCCCAGATCCCAGACACCCACCCTATGTGAATGAGTATAGGGTACATTGTACCCCTACCCATTCACCTGAAAATCAAAGTGTCCAAAAAAAAAACACACTACAGCTTTTTAAAATATTTTATTAAATCAGCTCCAGCATCTTCTCCCCTCTCCGGCTCTTCTTTCCTCTGCTCTTTTGCGGGGTTTCTGTCTTCTGAGGGGTCTTCTGCTCTTTTGCCACTGTCTTCTCCCTCTCTCTTCAGGAGATGTTGACTCGTCGCTCTCTCCCACTCGAATGCCAAGTCCTTGCTACGCTTTTCTGTATATTGGCATGGGGTGAAGGCCTCGCCCCTTGTGGCATCACAGCCCACCCCAGGATGTGACGTCATAAGGGGCGGGGGCCTTGGGATGGCGCCAGCTGGTGGCCCCGCCTTATGCAAATATAAAGCAACGTGCAGCAAGGACTTGGCATTCGAGTGGGAGAGAGCGACGAGTCAACATCTCCAGAAGAAAGAGGGAGGAGACATTTCATTTAATTTTTTTGCGGGGGTTCCCCTTCAAGATCCTCTGCACACAAGTCGCACCGCAAGTCGTATCCGACTTCTGGTGCGACTTCTATTCAAATCAATGGGCTCCCATAGGGAACCATTGATTTTGAATAGAGGCGAAGAAACGCCTGACGAGGCTTAACGCTGTGTATACAACGTTAAGCCACGTTTTTGAGCGTTTTGCCGGCTCAGCATCAAAAACGCCATAACGCTGCAACTTCAGAACACGCAGGTCCTGTGTTAGCTCTACCGCTTAAAGTGGAGTTCCACCCACATTTTGAACTCCTCACCATCCAGCAGTAATGAGTGCAATGTAAATGAATTGGCATTTTTTTTTTGTGTGCCACTCACTGAAGCAGAGGACTCTGTAGTTTAACTTCCTCCTCCAGGCCGCGGCTGAGCTCGTGAGTTCCGACTCTGCAATGTCTCCTGGGAGATGTGTGTCATCAATACCATGAGGCATTAGGCAAATACGGTCACCATTTTAAAATAGGGCAACCAGGCTTTTGTTGCCATGGTTACTCAAGCTTCCCATGCAAATTGATCGGTGGTGGAGAACAAGAAGGGAAGCATTACAGATTCCAATTGCAGGCATAAAAACATCATTACAGTAAGCAATTATGACAGGGGCAGTATGATGGGGCAAATATGACAGGGGCAATTGTGACAGGGGCAATTATGATGGGTCAATTATGATGGGACAATTATGACAGGGGCAGCATGATGGGGGCAAATATGATGGGGCAATTATGACAGGAGAAATTATGATGGGTCAATTAAGACGGGGGCAGTATGATGGGGACAAATATGACAGGGGCAATTATGATGGTGCAATTATGATAGGGGCAATTATGATGGGGAAATTATAATAGGGCAAATATAACAGGGGCAATTATGATGGGACAAATATGACAGGGGCCAATTATGACGGGGGCAAATATGACAGGGGCAATTATGATGGGACAATTATGACAAGGGCAATTATGACAGGGGCAAATATGACAGGGGCAATTATGATGGGGCAAATATGACCGTGGCAAATATGACTGGGCAATTATAATGGGGCAAATATGACAGGGGCAGTATGATGGGGTAAATATGACAGGGGCAATTATGATGGTGCAATTATGATAGGGGCAATTATGATGGG
>BLSH010438581.1:2734133-2754565 GCA_018402905.1 Glandirana rugosa | reverse complement strand
ATTAACGGGGACAGTATAAATGGGGTAGTATGACGGGGACAGTATAAACGGGGTAATATTAACGGGTCAGTATAAACGGTGCCAGTATAAACGGGGTAGTATTAACGGGGACAGTATAAACGGGGACAGTATTAACGGGAACAGTATTAACAGGGTAGTATTAACGGGGACAGTATAAACGGGGGCAGTATTAACCGGGGACAGTATAAACAGGGTAGTATTAACGGGGACAATATAAACGGGATAATATTAAAGGGGTAGTATTAACGGGGATAGTATTAACGTGGTAGTATTAACGGGGACAGTATAAACAGGGGTAGTATGACGGGGGCAGAATTAACTGGGTAGTATTAAAGAGGACAGTATTAACGGAATGGGGCAAATATGACAGGGGCAGTATGATGGGGTAAATATGACAGGGGCAATTATGATGGGGCAAATATTACGGGGAAAATATGATAGGACAATAATGATGGGGCAAATATGACAGGGGCAGTATGATGGGGCAATTATGACAGAGGCAAATATGATGGGGCAGTTATGATGGGGCAAATATGACAGGGGCAATAAACAGGGGCAAATATGACAGGGGCAATTATGATGGGAGCAAATCTGATGGGGCAATTATGACAGGGGCAAATATGAGAGGGACAATTATAATGGGGCAATTATGACAGGGGTAAATATGACAGGGGCAGTATGATGGGGCAAATATGACCAGGGCTTTTTTTTAAATTGAAATGGTGTACAGAAAATATAGATATAGCTATATATATATAGAGAGAGAGAGAGAGAGAGAGAGAGAAATAATAATGCTTACAATTAGAGAAAAACTTTGTGAAATAACATTTTGTATTTCTTGAATTACAATCCTTGGAAATGCTGACAAAATTCCTAGTTCCTGGAGGTGGAGGAGAGGTTTCCATAGCTAGGGGGCAGCATCTTTCTCTGACTCTGCCGTTGCTATGTAAACCTGACCTACAGCTATTATACTGCTTGCACTGCACTGGGTATGTGTAAGATTGGCAGGTGCATAATGGTTAGCCTGGAATACAGGAAGAGATACACTCTGGCTTCAGATGCCCACACAGGAGATGGCCGCGCTGTGCTGGGATATTATAAAGTAAGAAAACAATGCTGCAAAAATACTAAACAGAATTTAGTTTGAAGAATACCTTTACTAGAATGCACTAAGCATGAGCATTATATTATTTTTATCTAAAAAGTAAAATATCGGCCTGAACTCCGCTTTAAGCATGCCAACGCTATGTACAGCTCAAAAACGTCAACGTGTGTATGAGGCCATAGAATAATATGGCGTGGCATGGTTAAGCTGTAAAAACATCTCAAAAACGCGGCATTAATAACACCTGTGTGTTAGAGGGAGATTATGCCAGACAGCACATTTCCGGATGAACTGCTACAGTAGGGGGTACATGTTGCATTTTACATAAGCCTCAGTGGTAGCATCTACTTTCACTCCCAGATAAGTGACCCCTCTCCCTATTTCAACAATGTTTGCGTGTCTATATGGGGAACCGAGGGGTGTAACGAAAACAGCACCGACTTATCCCAATTAATGCGAATATCGGAATATCTACCAAATTGGTTGAAGAGGGTCAATGCCGTGCGTAGAGAAGTGGAGGCATCCGCCAGGTATAACACTACTTAGTTACATAGTTAGTCAGGTTGAAAAAATACATAAGTCCATCTAGTTCAACCAAAAAAAAAACCATATATATATATATATATATACAAATAATCCCATATACAATCCTTCACCCACAGTTGATCCAGAGGAAGGCAAAAAACCCCAGTAAAGCGTGATCCAATTTGCTATAACGGGGGAAAAAATTCCTTCCTGATTCCCCGAGAGGCAATCGGATTCACCCTGGATCCACTTTACCTAAAAATGTTAGTACCCAGTTATATTATTTTCATTAAGGAAAGAATCCAGGCCTTTTTTAAAGCAATCAACCGTGCTGGCCAAAACCACCCCTGGAGGGAGTCTATTCCACATTTTCACAGCTCTTACTGTGAAGAAACCTTTCCGTATTTGTAGATGAAATCTTTTTTCCTCTAGACGTAAAGAGTGCCCCCTTGTCCTTTGTGATGACCTTAAAGTAAATAACTCAACACCAAGTTCACTATATGGACCACTTATATACTTGTACTTGTTGATCATATCCCCCCCTAATCTCCTCTTCTCAAGAGAGAATAAATTCAGATCCTCTAATCTTTCCTCATAGCTGAGCTCCTCCATGCCTCTTATTAGTTTGGTTGCCCTTCTCTGCACTTTCTCCAGTTCCCCGATATCCTTTTTGAGAACTGGTGCCCAAAACTGAACTGCATATTCCAGATGAGGTATTACTAATGATTTGTACAGGGGCAAAATAATGTCTCTATCTCTGGAGTCCATACCTCTCTTAATACAAGAAAGGATTTTGCTTGCTTTGGAAACTGCAGCTTGGCATTGCATGCCATTATTAAGCTTATGATCTACCAAAACCCCCAGATACTTCTCCACTATGGATTCCCCCAGTTGTACTCCCCCTAGTATGTACGATGCATGCATATTCTTAGCCCTCAAGTGCATAACTTTACATTTATCAACATTAAACCTCATTTGCCACACAGTCGCCCAATTAGACAGTGCATTGAGGTCTGCTTGTAAGTTGGAGACATCCTGCAAGGACGTTATTCCACTGCATAGCTTGGTGTCATCTGCAAACACTGAAATGGTACTTTTAATCCCAGACCCTATATCATTTATAAATATATTGAAAAGTAAGGGTCCCAACACTGAACCTTGGGGTACACCACTGATAACCTTAGACCATTCAGAATAAGAATCATTAACCACTACTCTCTGAATTCGGTCTTTTAGCCAGTTTTCTATCCATTTACAAATTGATCTTTCCAAGCCTGTAGACTTTACCTTACACATTAGCCATGTGTGGGGAATGGTGTCAAACGCTTTCGCAAAATCCAAGTATACCACGTCCACAGCCACCCCTCTGTCCAGGGTTTTACTTACCTCCTCATAAAAAGAAATCAGGTTTGTTTGACAACTTCTGTCATGAATCCATGCTGGCTGTTGCTTAAAATATTTTTATCCAACAAGAACTCATCTATGTGGTCTTTTATTAAACTCTCCAGTATCTTCCCAGCTATAAAAGTTAAACTAACAGGTCTATAGTTACTTGGTAAAGACTTTGATCCCTTTTTAAATATGGGCACCACATTGGCCCTACGCCAATCCAGTGGTACTATTCCAGTCATTAAGGAGTCCCTAAAAATTAGATACAATGGCTTTTAAATGACAGAGCTCAATTCCTTTAGGATCCGTGGATGGATGCCATCTGGCCCAGGTGCTTTATCTACCTTTATTCTTTCTAAATACTTCTTGACCATTTCACTTTTGAGCCATTGACTCAAACTAGACCTCTGACCTCCGGGTCTGCCCTAAGGAGGATAGCCAATGGTTCCAGGGCCAGGGCAAACAAGCCAGAGGAAAGCGGACAGCCCTGGCATGTCCCACGTCCGAGAGAAAAATATTCAGAGAGGTTATTGCTGGTGCGAACTCGGGCCGAGGGTAAGCATACAGCAACTGCATCCAGGACAGAAACTTCTCTCCAGCCTTGTCAGGAGCTGCCATGGCAATGTGGGTATAGAGCCGTAGAATGTTTATGTCCGTACCATGTCCCGGCATGAACCCTGTCTGATCAGGGTGTATTAATACTGTTATTACAGTATTTAACCTATTGGCTAAAATCTTAGCTAGCAATTTGGCATCTACATTTAAGAGGGAAATGGGGTGATAGGATGAACACTGAGAGGGGTCCTTCCCTGGTTTGGGGATCACCACGATCACCGCTTCTCCCAGGTAATCTTTCTGCCTCCAATGATCCCGCCAGTAACGCCTGCAGTTGCTGGGTCATAACATCCGCATATGGAAAACCTTTTTAATTCTGTCCTAGATGGGGTAAATTGGGACCAGAAACTTTGTTGGTAAAAATTTGTATGCTGCCTAAACCAAATTCCAATCATTCAACCTGGTCAAACTTTAGGCCTATTTCTTTATTAAATATAGATATTAAAACTTCGGCTAAAATAGTGGCTACGAGATTGAATGATGGAATTATAGGCCTGATAAAGACCAAGTGGGGTTTATACCAAAACGCCAAGCCACTGATAACATTAGACATACTATCCACTTGATCCATTTACTACACTCACGAAAACAGACAGCATTCCTCCTCTCTCTAGAGTAGACATTAAAAATGCTTTTTTTTAATAATTCTTTTATTGTCCAAAAAGAGATTGCATTAACAGCCAAAGTAAGCAACACAAACGTATAGTATGTTAAAGTAACGAAGAGGGTCACATCATTAAGATCAATGCATTAACAGTCCCAGCAATACAGAACATTAAAGGTCACAAGACAATATCACGGTTGTGAAAATAGTTGTTGATGTGTAGAGCCAGGAAGACATGTGATCAACTACATGGGGGACCCAAAAACAGAATTAAAAAAATGCAAAAATTGTGCAATGAAATAAGTCATTTTTACAGTATATTGGGAAACTTAGCATCCCTATGGCCAACTGGGCCCAGAGATGGGAAAATAGGGTAAGGATAACGTAACCAAGGATATTCACACTATCTGAATAGTGCAGCCCATAACTGAGCTAGGTATGGAGAGGGGGGGAAACAGCCATATGAGAAGAGGGTTAGTGGGGCAAGTATCCCCAGTACCAGAAAAGAACAGGATCGAGAACAGGGAGGAAAGGGACAGACAGGTAGTGCCTCTCGCCCAGGGGGTGAGACTAAAGTCAGGAGATCAGCCAGATTGCGGAACCTCTCAGAGATAAGCATTGGTGTACACAAAGTGATGCCAGGGTCTCCAGGTCTCATGAAAGGTCTCCTCCCGGTTGTGCTAGGTAGCGGTGAAATCCTCCATATCTCTTAGTTCATTCACTTTAGAAAACCAAAAAGACATTGGGGGTTGGTTCTCCGATCTCCGACAGAGGGGGATACATCCCTTGGCTGCATTCAGCAGCTGGATTGTTAGGGAGGCCTCGTACTTCTTGAGCGGTCGCTCTGAGAGATGGAGCAGGCAGGCTGCGGGGTTCCCCTCCAGATCAACATTTGTTAGATGTTTAATTGTGCAGGTCATCTCACGCCAAAAGGGGACACGTTTTGGGTAGTGCCAAAAAATATGCAGTATCATACCGTCTGCATTGCCACACCACCAGCACAGACTGAGAACTGAAGTAAAAAAATGGTGTAGAGCAGTGGGTACCCTGTACCATCGGGTCAGAATGCTACTCATCCCGAGTATGTTGATACCACATGTGTGAGACTTTTACATAGCCTGGCCACATAGAGAGGTCCAACATGCAGGGAGCACCGTCAGGCGTTCTAGAAGCATAAATTACACATATGATTTCCTAACCACCTATTACAATTTTGAAGGCCCTGCAGCACCAGGACAATAGAATTACCCACAAAATGACCCCATTTTGAAAAGCAAACATCCCAACCTATATTCTATGAGGCATTATGAGTCTTTTGTACGGTTCATTTTTTTCCACAAGTCTTCGGAAAACCTGGAAAGAAAATGAAAACGTATTTTTGTTTCACAAAGTGGTCAATTTATATATTTCGAACACATAGCATGTATATAGCAAAAATAACCCCCCAAAATATATTCTGCTACTTGTCCTGAGTATGGGGATACCACAAGTGTGAGACTTTTTCATACCCTGACCACATAGAGGGGTTCAACATGCAGGGAGCACCGTCAAGCATTCTAGGAGCAGAAATTTCACATCTAATTTCCTAACGAGCTATTACACTTTTGAAGGCCCTGGAGCACCAGGACAATGGAATTACCCACAAAATGACCCAATTTTGGAAAGCAAACACCCCAAAGTATATTTTATGAGGCATTATGAGTCTTTTGAATGGTTCATTTTTTTCCACAAGTCTTTGAAAAACGTGGAAAGAAAATGAAAACGCTTTTATTTTTACACAAAGTGGTCAATTTATAAGGTATTTCTAACACATAGCATGTACATAGCAAAAATGAACCCCCAAAATATATTCTGCTACTCGTTCCGAGTATGGCAATACCACATGTGTGAGACTTTTTCACACCCTGGTCACATACAGAGGCCAAACATGCAGGGAGCACCGTCATTCATACCTATCACACTTTTGAAGGCCCTGGAGCACCAGGACAGTGGAATTACCCCTAAAATTACCCCATTTTGGAAAGCAAACACCCGAGGTATATTCTATGAGGCATGTGCTGCAGATAGGTACTCGGGTACTCTGATGGGCTGCAGATAGGTACTCAGATATTCTGATGGGCTGCAGATAGGTACTCGGGTACTTTGATGGGCTGGAGATAGGTACTCGGCTACTCAGATGGGTTGGTGAAAGGTACTCAGGTAATCTGAAGGGCAGGTGACAGGTACTCGGGTATTCTGATGGGCTGGTGACAGGTACTCGGGTACTCTGATGGGCTGGTGACAGGTACTCGGGTGCTCTGATGGGCTGGCGACAGGTACTCGGGTACTCTGATGGGCTGGCGACAGGTACTCGGGTACTCAGATGGGCAGGTGACAGGTACTTGGGTACTCTGATGGGCAGGTGACAGGTACTCGGGTACGCTGATGGGATGGTGACAGGTACTCGGGTACGCTGATGGGCTGGTGACAGGTACTTGGGTACTCAGATGGGCAGGTGACAGGTACTTGGGTACACTGATGGTCTGGTGACAGGTACTCGGGTACTCTAATGGGCAGGTGACAGGTACTTGGGTACTTTGGTGGGCTGGTGACAGGTACTCATGTTCTCTGATGGGCAGGTTACAGGTACTCGGGTACTTTGATGGGCTGGTGACAGGTACTCGGGTACTCTGATGGGCTGGTGACAGGTATTCTGGTACTCAGATGGTCTGGTGACAGGTACTCTGGTACTCTGATGGGCAGGTGACAGGTACTCGGGTACTCTGATGGGCTGGTGACAGGTACTTGGGTACTCTGATGGGCTGGTGACAGGTACTCTGGTACTCTGATGGGCTGGTGACAGGTACTCGAGTACTTTGATGGGTTGGTGACTGGTACTCGGGTACTCTGATGGGTTTGTGACAGGCACTCAGGTACTCTGATGGGCTGGTGACAGGTACCCTGGTATGATGGGCAGGTGACAGGTACTCTGATGGGCTGGTGACAGGTACTCGGGTACTTTGATGGGTTGGTGACAGGTACTCGGGTACTCTGATGGGCTGGTGACAGGTACTTGGTTACTTTGATGGGCTTGTGACAGGTATTGGGGTACTCTGATGGGCTGGTGAAAGGTACTCGAATACTCAGATGGGCTGGTGACAGGTACTCGAGTACTCAGATGGGCTTGTGACAGGTACTCTGATGGGTTGGTGACAGGTACTCGGGTACTCAGATGGGCAGGTGACAGGTACTTGGGTACACTGATGGTCTGGTGACAGGTACTCGGGTACTCTAATGGGCAGGTGACAGGTACTTGGGTACTTTGGTGGGCTGGTGACAGGTACTCATGTTCTCTGATGGGCAGGTTACAGGTACTCGGGTACTTTGATGGGCTTGTGACAGGTATTGGGGTACTCTGATGGGCTGGTGAAAGGTACTCGAATACTCAGATGGGCTGGTGACAGGTACTCGAGTACTCAGATGGGCTTGTGACAGGTACTCTGATGGGTTGGTGACACCGTGACAGGTACTCGGGTACTCAGATGGGCAGGTGACAGGTACTTGAGTACTCAGATGGGCTGGTGACAGGTACTCGGGTACTCTGATGGGCTGGTGACAGGTACTTGGGTACTCTGATGGGCTGGTGACAGGTACTCTGGTACTCTGATGAGCTGGTGACAGGTACTCGAGTACTTTGATGGGTTGGTGACTGGTACTCGGGTACTCTGATGGGTTGGTGACAGGCACTCAGGTACTCTGATGGGCTGGTGACAGGTACCCTGGTATGATGGGCAGGTGACAGGTACTCTGATGGGCTGTGACAGGTACTTGGGTACTTTGATGGGTTGGTGACAGGTACTCGGGTACTCTGATGGGCTGGTGACAGGTACTTGGTTACTTTTATGGGCTTGTGACAGGTATTTGAGTACTCAGATGGGCTGGTGACAGGTACTCGGGTACTCAGATGGGCTGGTGACAGGTACTTGGGTACTCAGATGGGCTGGTGACAGGTACTCTGGTACTCAGATGGGATAGTGACAGGTACTCGGGTACTCAGATGTGATGGTGACAGGTACTTGGGTACTCAGATGGGATGGTGACAGGTACTCAGGTACTCAGATGGGCAGGTGACAGGTACTCTGGTACGCTGATGGTCTGGTGACAGGTACTCTGGTACGCTGATGGTCTGGTGACAGGTACTCGGGTACTCTGATGGGCAGATGACAGGTACTCGGGTACTCTGATGGGCTGGTGACGGGTACTTGGGTACTCTGATGGGCTGGTGACAGGTACTCGGGTACTCTGATGGGCTGGTGACAGGTACTCGGGTACTTTGATGGGTTGGTGACAGGTACTCGGGTACTCTGATGGGTTGGTGACAGGCACTCAGGTACTCTGATGGGCTGGTGACAGGTACTCTGGTATGATGGGCAGGTGACAGGTACTCTGATGGGCTGGTGACAGGTACTAGGGTACTTTGATGGGTTGGTGACAGGTACTTGGGTACTCAGATGGGTTGGTGACAGGTACTTAGGTACTCTGATGGACAGGTGACAGGTACTTGGGTACTTTTATGGGCTGTGACAGGTACTCTGATGGGCTGTGACAGGTACTCTGATGGGCTGTGACAGGTACTTTGATGGGGTGGTGACAGGTCCTCTTTATTAGGGGGGGGTGATCAGTGTGCTTGGTGTACACTGTAGGCGGTAACAAGCTGTTACCGCAATCTCCCTCTCACACACGACATGTGTGAGAGAGAGAACCCGGTAACAGCTTGTTACCGCAGTGTAATGGGGACCACGTACCTGATAGTTGAGCCTGTCTCTTGTAGAAGGAGACCTCTCATACAGCCCTGGCTCAGAGCCCACTGGAGTGGGGACAATGGTCTCGTTAGCACAGTGAGGTAGGAATGCCTCCTGTCAGCAGCTGTAGACCGGATGCTGGAAGCAGAGCCTGGAACACTGGATAGCAGACGGGCTGGGATAGCAGCAGCAGATCAGCAATCACAGTAGCTGGATACAGGCAGGCAGAAGAGGCATGAGACGAGCCAGGTCAGGCATGGATCAGCAAGCAGGCAGAATCAGTAGACAAGAGATGGTCGGAGAACAGTTCAGTAACAGGTATCAGGCTGGCAGAAGAAGCGATGTCAAACAAGCCGGGTCAGGATTGGAGAAGGTAGAATGGTCTGGGCAAGCTGGGTCGAGCAGGTAGTTGAACAGGTAGCAGATAACAGATAGCAGGTATCAGGAGCGGACTAGCTGCAGATCAGACAGCACTTAAGCCAAAGTCTGACTTCCTTTTAAAGGCCCATGTGATGTGCTGACAGAGATGCTGGGTCCTAGAGCCCTCCTGCTCTGATGGATTCTAGGTCCTAGAGTCCTCCTGCTCTTGGTGTCCTGACAACATTCCTGCGCATGCGTACATGTGCGCGCTTCCGAACGGTTGTGGGAACCTTTGTTTGAATCCGTGCGCAGAAGCGTGCGCTATCGCAACGCTCGTCTGGATCCCTGACACGCGGTTTGTTTACATCACATGACCGGCTGTGATTGGACACAGCCGGTCACGTGGTAAAGAGCCAATTCCATTGGCTCTTTACACTGATTGGAGTTGGGCTTTGTCCGAGGAACAAGCCTCAGCCCCAATCGCCGGGCTGCGCGCCCCCGGGGGCGCGCACGAGCGGCGTGCACGGTGTTGTCGGTAGCGACCGACTGTAATTGGACACAGCCGGTCACGTGGTAAAGAGCCAAATCTATTGGCCCTTTACCCCGATCGGGGGGGACATGACCCCCAGGTACACGATCGATCCAAGATTGCCACACTACGGGCCCCAGGGTTCATACATACAAGAGAGAATATCACTGTCAGATGCCTCCTAGGTGACCAGTGTGTTTGAGTTAACCTGTGTTTGGTATGTATGAACATGAAATTCAATGCCGAACCATAATTTCTCAGTTTCAGGAATGCACCCTGTACATACTGGGAGATATAAATATTGGTATGAAAACTGTATGTAAGGGAGGGCCATTATGCTATCATCCACCCAGGACAGCCCACAAATCCTCCTTATCCATTTGAGTGGTCAGGGGCATCTGGCCCCACTCCTTTGGTCCCAGGGAAAAGAGGATCCGCAGAAACAGTTTTAGTTATCCTGTTACCATCAAACCACGAACATCTGCGAGTTGAGAACCTTTTGACTCATTGACCAATCTCTGTTCAACCAAGGACATTAATTGCAAGTATCTTTCTTCCTAAAATTCTACCTGATCTTGTTGTTGCTGTATAGTATGTCTTTACTGCTTTGAAGTACCTTTTTCTGTAAATATTTTATTTGCACCAATTTTTACTTTTTCATTATTAAAATCTTATTTTGAAAATTGTTAATCTTGTCCCTAAAGCTCTCACTGCAAACTACAAACTAACCTGGCTCTTGAAGAAGTGCTACTGTTTAAAGCAAATCATCTGAATATACCTGTCTGTGGTGACAGTGTGTGTTACAGGCGCTTATTCTAAAACTATAAATTGGTATTAGTGGTGGTGAAAGGTTTAATTGCTTAAATTAGCCCGGTGACAATCGCTCTCAGGCTCCTGGCACCTAGATTGTGGTCCCGCAAGCTGGAGAATCTTTGTGCTGGATGTAGCTGAGAGTGGCATTGTTGCGTTAGTGATGGCACGGTTTGAGATTGGCCGGTCCTCTGTCACGAGTTAGTGAGGGCAGGGGTCTGATACCCACGTTCGTCACAAATGCCAGTGGAGGAGATCTGCTTTCAGACGGAGAAGTAGAGGGGCAAAATTTGCCAGATACAGACTGGAAGTATCAGGGGTAATGTCAACTCCCAGGTAGTGAATAGAGTCAGTTGCCCAACGGAGGGGAAACGCCTAACGCAATGGGTTGACAGTGTCTTTAGAGGGTACCGTATTTTCACAAAGACTGGAGCAGGTTCGGGCGTGAGGTAAGAGGTTCTGATAGAAAAAGAGATTAGATCATCTTATGTGTCCCTGATGATTTTGGATAGCCCGCAATGCCAGAGTCTGCCCTTACTGTACACAAAAAGGGCTGGAGAGAGTATAAATATCAAAGGAGACAGGGGGCAGCCCTGCCACGTGCCATTATGAATGCACTGACCTTAACCGCAGCTGTAGGGTGAGAATAGAGAGATCGTTTCCAACTCAGCATAGATGACCGGAGACCATTGTGTTCCAGGGTGGCCCGTATGAAGGTTCAATTCACCCAGTCTAAAACTTTCTCTGTGTCTGTGGAGAGCAGCAGAAGAGGCCGATTTGATGACCTGGCTGCATGGATCAAGTTCACCACCCGAATAGTGTCGTGCAGCTCTTGGAGGGGCACAAAGTCTGCCTGATCTCTGTTAAAGTTTGGGGTATGTGGGAGCAACCTATTAGCCAACATTTTGGCAAACAGTTTCAAATCCGTGTTCAGGAGCGAGATTATACAATAGTTCCCACACCGTAACGGGTTCTTTCCCTCCTTTGGAATAAGGTAGATATAGCCTTTCAAAGTGTCTATTGGAAAGGATTCCTCATTACGGATAGAATTAAGGTCAGAAACCAGGGGTTGGGATAGCATTTCGAAGAAGACTTTGTAATAAGATGGAGTGAGGCCATCAGGACCAGGGGCCTTTTTCGGGTTCAAATGGGCCATGACAACCCCCAACTCCTCGGCTGTGATCGGCTCTTCTAGTTCCTCCTGGACCGTTAGAGGAAGTGATGGCTTGCCAGAAGAGGCAAGATAGGATTGTGGGGTGCCTCTGCCATCGGAGGGAGGATCCGAAGAGGGAGAATAATCCAGGTTGTAAAGGCCTTTATAGAAGGATCTGAACTCCGCCGCCATTTTGGGAGAGGTAGTTAACCTCTGCCCAGAGGAGTCCATGATTTGGGAGATGTTTTCGCTCGTGGACCTTACAAAGCCCATGCCAACAATGTACCCAGTTTGTTTGAGAATTCGTACACTGCCCACGCCAGTTTTTGCTTTGTTTTATGAAATAGGAGCAAACTGATTCCTCCCAAACTTTAAGGAGATCCTGGTATGTGGAACACGTAAGAGTGGCCTTATGGGAGCACATCAAACTACGCATCTGAGCTAAGAGCACCTCCGTGCATCGGGGACATCTCCCTTTTAAGACTTGCTCCTATTTGAATCAGTGCGCCCAGTATAACTGTCTTGTAGGCCTCCCAAACAACCAAGGGGCTAGTGACTGAGTTTTTATTAAGGAAGAAGTAATCCCGCAAGGTGGTCAAGAGCTCAGAACAGATCCCCTCTGATTGGAGCAAGGCCTCATTCAGTCTCCAGGATGGAGGGGTCGGAGACACTTGACCCAATTGAAGTGTCATGTGGATCAGGGCATGGTCCGAAAGAGAGATGATGTCAATACAGATAGACACTACTCTGGCTAGATCCTTATGCATTATCAAAAGGTAATCTAGTTGCGAATAAGTGTCATGAACCTTGGTGTCACGTCCCTGGCGGAGGAGTCTGTCTTATGCAGGGAGCAACCACTCTTACGGCCCTGATTCGAGAACCCCTGGTAGAGCAGACAGGGAGTTCGGGAGTGCAGGGGGGGCACGAGGCCTGGACTGGTCCACTGGTGATGATGTGGTGAGATGTCCAATGAGGTCTCGTGCACGGGAAGTCGGTGGTACAGGCTGGGTCGGCAACTGGCAGGCAAATACAGTACAGAAGGAGCAGGCTCAGGGGTGGTGAGAAACAGGCAAGGTCAGCAGCAGGCTGGCAGCAGAGGTACAAGGGGTGATCCAGAAGAGTGGTCATGACAAGCAGAGGTCGCTGTGGGCAGCAAACAAGCAGAGTCAGGATAGCCGAGTCTCAGGAATACAGGAATCAAGAAGAGTAAGCTCACAGGTGCACTTTAACGTTGTAGAAAGGACAATACCTGCACCTTAGTGTTGTCCGTTTAAATAGACTGTCTGTGAATCATAGCAGCACGCCCCTGCGTGCGCACCGGCCGCGCACACGCACCTGCTGAGCAGGGAGCATTTCCTGACTCAGCAGAGCGACTTGATTGTGCTGCGGAGCAGGGAGCATTCCCTGACAGTGGGAGAGAAAGGAATAGTCACAGTCTTGAGGATGCAGCAAGGATCAACCAAATGAAGAGTATGCAAATTCACTTTCAGGCATTTCAGGTGAGAGTAGGAGAGGTGGGAGGTGCCACGCGAGACATCCAGTAGTGGGTCCATTGCAAAGTTGAGGTCATCCCAAAAAATAAGAAACCCCTCTGTGAACTTCAAGAGCTTGAAAAGAAGTTTCCGCAAGAATTGTGGATGGTCCACATTTGTAAAGTAAACGTTGGCAAAGATGACCTGCACGTCAAACACCCTCCTCTTCAGGAAGAGAAAATGGCCCTGTGTATCAGTCCGCTGCACCTCAAAGGTCCAGGGAACCAATTTGGTCATGAGGGTGCTAACCCCCTTGGACTTGGAGATGGGAGAAACACTGTGGTAAGCTGTCAGAAAGGCTCCATTAGTCAATTTAGGGATGCATTTCCTGTAGTAAAGCAACTTGGGTTTTACATTTATGCAGAGTGTTTTTCCGGCGTGTTGAGACCTCACACATTAAGGGAAGTGACCTTGAGGAGACCCACAGTGCCTTCCAAGCTATATGTAGGCACAGGTAGGTATGGGGTGGAGTGCCGGCCAAGAGACCCCCGCCCCCCCAAGGCGAGAGGTGGAGAGTGGAGCAAAAAGAAGAGACCCAGGAAGAGAAAGGGAAGGGGAGGAGGGGTAGAGAGAGAGAGAGAGAGAGAGAGAGAGAGAGAGAGAGAGAAAGTGAAGGAGAGGAAGGGGAATAATCTGTCTACATGTGATTTAAGCTGAGGACCCTGGTTAAGCACAACTAGCAGGGGTCCGCCCTATTTGGGGGTGGTTGGAACATTAGAAGCTCCCCAAGGCGAGCAGCAAAACACAATAAAAAAAACACAGGTGGAGATGCACAGGGTGGTAGCAATGAAAAATATATTGTGATTAACAATAGAGCCAACAAAATGAAAATGCAAACAGCCTTAAAAATAAGAATATGTAAAGAGAACCAATAACAGAGACCATACTGTAGTGGTGTACCGGGGGAGGCAGAGAGATCCGTGCAACTGCAGGTGTGCGACATATGTTAAAGGAGGGACATGGTCACAGGTTCTACACCATGCCCCGGGACACCAGGACAGCGAGTCAAAATGTCTATATATATATATATATATATATATATATATATATATATATATATATATGCCATCCCGACATATATAGGTGCATGCCTAGTAGCCTTCATTTTTATCATAGCAATGAAGATGACACATCCGCCGGGCAGGCCCCATCACCCCAGGAGCAGATCAGGAATAGCAAACAAAAATAGCAACCATGAAGGACATCGGGGGGCTAGCAATATAGTGGATATACAGAAGGTGAGATTTCCACCAGGCAATGCTATGCTGCATAGGGCCAACAGACTAAAAGTTAAATCTGGCATAGGGGTCATAGAGGTATTGGGGTCTGGAGGCTGTCCGCAGATCCTGCCGCCTGTACACAGGTCTCCCCTCCCCCTCCACCACCCAAAAGGATGGCGGGCAGGGAGAGGGAGACCCATATGTTCCAATAAAGTGGATCTAACTGCGCCCGAGGGCCAAAGTCATTGGAAATATGTCCTTGAAGTCCCAGAAACCCATGAACAAGGGTCCACAGAGAGACATGTGCGGCTGTTCCTGTAGAAGCAAGTTGGTGTACTTGTGAGACTTGTGAGGCCCAGAGAATCAATGTACGGCTAAGGCAACATGAACCTGGTTTGACAGGCCTAAAGGAACATCTAGGTCTCCCCTGGTAGAGCCATAAAGTTAAAGTCTGCAACGTCTTACCGCCCATATGGACCATAGAGGAGGTCAAGCCTCAGAGGATGTTGGCTGGGATTTGGGGGCCTCACAGCTAGAGGCACGAGAGCGGGGTCGTCTTATCCATTGCGGTCATGGCAAAGGTGGGCCGAATGCCTCATGGGAAGATCTGTATGAGAGCTCCATCACAGTCAATCCTTTAACCAAGCCAGGCGCAGAATCTCCTCCTTAATGGTGAAGAAATGGACCCTACAGAGGACATCCTGAGGCAGGTCCAGAGGAGCATGGCCTTGTGATGATGAGGGAGGTGCCCTAGGGGGCTGGCATGTGGTGAACCCTGTCCAGCTCCAGGTCAGTGGTGGGGGGGTGTCAGGGAAATTGGCGTAGATATGGCGAACCTGCCAGCAATCATAATGGACGCCATGGGCAAACCCCGGTGCGAATCTGCGATCACGTAAAGGGAATCGGTGTGCACGCGTGCGCAATGGCATGAATCTGCATTCGCACCAGAGTGCTCGTGCACAACGTGACAGAAGGGAACTTCACCTGGGCTATAAAAGAACTATGGCTGCTTGACTCAAGTGCTGGATTATCGTCAGCTCTGCTGCGTTCCTGAACCCTGTATCCGTGCTTGATTCCTGTTGTGACCCGGCTTGTTCTGACCTGCTACCTACTCTCCTGGATTATCCCTTGGCTTGTACCTCTGACCATCCATCTGCCTATCTGCTTGTGTTTGACCCTCGGCTTGCTGTAAGGACTTTGCTTCTGCCCGATTCCCTGTGCATGACCCCGGCTTGCCTTACGGACTTCGCTCTTGCTTGATCAACTGTGGCTTACCACTTGGACTCTGTCTCTGCCTGAACCATTGTGTTTGACCCTCAGCCTGCTCAGCGGTCTCTGCCTTGCCTGGGTGTTGGAACTGGGACTTCAGCTTATACCCAAGGACTTGTTGTCTCTACCGCTTGGTCCTCAAACACCTTTTCGGGTGATCCTACTGACTCTGAGTGACCTGCTGCATCTTCCTGCTGTGGTGACCCTCAAGCGGGCCTTTACTACTGCTGCCATACACCAGTTCTTCCAGACTTCCTGTACATCTGTTCATGGTCACAGTCATCGCCTCCCGCACCTGCTTGGCTATCCAGTTCCTGTCGGCGACCTGTGCTTCTTTGTGCGACATACCCTCTGTCTCACCCTCAGGGGTATAGCGTACTCAGCCACAAAGGGAGCCCCTCTCTGCACTGGGCTTTGGATGAGGTACGTGACAGTATAATCCTGCCATTTCAGAAGCTGACAGAGGTGGCTCTCCACTTGAAGCGCTTCGCCAGCAGGTCACCGCCCTCACCCAGGCTGTCCAACGGCTCCAGGAAGGCTATTTCCAGCTTGAGGGACGTCTACAGCACCTGATAGTCTCTCCTGCAGAGTCCAGCCCTTCTACTTCCAGTATGGAATCAACATCCTCTGCACCTGTCCATGCCGCTACTCCTCAAGCAGTGGTGGTTCCTCCGCCTGAACCTCGCGTTCCCACACCTGAAAGATTCTGGGGAGATCAGAAAAAAAGTTCCGGGCCTTTAAGAATGCCTGCATGCTATATTTAGCCCTACAACCAAGGACTTTTTCTCTAGAAACTGTAAAGTTCATTATTTTTCTGCTATCCAATGAGCCCCAAGCCTGGGCTCATAACCTCCTTGAACAGAAGGACCCTTTACTCAACTCCGTGGACACCTTCTTTGAAGCCAAGGCCCAACTTTATGATGATCCCCAGCGCTCTGCCACTGCTGAATCCACCTTGCATTCTTTGACCCAGGGCAAACGCAGAGCCGAGGACTATGCGGTGGACTTCCGCCGATTGTCAGCCAATACTGATTGGAATGATGCAGCCTTAAAATACCAGTAGCGTTTGAACTTTCAGAAACTCTTAAAGATGAACTGGCCCGGGTAGAGACTCCAGCAACATTTGAAGGCCTGATCCAGCCTCCTTGTCCTACCTGGATGATGCCAAGGGTACCACATTCCTCTGCCCCTTTGCCAGCACCACCCTCTACTTCCATGACCTAGGAGAACCTATGCAGCTGGGGCTAGCCCAGTCCTCCCTGACTCCCGAGGAAAAAACAACGTCGGCAGGCCGACCCCTGCCTCTACTGCGGTGGAACGGAACACTTTCTGGGCAACTGCCCCATAAGGCCCAGTAAGTCGCATTCTCAGTACTCAATGATTTTCCAGGTGTCCGGATCTTCCCCCTCTCACCTTGTTCTCCCTGTCTCCCTACAGGTGGCAAAGGGGAGGTCCGGCTTCTGGCGATCGTTGACTCCGAGGCCTGCTGCTGCTTTATGGACATTTCTCTATCTCAGAGACTATGTATTCCCCTGAACAATAAGAAGTAGTAGCTCAAGGTTCATTTGGCGGATGGGTCTCTGTCCAGTTCTGGACTTGTTACACAAGAAACCAGACCCATCCTATCACAGATTCTGGGCATCAAGAATTCATATGTTTTGATGTACTTTGATCACCCTTATTCCTCATCATCTTGGGTCTTCCATGGTTGCAAGCACATAATCCGCATATCAACTGGGCCAAGAAAGAAATTTCCTTCACCTCAGCCTACTGCTTGCAAACCTGTGCTATTCCAGTTCCCAGCAGCCCCGCCAGCTGTATGACTGCGTGAACCACGTCCAGTACCCATCAAAATGTTCCAGCAGTTTATCAGGACTTTTTGGATGTCTTTGATGAAAAGAAGGCTGACGTTCTGCCTCTTCACCAGCCCTATGATTGCCCTATTGAATTACTCCCCGGAGCAGAAATTCCTTTCAGACGTATCTTCCTGTTATCCAAGGTAGAGCTGGAATCCCTTCAAACCTACATCGATGAGAACCTGGAAAAAGGATTTATCCGCCCCTCTTCTTCTCCTGCCGGGGCTGGTATCTTCTTTGTAGAAAAGAGAGATGGATCACTGAGACCTTGTGTGAACGATAGGGAGCTTAATAAAATCCCCATCAAGAACAGATATCCGCTCCCCCTCATACCTGAATTGTTCCAGAGGTTCCGCACCACGCAGGTCTTTTCTAAACTGTACATGCGGGGGGCTTATAACCTCATCCCAAACCGACCAGGTGACGAGTGGAAAACGGCATTCAGAATTCAGACACTTTGAACACCTTGTTATGCCGTTCGGTCCCTGCAATGCCCCAGCTACATTTCAACATCTAGTGAATGACATCTTCCGAGAATTTCTGGACCACTTTGTCATTGTCTACCTCGATGACATCCTCATCCTCTCCGCTACCCTGGAACTCCATCGCACTCATGTGAAAACGGTACTGGCAACCCTCAGAAATCATGGACTTTATGTGAAATCAGAAAAATGTGATTTTGAGAAATCTTCCATCCAATTTTTGGGTCTCATCATTTCTACGGACGGAATTGCCATGGACCCCCAAAAAGTCTAAGCAATCCTTGAATGGCCAGCTCCTACAGATAAGAAGAGCGTCCGACGATTCGTTGGTTTTGCAAATTTTTATCGGAGATTGGTGAAAGGGTTCTCTGCTATTATTTCTCCTATTACCCAGTTGACCTGCCAGCAGGTACACTTTCAATGGTCTCAAGAGGCACAAATAGCTTTTGATAAACTGAAAAAGCTGTTCATCTCGGCACCCATACTTCAGCATCCAGATCCAGCCCTGCCGTACGTCCTGGAAGTGGATGCCTCAGAAGTAGCCACAGGTGCAATACTTTCCCAGCGTCAAGGGTCTAAAGCACTGCTGCACCCCATAGCTTTTGCCTTTCGGAAGATGACTCCGCCAGAGAGGAACTACGATGTGGGAGATCGAGTTGTTAGCCATGAAATTTGCGCTGGAAGAATGAAGGTATCTTCTGGATGGAGCCGCTCATCCCATTCTAATCTTCACAGATCACAAGAATCTGGAATATCTTACAACAGCTATAAGACTGAGGCCCCACCAAGCCCAGTGGGCACTATTCTTTTCCAGTTTTAACTTCCACATTTCATACCAGCCGGGTTCCAAGAATGGGAAAGCGGATACCCTCTCCCAGATGTTTTGTGATACTCCTGAAATGACAAAACCTGGCACCATCCTTTCTGCAAATAATTTTTTTAATCTTAAAATATTTTTATTGAGATTTTAAAGAAAATGATATTGTCATTACATCATCAAAACAATTATAGTGACCAGGCATGGTCAACTGCTCAGACATTGTGAAAGGTCATATACCAGTAATATGCAAACTGATTTAACATTGACAATAAAGAGTGTCATTTAAGTAAGTATCCTGCACGGATTGAAGGTCAAAAACAGATGAGGTTAAACCGGGTTTCGGACCTCCAACTTTCAAATCAGTTATAGTTATACGTTAGGGCTCAGAAGCCGGGCCACCCCTATGGGCTCAAGCTGCGGCCTGGGCACTGGACCCCAAGAGCCTCTCTCGGACTACAGCATTGTGGGCACAGGAGAAGTAAGTGGGAGAAAGGTAACCGTTTCTGTATGCTCGGGATAAACCTGCAGGACTATATAATTAGATGGCATTGCTCTAGTAAATTGATATCCAAAAGGAATGACTTAGGATATGAAAAAGGGGAAAGGTGTTAGAATGGTAGCATTAGGAATAGTCCCTCCAGCGGGTGGCGCTGTGGCTCGGGGATCCATGGGCTGCAGTTCCAGTGTCCACCAGCGGGGGTCAGTAAAGGGCTCATCTGGTGGTGGCACTGTGGCTCCTGGATCCATGGGCTGCAGTTCCAGTGTCCACCAGCGGATGTCTCCCAGTAATCAGAGGCTCATGAGTAGTGTTGAGCGAACCCGGACTGTAACGTTCGGGTCCGTACCGAACTTTAGGGTGTCCGTGGCACGGACCCGGACCCGGACATTTCAAAAATGGTTCGGGTTCGGTCCGCGGTTCTGCTATTTTACTCCACGTGTTGAGAAGCTGCAGGGCAGCCAATCAACAAGTGTTTCACTGGTTTGCCCTTAGAAGCCATCACAGCCATGCCTACTAATGGCATGGCTGTGATTGGCCGGTGCATCATGTGACCCAGCCTCTTTATAAGCTGGAGTCACAGTGCTGCAGTCACATGCTCCTTGGGTTAGTATAGGGAAAGGTAGCTGACGGCGTGAGGGACAGATTTTAGCCATTTTAAGACCTGATCCTGCATCCTGAGATAGATTACTTTACTACTGCTGTCTGTGCTGTTGCTCTGAGGACAGATAGCAGAAATTAGAGATTTCACATACCGCTGCTTTGAGTTGCAGATCAAGCTCTGCATAGAACAACGATCGCTACGATCGTGCTCTACGATCAGATTGTTGGGGGAATTTGAGATTTCAAATACCGCTGCTTAGAG
>BLSH010438581.1:2713103-2729901 GCA_018402905.1 Glandirana rugosa | reverse complement strand
CGGCCACTCTGTCCTAGTCTGACGTCTGTCTCCAGGTTCTCGTCTAAGTCCCAAGTCCTATGTCCCAAGTCCTAAGGTCTATGTCCTAAGCCCTAAGGTCTATGTCGTAAGTCTTACCGTCTATGGTCTAAGTCCTAAGGTCTTTGTCGTAAGTCCTAATGTCTATGTCCCAAGTCCTAAACCCTATGTCTCCGTGTACCTCCTGTTTGTGGTTCCGTGATTCGTATACCATTTGTCCCAAATTTATAGGAAGAACATCGCTCGCAGTCCACTACTGAGTACTCATCTCAACTCGCTTGTGGACCTTCAAGCCCAAGACGACCAGGCAGGTTCGTTGTCCGTGCGATCGTTCGGGTTCCGTCCGGACCCGAACCCGGACTTTGTCCCGAGGTTCGGACGGACCAGCAGAACCCGAACTTCCAGGTGTTCGCTCAACTCTACTCATGAGTCATCACCTGACGCTCGCTACAAGAAGGATATTTAAACCCTGTTTACCATATGCTTAGTGCCTTGGTGTTTGTCCTCCATGTGCCTCTGTATCCCAAATCCTGAACCCTGTATCTGTAATCCTGAATGCTGTTTCTGGAATCCTGAATCTGGTATCTGCCATTCTGAATGCTGTATCTGGAATCCCGAATCCTGTATCTGGAATCCTGAACCCTGTATCCTGAACCCTGAATCTGCTCTTGGACCTCTGTCTGCAGTCTGATCCTGTCTCACCGGCTTTCCCTTCATCTGTTTCTGGTTTCTGCCTTATCTTGCTCCCTGCCCCCTCTGATTGATCTCCCGTGCATGACCCTGGCCTGGCTACATTTACGGTTTGGACATTTTCCTATACATGTTTAGCAGTTTTCACTATTTCTGTTGCTGTGGTTGTTTACACTGTTTATTATATTAGATGTGCATTTGGATCACCATTTTACTTATATCCTTAATAAATCACTTTATTCACTTTACCTTGTGTCTGGTATTCTCTGTGCAGTTCACACATTTCTGGTCGCATCAGTTCCTGACAGGTAGTAAGAATCTAGGGGTGTTGTTCCCCATTTGTCACTTATTGATAGGGCAGATGGAGAGATAGGGCTAAGTTGGCCAAGTAAGAGAGAAAGGGAGAAGAAGTGAGAACACATTATCAGAGTGTACAAGGAAGATGTCTAGCCATAGAGAAAGATTAACATCACCATGGTTTTAATGAAGGCTGATGGGAAGATCAGGGGGAAGGATTCAAAGCGTAATACCCATATATTGAGCCCAAGGCTCCAAAACTTTCTTGGATCATGATCCAAGAAACTTTCCGTTTAAACAAATGGAAGGAGACTGACAGAGATTTCCAAGCTTTAGTGATGGTCATTTAGCCAAGTATAAAGAATATAAGGGATTGTAGGCATTTAGGAAGATTGGGAATGCGTTGGTTGAGTAAGGCAATTAGCGGATCCTTAGGGACAGGGACTCCCGTGAGTTTACGGATTAATTGAAAAGTTTGATACCAGAAGCCTCTAATCTTAGGGCATTCCCAAACTGTGTGGAGGAGGGTGCCTTAATTACCACAATCTCTAAAGCAGGTCGGCGGGGATGAGGGGAACATTGTAGCTACTCGGGTGGGAACCAAATACCATCTTGTAAGAATTTTGATATTAGCCTCCGTTAAGGAGACATTGATTATACCTTTGTACGGATCTGGAGAATGTGTGGTGCCATTGGTCTGTATCCCATTCCATACCAAGGTCCTCCTCCCAGGGGTGCATGCAGGCTGTTTTTTCCTGAGGGTTGGCCAGTCCTAAGTAAATAAGTCAAATGCCATCTTTCACATCCATGGCTCCTGAACACCATTGTTCGTAAGGCGTAACCGTCATGGGGGTCTGGTTTATTGATCCAGATAGAGTGTAGAAAATGTGTAATTTGGGAGAACCGGAATTGCCTGGAGGGGAGCATCTCCAGCCTGTTAATATAGTGTTTGAAGGTGAGTGGACCATTGGAATTGAAAAAAGTTTCCTATCCTAAATAGGCCTTTGTTGAGCCACCACTGGAAGGCCCTGATGTCCTGCCCGGGGGGGGAAGCTTGGATTATTAAATATGTGCGCTAGGGGGAGCCAGGGAGATGTAATTATGTTAGAACAGTAAATCTTGTCACATATTGAGATGGAATGGGAGAGTGTCGGGGCAAGGATAGGAGGCCTGAGTTTGGGGGAGCAGCAGCTTAAGTAATCTAGTGTGAACAAGGGGGTGGTTTGCTGTTCTATAGATAGCCAATCAGGTTTGGGGCCTTTAGAATAGATTATTGAGAATTGGGTAATGTGGGAGGAAATATAGTACCACCATAAATTGAGAAGGCCTAGTCCCCCTTTGAGTTTGGGTCTGTATAAAACCTCTTTAGAGAAGCAATGGCTTTTAGAACCCCAAACAAATTTGATTATAGCTGACTGTAATTTATTCAGGTGAGATTTCATTATAGGGATGGGTAGAGATCCAAAAATATAGGATTCTAGGGAGCAGAGTCATTTTCATGGCATTTATTCTACCCAGCCACGATAAACCCAAAGAAAACCACACGGATAGGTCTGATAGGAGTTTTTTATATGGTGGGGGATAATTGATATTGTAAGCTTGGTCCAGCGAGGAAGGGAGATTAATCCCAAGGTAGGGGATGAAGGAGTTACACCATGGGAATGGGAAATGTAGCTGTAGGCTCTCAGCTGTGGAGTTTGAGACCTAAATGTTTAGCACTGTAGATTTTGACATGCTAGCATGTAGGCCTGAAATTGAACTGAAGGATTTAAGTAGTTGTAAAGTATTAGGTAGTGTTGTGACAGGGGATGTCACAAATAGCAGAAGGTCATCGGCGAAGAGAGCGCACTTGTGAACCTCTTCACTGCATCTGACTCCTTTTATATCTGAGTGTCCTCTGATGGCTACTGCTAGCGTCTCCATAACTATTGCGAATAGCAATGGTGATAAGGGGCATCCCTGTTTGGTACCTCGTTCAATAGGGAAGGGATTCGATAAGTGACCCTGAAATCTAACCTGTGCTTTGGGGTTAGAATATAGTACTTTTAAGGTGTTAATGAAGGTTGGGCAGAAGCCCCATTTGTCCAGGGTGGTGAACAGATAAGGCCATGATATCGTATCGAAAGCCTTGTGGAGGTCAATTTATAAGAGTGAGCCTTTCTGGGTGGGACCCCCATCCTACCAGGACCTTAATAAATATATATCAATAGCTTTACAGACCTGGTCTGGTCCCTGCCTACCAGGGATAAACCCGACCTAATCCTTGTGTATATAGTGGCCGATAAAGGAGGCTAAACAATTCGAGTACATCTTGGTTAAGATTTTTAGGTCATTATTAATTAGGGAGATCGGCCTATAGTTGCCAACTTCACTGGTGTCCTTTCCTGGTTTAGGTAAGATTGTGATGAAGGCTAAATTTGAAGGAGGATATAAAGGAAGATCTATGGGATTGCCCATCCTGATATGATTGAAGAATCTGGCTAGGAAGGGGGATAGAACTGAGGCAAATTCCTTATAATATAAATTAGAGAAGCCGTCTGGGCCCTGTGCCGAGTTGGTTTTTAAATCTTTGATGACCTGGTTAATCTCAGACTCTGAGATGGGTGATTCCAGGATGGACCGATGGCTGTCTTTGAGTGTGGGGAGAGTGGTCCCATCCAGGAAGGCCTTTAGGTCGTTCGGGTGTTCGGTAGAATCCGCTGAGTAAAGTATGGAATAAAAATTATGAATTGTTTCTAAAATGCGTTTGGGATTTTGGGTCAAGGTACCAGACAGGGATTTGATTTTAAGGCATGAAATGATTTTATATTTAGGTGACAACCTAGATGCTAGGCGGGGGCCAATTTTGTCTCCCATTAAGTAGTATCTACCCCTGAGCCATTGAAGGTGTTTATCTGCAGTTGATGTGAGGGCCAAATTGAGGGAGAGTTTGGCCGCATCAAGGGCTGCCAGGGATTCTGGTGTGAGAAGGAGCTTATGTGTTTTGCTGGCTAGTATAAAGTTATCTTTTTAACTGAGCGCCTAATTGAATACGTTTTCCTCTGATCGCGGCTTTGTGGCCTCCCCACAATAAGGCAGGGGTGATTCATTTAGCAGGAAGTATTCACGCATTGCCTTTTCGATGATGGTTCTGTGGACAGGGTTAGAAAAAATGAACTCATTTAATCTCCAATGGTGGGGAGTTTTTATGTGCATAGGTCCCTTGAACGTGAGGGTCACTAAGGAGTGATCCGAACAAGAAACATCCCAGATTCCAGCTCTGAGAATCCGGAATGCTGCAGTGGTTGGAAGAAAAATGATCTATTCTCGCGTATGTGTTATGCGGTACTGAAAAGTGTGTATAATCCTTGGAAGTAAGGTTCGCTTCTCTCCAAGAGTCAACCAGTCCATATGAGTTAACAAGGCGGGCAAATTACAAGCTTTGTCTGGGGGATGTTTGGAGATGGGTTTTGTGAGGGATGATTTGTCTAATAAACTATTGAGTGCTATGTTTGAGTCCCCTCCTGTAATCAAGGTCCCTTCAAAGGATGGCACTAGTGATTGGAGCATAAAAGTAAGGAAGGCTACCTGTCCTATATTGGGGGCATAATAAGATAGAAAAGTGTAAGTTTCTCCATTTATATCACCCTTAACAATTATGTAACATCCTTCTTGATCTCTTATGGTTTGTGAGAGGGAGAAGGCCAGCCTTTTGGATAGGTGGACAGCCCTCTTTTTTTTTGTATCAGCATTGACCAGATAGAAGGAAGGATATTTATGATGCAAAAATGAGGGGGAATAGTTTTGGGAGAAATGGGTTTCTTGGAGCAACAGAACATCAAAGCCACCCGAGTGGTAGAACCTGAAAAGCTTTGCGTCTTTTGGAGGGGTTGAGACCCTGCGTATTGTGAGAAGCTATTTTTAGACTGGGGGTGACATGAGCTGGGTTAGCCCTGGATGTGTGAGGAATGTGGCATAAAATATCTTAAAGGACTTTCCCCTGTATAATTAAGAAGGACCTCGGTATGGGAAGAGACAGACACATCCCCTGAACAAAAACCAATGGAAAGATGGATGGGGTTAGTTTCCACGTAGCAAGACATCTTCCTGTAAGGCACAATGGTATACATTATTGAGGAATAAAAAAGAGAGATAGGAGATTGATGAAGGAGAGAGGAAAGGAGAAGTGAAAGAAAGGTTGACCAAATAAGTAATAACAATATTAACCTGAGGAGAATTGCAGGGCCAAAAGTTGGCTCGGAATCCTCGTGGGCAGGTCTGGGCCAGCCAAGGCCTGCCATGACCTCCAATCTGGAAGTCTGTTTAAAAAGGCAATCCAAAAATGGATTGCAGTCCCAGAACTGAGCGGAGTGATTGCTTCACGTCAGCAATGGAGGACGTGCATGCTGTACCGCTCCAGCCCTTAGACCGGTCATAACTAAAGATAAATACGATCCTGTGTGTTAAGTATAGGTTAAGGAGAGCATCAAAAGGGTAAGATAAAACCTAGAACCAGTAACGGTGAGCTTCATTTAGCCCTATTGAAATGTTCACAATCTAAGTGATGAGTAAGTAACTGCCTCTGAGGGGCTATAAACAGCGATCAGACAAGCCTCTGCCCAATACTCTGGGCCAGAAGTATCCTCTCTGAAAAGCCAAGAAGGCCTGCTCTGTTATCGGGGTAAAGTTTTTGTACCACCGCAAGTCAGACTCCAGGTATTAAGGACTTTCCATGACCACAAGCTCGCTGGGCATTTTGGGTCAAGAAAAACTTCTGAACTAATCCAGAGCTCCTTTTGGTGGCCCAATCTTAAGCAGGACTGCAAACAGTATGTAAGCCTTTGTGCCATCTGTCAGCGTAGCAAGGGGTCCAACACCAAGTCCTTGGGCTTATTAAGACCGTTACCCATTCCAGAACAGCCATGGAGGAAGATCTCCATGGATTTCATAGTGGATTTGCCGCCTTCGGAAGGATTCACTACCATTCTGGTAGTAGTGGATCGGCTTTCAAAAATGGCCCACTTCCTGCCTATGGTGGGCACCCCCTCCGCAGCAGAGACAGCCAATATATTTTTCAAAGAAATCTTCAGGCTACATGGAGCACCGGACAATATCATGTCTGACAGAGGGGTACAATTTACTTCTAGATTCTGGAAGGATCTGTGCAAATCTTTGTCCATCGAAGTCTGCCTGTCATGAGCATACCATCCTCAGAGCAATGGTCAGACAGAAAAAAACAAAACCGACCCTGGAGCAATACCTGCGGGGCTTTTGTAATTGTTCACAAGACGATTGGGTCTCTCTCCTCCCCTGTGCGCAATTCGCTTATAATAATTCTGTGCATGCTGCCACTAACCAGTCCCCATTTTTGGGCAAATTATGGGTTCCATCCATGCTTTTTACCCAACACCATACCGGAAGCATCAGTTCCTGTGGTCCAAAATCGAGTAAGTCTGATCCAAACATACTACGAGCAGCTTTGGGAATCAATGAAAATGGCTCAGGAGAACTAGTTCTACGACAAGAGAAGGAGGGAGAATCCTACTTTTAAAATAGGGATATGGTATGGTTGTCTTCCGTTAACCTTAAACTGTCATGCCCATCTCGGAAGCTAGGGCCAAAATACATTGGGCCATTCGAGATCAAACGGATGATAAATCCAGTGCCTTTCGAACTGGCATTACCCGCATCCTACAGGATCCACCCGGTCTTGCACCTATCGCTTCTCAAGCCAGCAGTCTCCAGTCCCTTCCCGGAAAGAGAAGAACTGCCACCACCACCAGTGACGGTGGAGGGCAAAGTGGAATTCGAGGTGGAAGCCATCATGGATTGCAGAAGAAGAGGTAGACAAATCTGGTATTCGATAAAATGCAAGGGTTACCCCCCCAGAAGAAAATTCTTGGGAACCCTCCAGCAATGTACATGCCCCCAGACTACTACAGGACTTCAAGAGAAGACATCCAGAAAAAATGGCCCGTCTGGGCATCCAGAGGCTGCCCCTTGGGGAGGGGGGAACGGTCAGGTTAATGGCCATAGAGATGGTGATCCTGCCAGCAATCATAATGGACGCCATGGGCAAATTCCGGTGTGCATGCGTGTGGATTTGCGATTGCGTGAATGGAATCGGCGTGCACGCATGTGCAATGGCGCGAATCTGCGCACACGCCCGTGCACAATGTAACAGAAGGGAACTTCATCTTGGGCTATAAATGGACTATGGCTGCCTGACTCAAGTGCTGGATTATCATCAGCTCTCCTGCATTCCTGAACCCTGTATCCGTGCTTGATTCCTGTTGTGACCCGGCTTGTTCTGACCTGCTACCTACTCTCCTGCATTATCCCTTGGCTTGTACCTCTGACCATCCATCTGCCTATCTGCTTGTATTTGACCCTCAGTTTGCTGTAAGGACTTTGCTTCTGCCTGATTCCCTGTGCATCAGCCGGGCTTGCCATACGACTCCGCTCCTGCTTGATCAACTGTGTATGACTCTGGCTTACCACTTGGACTCTGTCTCTGCCTGAACCACTGTGTTTGACCCTTGCCTGCTCAGTGGTCTTGGCCTTGCCTGGGTGTTGGAACTGGGCATTCAGCTTATACCCAAGGACTTGTTGTCTCTACCTGCTGCACCTTCCTGCTGTGGTGTCCCTCAAGTGGGCCTTTACTACTGCTGCCATACACCAGTGCTTCCAGAGTTCCTGTACATCTGTTCCTGGTCACAGTCATTGCCTCTCGCACCTGCCTGGCTATCCAGTTCCTGTCGGCGACCTGTGCTTCTTTATGCAACATACCCTCTGCCTCACCCTCAGGGGTAGAGCGCACTCAGCCGCAAAGGGAGCCCCACTCTGAACTTGGCTTCGGATCAGGTACGTGACAGGGGGTTTGCCCAGGACCTGATTTAATATGGCTACAACGGTGGTGCGGAGGTATGGGCCCAAGGTGGTCTCCGGAATCCCGCGGAGGCTCAAATATTTGCATCTGCTCCTGTTCTCCCCATCGTCGAGCCGCAATTGGACCTCCACAAGATGGCAGCGGAAGGCCTGGTGCTACATCTCCAGGGTAGTGATGCGTGCATCTGCAGCAGCGGTGGATGATTCCAAGCTCGTCACCCTCTCCTCCACGGTATCCACCTGCTGATGGAGATCATGGAGCTCCCATGTGAAAGCAGTCACCATAGATGCAACCATGGCATGGAGGTCCTGTGTGGTGGGCAGATCCGCAATTATATCCCCGAGAGTCCCTTCCGAGTGGCTATCTGTCCCCACCATGCAGTCTGGGTCAGGCTGCGTGTCTGGACGAGGAAGAACCTGCGACAAAATAGGGGAGAGCAGCCGGTCCACACTTGATGACAAGTTCCCTGCCGCTGCAACCCCTGCTTGTGTGGCTTTCTTGCTGGTGTTGGCGGCGGCACCCTCTGAGTTGACTCGCAGCGGTGCCATCTTGGCTAGGGCCGCGGGAGAAGAAAGGGCGTGCTGCCTCAAGAAATAGTGGGTTATCTCGGGTCCTTTCGGTTCCCCTGTGGTCGGTGGGTGTTTGCGATTCCCCGACACTAAAGATCGCCTGCACAGTCTATCAGGTGATTCTCAGCTCCCGCCCGCACAGAGCTCCAAGGAAGACGTCTTCGCGCTGCCATTGTTAAGCCACACCCCTCATTAAAAAGGCTTTTTGATTATCTGTCATTGACATACTTGATCTCTCTTTTAAAATATTGGGGTTTTGGGCCTCAGTTTTTATCACAAATTACACCAATGTATTATAGTCCAAAAGTGTTTATTCAATATGCTGGCTTTCGTTCACCTTATTTTCCTATTTTGAGAGGAACGAGACAAGGTTGTTTATTTTACCCATTCCTTTTTGCTTTGGTGGTGGAACTTTTTGTCAGAACTAATCCAGATATACAAGGTGTGGAAGTAGCTAGCTACCAACACAAAATCTGTCTTTTCACAGATGATGTTTTATTATTTCTCAATAATCCCTTGATCTCTCTTCCAAACCTTACTGATGTTCTAAAAGTGTTGTCAGCCTTCATGTGAATGATTTTAAATCTAAATCAATAAATATTACGCTATCACCCAACCAACTATGATCTCTCTATCCGATTCCCCTTATCAATGGGTCTCTGATCACCTTTCCTATTTGGGTATATATTTTACACCTTCTTACGACACCCTCTTTAAAGCAAATTACGTAGATTCTTCACCGAATAAACTTCATCTTGGAATCATGGAAAAAATAATACATTTCTTGGCTAGGCCACATAGCGGCATTGAAAATGACACTCCTTCTGAAGCGCTATATCCATTTAGATCTCTTCCTATAAATATCCCTTCTCATGTTCTTAGATATATATCTTCAAAACTCCTTTATCAGGTTCATATGGCACCACTTAAAATCACGTTTCCAAAAAAAATATTATTTCGCTCACAAAATTGAGGAGGATTAGACCATTGCTCAAATCCTACATTATTATCAAGCCGCTCAAATTGCTCCTTTATCAGCTTATCATGCAACTTCCAATTCACCGTTATGGGTAAGTATTGAAGCATTTCATTTTTGATTACACCTATAGCAACCAATACCATTTTTTGCATTACCCCTGACACATGTAAACATATTATTGTGTTGCCATTGCTATTTGTAGTGACTTTATAGCAATAATATGGAGTTAGATTTTTTTTAAACCCATGTGCCGTTTTTAGAATCTAAGGCTCTCCCCATTGATATGCAAATGTACCACAAATGTACCAGTTGGACTGGTCTCAGAGGAAGCTCTTTACAGGAGCTGAGCAGAGGACAGGATGTGATATACAGGAAGTGGGGGGGGGGAGCTTAGGATTTTGAAAGAAGCATGTGGTCAGACAAAGGAAGTTGTTTTTTGGAAGACAAGGAGACAAGACGTGTGTTGGAAGCGAGAGGACTTTGGAGACGTTTTGAGTTGGACTGAGCAAGGAACCATGAGATGACTCCATCAATGGAAGTTGAGCAACTGTTTAGTTTACTTATTGCATACATTTTGTACATGCTTATTTTGCTAGAAAAGATAATTGGCTTGTGCGTGTTGTAGGCATATTTTGTAAGCTATGAATTGTGTTGTATTGTGTATCCTACGGTTGTATGTGCAGCTTTTCTGTTAAGTAAAAGTGATATACCACAGGGTCTAAGTTTCCTTGGTTTTTACCACAAGAACCTTTAAAAAGACGCAAGCAAAACAATTATACACCCAATTCTTAACCACCATCACTTCCAGGACTCCTTGTTCTCCTTTACACTGAAGATAGTTCTTAATGACATTGGTTGTATGTTTGGGGTCATTGTGCTGCTACAGAATAAATTTGGGGCTAATCGCACACCTCCCATGATGGATAAGTATTTGCCCGTGTTTCTCAGCATTGAGGACACCAACGTTGAGGATCAAAGATGCAATGGTTAGCCAGGGAAACTGGTAAAAGGCACATCATGCTTACTTCCCTTCCAGCAGTGCCATCAACACAGAATTGGCGGGAACCAGTAGGACCCAGGTACACCCATCTACTGTCCAGAAAAGTCTGACCAGAAGTGGCCTTCATGGAAGAATTATGGCTAAAAAGCCATACCCCCAATGTGGGAACAACGCTAAGCGACTCAACTATGCACGAAGACATAGGAACTGGGGTGCAGAAAAATGGCAGAAGGTGCTCTGGACTGATGAGTCAAAATTTGAAATATTTGGCTGTATCAGGAGACAATATTTTAAGATATCTAGGAGGACGATCTCTTGACCCAAGGTGTGTGAGGTCAGATGTTAGACAGCCTCAGCCAGCGCTACTCCACTAACCAGTCATAGATCAGCTTAGTTATCTAAGATGTTTGGAACAACTTACCTGCCAAGTTCCTTCAAAAACTGTGTGTACTATCGCTGTGTGTACCTAGAAAAAGTGATGCTGGTTTGAAGCCAAAGGGTAGTCACACCAAATATTGATTTGATTTTTCTTTTATTTGCTCACTTTGCATTGATAAATAAACTATTAAAATAAATATTTTTGAAAGCCTTCTTACTTTACAGCATTTCTTCACATCTTCAAAACTTTTGCACAGTACTGTATATACTATAGTTTGTATAGCTTTCACTGAATAATATACACTGATTTGGGTTATTTTTACCTGAAGAAATATTTCAGAATACATTTTGGTCTAAATTTATGAAGAACAAATATTTGCACAACTTAGTAACAGGAACTAAGAAACTTAAAAAAAATCCAGTGGTGATTACCACTAAATAAATCTCTATATGTCTAAAAAAATGCTAAAAAAATTAATTTGGGTACAGTGGTCAATGCCTGTGTAATTGTAATTCAAAGTGTGACAGTAGTGAAATCTGAAAATTGGCCTGGACTGGAATGGGGTTAAAGTGTCTGGACTTGAAGTGCTTAAAGGTGTCCCATTCCATTTAGGGGTTCACCATGTCCTTACTTAGTTCCCAGTACATCGTAATTTGGACTTCCATGTCGGAGTCTCGGAGCCAGCCAAATTGAAGCTGCCAAGGGGGTCAAGCCCTACTACCAGCAATGGAGTATAAGTTGTGACAGATTATGATCAGAGGCCCCATTCGGGAGGAAAGTGGCTGTAGTGAGTTGTGAAATAATGGTGGGGCAACCTAAGGCCAGATCAATACAAGATGGGAGGTGGAAAAATGTAAGGAACGTTTATTAGTTGGATGTTGCCATTGCCATAAATCAGTGATATTTAAGGCTTCCGTCCAAGTCAGAAGACCTGGGTTATGGGAGTGATAAGCATCAGTAGTATCAAGAGTAGTGTGAAAAAATGCATTAAAATCTCAGCAGATAATAGTTCTATAAGGATGAAGTGCTAGAACGTTATCAAATGGGATGGACAGGATCTTCAGATCAAAGAGAGGAGGAATGCACAAGTTAAAGCGGAGGTCCGCTCAGCCCAGCAAAAATTAAAAGCTAGCAGCTACACATACTGTAGCTTCTAGCTTTTAATAATAGGACACACCTGTCCTGGAGTCCAGCGACGTTGGCACCGCAGCTGATGTCTTCATCAGCTGTCAGGTGCTGTTGCCGCCATTGCGGGTAAGGGAACTCGGCAGTGGAACAGTACGGCTTCACGCCAGGCCCCTACTGCTCGTAATTCGCCGCAGCCCGGGCTCTCGGAAAGACAGGTATCCTCTATCTCCCCCGAAAGGTGCCAGATGTGGCATCGGGGGGGGGGGGGGATTCAAAAAGCAGAAGTTCCAAATGTGGGTGGAACTCCGCTTTAATAAACAAGTTACACCTCTAATGAGTAAAACCACAGCCGCTTACCCACCCGCCAGGTCTGTGACAACATTCTGAATAGTACACGCTAAAGCTGAACTAATGAGTGTTGCAACATCTCTGATATATACAGAATACGAAGCATGAAAATCATGCTGGACACAGGGTTTGTAGAATGTCAAAATGTGCTGCCAGTGAGTTTCTTGTAGGAAGATTAGATGGGGTTTGTGTTGTTTAAGATATTGAAAAACCTGGGCTCTCTTAAAGTGTTAAAACCCATCTCTACCAAAACACCTCATCTGCTCCCTCTAAGTGCACACGGCTGTATAATCCACTATTTTTCATCTAATTGCTGCCGCTATATACCTTTTCCGGCATCTGTATATCAGGGTCACGTGGTACACTTGATTGTCTATGCGATCCTAGAGGTTTCTTGTGGGAGGAGAATTTACTCTGCTGTGACGATACTTCCTCTCTATCAGTGAACCCTCACCCCTGATCCGGCCAGCGCTGATTGGTGCTGTGCCAGTGACATGCTCAGTTACAAAAAGTTTCCAAACTTTACAAAATAAAGTTCACATAACACAGCATTGTCTAATATTGTTTATAATCTAGATATGTACAACTCGAAATGTATTAACATGTAAAAAAATTGTGTGGGCAGAGTTATATATGATTGACATTCTGAATCATTCAGTTCACATGGCTCCCACCCAGAAACACTAAGTGTGTGCAGTGTTATTGCATTTATTAACAATTCTGATGTTTGAGCACTATTGCATATTATTACCTGTTAATGTCTTAATCAATGCCTTTTTATCTGTTACTGAGTTATGCAAATAGTTACTGGGCGTGGAGGGGGGAGAGAGGGTCTGGGCAGTCATTTGGAATCTATATACACACCCACATTTGTGATGTAAATACCATGTGACCTAAAAACTCTGAACAGGAAACAGAAAACACAGGTTTCAACAATCTATACCTGTAGTATAGCATTACAGAGGTAGACACTGCAAGCAGGAGGTATCTGGCCATACAATATCAAAGAGCCTTTTTACACAATGCAGAGGATTAACCCCTTAAATTCCACAGTAAGTATAACAAGCAAGCTATTCTGCATATACAGGCAGATTTTACTGTTGTAGGTTTAGTAACAGTTTAATTTTCGAATTCAGGCCCCTGACATTCCAAGACATCAGATTAATAGAGTCTGTCATCATAAATGTATGGAAGCAAAGAGTCACAGGAGCATAAAAATAGAAGGGAGCGGAGAAAGGAAGACAAGCCAACAAATGTACCTCTCTGGCAACACAGCACTTGGCATACACCATTAAACCTGAGCATAGCATTACTGTAAGGTGCACATATTTGGTGGAGAACAAAAAATTAGAGAGGGCCAAGGCTGTGTGAAATGTGGCTACAAAAGGACTAGCCCAGGAAAACAGTGGGGGAAGACAGGAACTCCAAGTAGTGAACGCCCCCGCTTGACCAAGAAAGGAGCCCATGAGGCAAACTCTACCTGCCACACTGAATCCAGCAAAGCAGCCACATCAAAGCGAATCCAGATTTTTTTTCAGTTCTATTGATCAGACATAAAATCGCAGCTGTGACCAATCCCCTCACAAATTCGCATCAAATTCTCATTAGATTTGCACTTGACACACAAAAATTGCACTGTGAATTTGCACCACATTCACACTTAAAAACGGATGTAATTCGCATTGCAGCAGTGTCAACTGAGGCTTAAAAAGACAACCCCTAGAATGTTTATTGGGGCCAGAGTGAATGGCTGTTGTTTACGTGACTGGTGGCCTCTGCACTGTCTGGGAAAGAACCAATTAAAATCAATGCCTCCTATGAGAGTAGCACTACATACTATTTGTAAACTTTTAAAGTGTTTCCATCTTTTTATCTAAAGTAACAGTGGCTGTTTTTAAATTATCACTGGTCAAATTAGAGATTTTTTTTTCATTTTGTTAAGTCTTTTTGCTTGTAGAATTGCATAGAAAATAAAATCAGTTTTGCAAGAAAATAATAACAAAATATACATTAAAAAAATATTAAATAAATGTATTACTTTGGTATCATGAGTAATAACAATGCTTAGGTAGAATTAGTAGATCCGTTGTGGAAAATTCCTTTGGTCCATAGGGGGGTATAAACTAGGCAAGTTTAAACCACTTGACAAAGTATTACAAATGTTTTGTGCAGATTTAGGCTTAAATACAATGCACACTAATGCACCAAACAAATGTAAGACTGACCTTAAATTAAAGGAGAAATGCGGGAAGTAAAAAGAAAAACAAACAACATACATACTCACCTATGTGGCTCCAGATTCAATCCGACACTACAACGGTCCCCTGCTGGCTCTAAGCCCAAGAACTGTGCAATCATGTGACTGCTAATCGCTCAGTTCTCGGGTCTGCTATAAACAGAGAGCAATGACCATCAGTCACCACTCTCCGCCCGGCGCCTCCAGCACTCTCTGGAGCGTCGGACTGTGCAGGGGGTGGAAGGCGTTGGCTCATACTCTCAGTAGCTTGCTGAGAGGCTAAGCCAGCCGATGGTGAGGCATCTGGGTGGGTCCCAACATTATTCATAGCTCCCAACTGTCCCTGATTTGGAGGGACTATCCAGTGTTGCCAACCTACTAGATTGAAATTTACAACACCCAAAATTTACTGGCACAGCCACGTTTTTACTGGCATTTTAAAAAACTATTAGATGCACACCTAAGGGACCACAACATTGGGGGATATACAACGTATTACTGACATAAAATAAAACACACACATGGGTTGGACTTGATGGACTTGTGTCTTTTTCCAGCCTCACTAACTATGTAACTATGCAACTATGTAACTTCTTGTCTCCATCACACAATCCCCTCATCACTTCCTGTCACCATCCCTCCATCTCCATCACACCATCCCCATTACCTCTTGTTTCCATTACACCATCCTTCCATTACCTCCTGCCAATTATCCAGTGCACACTGCACTCATCCAGTGCACACTCACACCAAGAGAGAGAGCGACTCCTGCAGCCGGGCTCGCGGCTGTCTATCAGAGTGAGCAGAGACAGTGTGGGTGGTGTCAAATAGTCCCACACTCACTGTCCCGACTCTTTTTGGCTGTCTTGAAGAGGAAGTGTACTGCACTCACCACTGTCACCAGAAGGGCTGCAGGGTCAGCCAGAGCAGGGAGGCAGGCAGGAATCAGGAGGATCCATCCATCCATCCTGAGCGTCTGCTCCGGTCAGGTGCTGGCTGGCGGTGGTGTGGTGGGAAACCGCACCCACATTTTACTCCACGCTGTCATTCCTTACACTCCTCTGCCTTCACATCCTCCTCATACTCTCTTGTCCCCTGTATCATTCCCACACATCTACACCTATGTACACCAACCAAGTATTCCATCCATCGTTATACTCCATAATCTTAGCAATGACCTATTGATCAGTCATACTAATACTACATATATATTCCTTTTAGTACTTTGCATATGGATTGTGGAATACATCATGGGACATCTCCTCCTCTTTCATGCTGTCTGCCGTGTCTGTCCCCCGCTGGTTTCCCGTTTGGGCGCCGCCGGCCCCGTCCCCTCAGCTCCTACGCCAGGCGTCATCCGCTGGCCTCATGTAGAGCAGCGCTAGAAACCATTTTTGGATTGTAAGTATGGAGCACCTACCTCACTAGGTCCCCTGCCCTATACCTCACCTGTTAATACTGTTATCATCTCTGCCCACATTTAATTGGTACTTTTTTTGTAGATGATATGCATCTACTCCTGAGGAAGCGAGCCGTGCTTGCGAAATGCGTTGAGACTATATGCCTACTACTACTATTACCATTTCACCATGTACCATATTTATATATGCTTTTGACTGTATCATCCTGTACTACATTGTTGCCTACGGGCACTATATAAGCTTACACTCCATTGTGTCATCATGTTTTTATGATCTGCAAATAAAATCATTTAATTCACCATTTTTATGTGTGTTAACCTTCTACAGACCTCATTTAAAGTCCCAGGGGGCGTTCTTTTCTATTTTGTTTAACCACTTCAATACCAGGCACTTAGAACACTTCCCGCCCAGACCAATTTTCAGCTTTCAGTGCTCTCACAATTTGAGTGACAATTACTCAGTCATACGACACTGTATCCAAACAAATTTTTTATCATTTTTTTCTCACAAATAGAGCTTTCTTTTGATGGTATTTAGTCCCCGCTGGGTTTTTTATTTTTTGCGATATAAGCGAAAAAAGAGCGAAAATTTTGAAAAAAAAACACTTTTTTTATTTTGTACTGTAAAATTTTGCAAATAAGTAATTTGTCTTCATAAATTTGGGCCAAAATGTATATTGCTACATATCTTTGGTAAAAATAACCCAAATTGGTGGATATTATTTAGTCTGTGTGAAAGTTATAGAGTCTACAAACTATGGTGCAAATCACTGAAAATTGATCACATCTGATCACACCTGATGTACTGACGGCCTCTCTCATTTCTTGAGACACTAACAAGCCAGGAAAGTACAAATACCCCCCAA
>BLSH010438581.1:2627370-2668941 GCA_018402905.1 Glandirana rugosa | reverse complement strand
ATTCCTCCATCCACCTCATTTGTGTGGATGTAATCTGTTGCTTTTTTTTTTTTTATTATCCAGCCCGCTGGCTGAAGGAAAAAAAAAATGCAGTAGCTCATGGATAGCTTGCTGCCTTTGAGCTGGGAGGTTACAGCTTCAGAGACAGGTGTTCATGGGCATTTATAATAATCTGAATATCTTCTCTTGAATTATTATAACAGTATAGTCCGGTTTCTCTGGGATTTCTGTTTGTCTTCTATTCTCTCCCTCCTTCTTTCTTGAGTGCCGGTTCACACTACTGCGCTGTGTGAGATAACGTGATTCGCAGTGTAAATCACATGCGATGTCCGTGTGATGCGATTTGAGCCATACAGATAGTATGGCTGAATTTGCATCGCATTCGGACTAAATGCACGCAGGGCCCTTTTTTTGGTCCACACCAGAAATGGATCGCAAGGGTCTGAACTGTCAGTTCGCAGTGCGATGTGCAAGCTGAAACGGGGGGTGTCATTAACATTGTATTGACACTCCCAGCAGTTCGCATATGGCAGTGTGAACTGCCATGCGAGTCAGGTGCGATGCGATTTGCAGGGTTCCCGCATCGCACTAATGTGAGTGTTGGACTGATAGGTTGTCCTATCTCCTACCTCAGAGTTTAGTGCTGATAACAAAAACACATAAAACTGTGAAATAACAAAGGCACTATCAGGATAAATGAGAGAAAGCTACGGACTATTTTAAAGTGTTCATAAGAATTAGATGATAATCTCCCAACCTGTCCTTTTCTGAGACAGATCAAATGAAGATTCAATGGCTATGAGCAGCGCCCAACAGACCCTGCTGAAAGTTCTTGAGAATAAAATGATCCATGTGGCGGATCCTGAGACATGTTGGTTTGATCATGGATAGGGTAAGCTGTAATGCTCGCACTTCTTCCCCTTTTTGAGGAGATTTCCTTGTTCGATTTTTGAGCCTATATTTATCAATCATTGTTATTTTGTAGGTTTAAAGTAAAACGAAAGTCTCGTTTTTTTGTTTAAAAATAACAAACATGTTATACTTACCTGCTCTGTGCAGTGGCTTTGCACAGAGCAGCCCCGATCCTCCTGTTCTCGGGTCCCTCCCTGCTGTCGAGTGCCCACACAGCAAGTAGCTTGCTTTGGAGGCACCCGAGCAACAGCTCTTTGTGTCCATTCAGACGGAGCCGCGACTAGGCCCCGCCCACTCTCTCTCTTCATTGGCTCACTGACTTTGATTGACAGCAGCGGGAGCCAATGGTGCTCTGCTGCTGTCTCAGCCAATCAGGAGGATCTGGGCAGCCGAGTCTCTCCTGCAACATTGCTGGATAGAGATGGGCTCAGTTAAGTATTAAGGGGGGCTGCTACACACAGAAGGGTTTTGTATCTTAATGCATAGAATGCTTTAAGATTAAAAAAAAAACATCTATCTTTACGACCACTTTAAGTTTGGGCTCTTTATCCAGCTACCTGTCTATTTATAATGCCATAGATAGGCTGTGAGCATCTTTAGCATACCCTGACCTATAAGTACTTGACAGGTAAGCCTTCCTGATTATTTGATTGTGTATGTGCAGGTACATGTATATGTTTATGCACGTGCGTGTAATAGATTTCTTTTTTTTTTCCTTTTTCTTCTCTAACTTATCTGCTGGATCTACCATTGTTATTAAAACGCCAAAGATACATTATAAAACTCTGTTTACTGACCTGGATCCACCAGTGGCAATTAGGATATATTTTTGGGTTTTCCAACCACTTCTTGATGTGCGTCAATGCTTCATTTTCATTATTAATTTTAGATTTTACTTTAATTTTTTTTTTTTTAAACTATTAATTTTTAAAAAAATAATAGATGATGATTTCTGCACTAGGTAAATAATCGACAGATGACAGCAGCCAGCACAATATTGTTGAACATCCACAATATCTCAGTATATTAAAAAAGTGGTGCAACGCTAGATATCAATATAACAGTCCACCACTAGTGGATTTCTCTGTGTAACATAGACGATGGAAATGGGGGACCAGTCACCAGCACCCTCTCACACGGTCTCTTACCAGCTCCAAGCAACCCCCATGACAGAGGTCAAACAAGCCTTCCAGACCCAAACACAGGGGAAAGACTTCCTCCCAGACTTAGATCAGGCAAGAGATAATCACCCAGGAGAGACGCTGAGATACTACAGTGTTCCGCTCATTGCGCCCCCATGCTTTCACCTCAATCACCATGTAGGGATAGGAAACAAGCTCATGGTGCAGTATCTCTAACCAAATTTATTAGTAAAATAGTATTGCACTCACATGAATTCCATAAAAACAAAGCTCGTCTGCATTTCTGGGAACTTCCAGCTTTCCCACAACCAAGATGGCCGCTGCGTCTCTGTCCAAGCCCTGCGTTGCGTCCTAGGCTCCTCCCAATGCGTTTCGTCATACAGTGCCGTCAGGGGCGTGGCCTAGCGGTGGACTGTTATATTGATATCTAGCACTGCACCACTTTTTTAATATTCATTTTTTTTACTTTTATTGTCCACCATGTTTATGTCCCTTGCATGTAACATCAGTACAGCCCATGAAGGCAGTCTATGGGGAAAACCTGTACAAACTATGTGCATCGTATTACTATTTTTGACTTTGTATTTTAGAACACATCGTGCTTGACCCCTGAAGAAGTCTCTTGAGTTGAAATGCGTCAGTACTCTGTGTTCTATACAAACAATGATTGTAAATTGCCATGAATTGTGATTGTTTGATTTTAAGCTAATGCCATATGTAGTGTTTTTAATTATTGTATCAATTCAAATGAATTGATTTTATTCTATTGTTGGTGCCAAAAAATCCCATCCAAATTTTGCAGAACTGATCACAAATGATTTTGTTCTTGCGGTCTATGTGGATTTTCGAGTTATATACTATGGCGGAGTATCAAGGTAAGGAATTATCTTCTGTTAATGCCACAGCTGGGAACTAATTTTTGGCTGCTGGGTGTATGCCTGCTTCCTGCTTCCTGCTCCCCTCCCCCCTAAAATCAACCTTCTTTTCCTAGATCATTTGTACTACTTGTACTCTCTTGATGGCTTATTCTGTATTTAAGTGATATATTTCAATACAAGCTGGCCATAGATCAATATATTTCATTTTTTTTTTAATTGATCAGACAGTTGGCTGATCTAAAAAATACAAACCAATTCCCCCATGCATGCAATTGAGGTAGATGAGGAAATCCTCCCCGCTGAGGTATTGTATTCTGACAATGGGGACTTCTCCACTATCAGAATACACTAATAAGTGCTGCATGCACTGATCGAGTGGAAATTTTCCAATATTCCTGCTGGAGAGAAGCTGATAGCATAGGCGTGTGCAGGGGGTGTGCCAGGGCACACCCTAATCACTCTGTGTGGTGTGCAGATTCCCCCTACTGCCCGGGCTTCCCCTTGTGTTGTGCCCCCCACGCAGTGCTGCTGGCTTCCCTCCTTTCCTCTCCTCTCCCCCTGGCTGCTGCTGGGGATGTTTCAGGATGGAGGAAGGGGCTAATCAATATGTCATTTACTGGCCCCTTCCTTTTCTAAATGAACAAACTCACTCACTGTGTTCAATCATAACAGAAGCCTTGTTGGAATGTACTAATGTACCCATGTACTTTTTCCTCTGGGATGGAGTAGAACTCTGGTAACCGCCTTATTATAAAGGAGGCCATAGGTAACCCCCCATATTACCCCACCTCTTTTTTTGGGGCTCCGGTGGTAGGGAAGAGGCCCTTGCCCCTCCACATTGGGACAAGGGTTCTTTGCAAGGGGAGACTTTGGGCACCCCTCCTTGCCAGTTACCCCACAATGCTGAAAGGCATTTGGCCTGGTTTGGTACCTTTTCAGGACTTGCAAGCTGCATGTCCGCATAAGGGTCTGGCTGGAATATGAAAGGCAACCACACATTTTTTTTTTATTTTTTTTTTTTTTAAATAAATGGTTACTGTAACTTTCATTTTTATATTTATACATAATTAGCACTAAAAATATACATCACTGAATTAAGGGATCACAGATAATACAGCAGTATAAAATTGTCCAGCAGGACATTTTTAGCCAGTGGCAGGCAGAATTGGAGGAAATGTGGTAGAAGAGAAAGTGGTCGATTTACTAAAACTGATGAGTGCAAAATCTGGTGCAGCTTGCTATGGGGGCACCCGAGCTAAGCTGCAGCTCCGTGTGTCCATACAGACACAGAGCTGCCATATGGCCCCGCCAATGGCGCTGCTGCTGTGTCTCAGCCAATCGGGAAGGAGAGTCCCGGGCGGCCGAGGGACTTGTAGACATCACTGGACAGAGAGGGGGCTCGGGTAAGTATAAGGAGGGGCTGGGGCAGCTGATACACAAAGAAGGTTTTTTATCTTAATGCATAGAATGCATTAAGATAAAAAAAACCTTCTGCCTTTACAACTCCTTTAAAGGATATGTTCAGTTTTTGGAACATGTTACAAATCCATCGGCCCCTGCACCCCTCCGGCTCCAGGTTGTGACAGGCAGCAGGGGATCTTCCCCCCCTTCTCTCTGTCACAAGCTGCAAAGGATGTAGCCATGCAGGGCTCCGCCTGCCCGCACCATTTATTCACAGGGTTCAGTGAACTGAAAACTACAAGGTCCAGCAGCATTTGCGGCTGTCGGCTTGTAGTCCTCAATGAACTACCACACTGCACTGTTGAGCACTGTGATAGTTCATTGATGCTTCCTGTTAGTGTGTAACTGCTTGGCCATGTGATGCACAGCCAGACAGTTTACACGCAGAGTCTGCAAGAGTCCTACATGGTACCCACCACCTGCCGATCATGGGTGCAATGCTTTCCAGGTTCCGAATAAAAAAAAGAAAAAGAAATGCACATTTTTTTACCTGCAAAAAGATGTGCATTTATTTTTTTGGAAGTTATCCTATAAACGCGGACCATGCACACAGCGGAACCAGATTTTGCACTCTCCAGTTTTAGTAAATCAACCAGAGAGTGCATTTACTAAAGGCAAATAGGCTGTTCACTTTGCAAGGGAATATGTACTTTGAACAGGACTTGTCCATTAACTTAGCCACTTGCAGACCAGTTTTACTGCTACCGTGTGGCAGATTTGCGCTACATCACGTATATATACGTGATTTGGCATTTCCGCCTGCAGTGCGTGCGCGTAAGCCGCTTCTGCTTTGAATGTTCACAGCAGAAGCCGATCTGTGGGTGCTGGGCACTCGATGTTCACAAGCATCTGCCAATTGTTGGGCAGAGACTCAGAACGGAGATCTGCCTATGTAAATAAGGAGGGGGGGGGGGTGGATTCTGTGGAATCCATCACTTCCCCTAGTAAAAGCAGCACACATAGTAAACACAAAAACTGGCTAGGCACACAGTTAACCCTTTGATCGCCCCTGATGTTGACCCCTTCCCGACCAGTGTCATTAGTACAGTGACAGTGCATATTTTTAGCACTGATCACTGTATTAGTGTCACTGGTTCCCACAAAGTGTCAGTTAGTGTCTTTCTGCCATAATATCACAGTCACCCCTATAAGTCGCTGGTCGCCGCCATTACTAGCATTAAAAAAAATTAATAAAATGCACACGCTATAATGTTTACATAAACCAATCAATAATAATACATCAAATTCTGCAAACAGGTAATTTTTCTCCTTCACTGATGTACGCTGATGAGGCGGCACTGATGGGCACTGTTGGGACTGCACTCATAATCAGTGCCCTGATTATCAGTGTAGATGTCCCTTTAACACAAGCCGGCTGTCAGCGTGAGGAAAGGAAACCGATAACCGGCTTGTGTTTACACTGTGATCAGCTGTCATTGGACACAGCTGATTGCATGGTACAGGGCCAGCAGGGCCGATGTATTTGGCTCTTTATCCGGATCTGTGACACAGCGATCACAGAGCACGCCGACGATGTGGGCAGCGCAATCACGGGAGGACGTCCATGGACACCCTCCGGCAAAGTAACCCCATGCTGTGGTCATCTTTCGGCTATAGCACGGGTAGGAACAGGTTAAAGCCCTTAAAATAAAATATATAACACATTAGGGTAGACTAGTATAAGATATATGTGGAATCAAAACATTATAATGAAGAAAAAAAGCCCTGGGGCTCAATGGGATTTAGGCCCCTTTCACACTTATGCAATGCAATTTTACATCGATTTTTTGCTGCGATTTCGAATCAATACGACTTTGGTCCGACTTTGTTGCAACTCTGGCACAATGAAAGCATATTACAAAGTTGTACAGAAATCGCATCTATATTATTCAGGTGCGACTTGCATGCGACTCTGAGGGTTTAACATTGAAGTCTATGGACCTCAAGTTGCATCAAAGTTGGGCCAAAGTAATGCAGGGACTACTTTGAAGTTGGCGCAACTTGAAGACGTACAGATATGAATGGTGCTCTTTGGAAATAACGGGGAACGACTTGTCATGCGACTTTGCAGTCCCAAGTCGCATAAGTGTGAAAGGGGCCTAAAGGAGAAAAGAGCCCTGGGGCTTAAGTGTTAAAAATAAAAAAGGTAAAAAAGCAAGCACTGCAATGTGTTTTAACATGCATTACAGCATGCATTCAAGCGCACTAGACAAAAAACCACTGAAAAAAATGATGGATAGAAAAACGTATTACAATATTTAGCGTTTTTGAAGTGTTTAGGAGCGTTTTCAACAGTGTTTAAGAGCAGTAGCATTTTTCTTTGGACCACCGCCGACATCACTGTGAAACACAGAGGTGGATCGCTGATGTTTTGGGGATGTGTGAGCTACAAAGGCACAGGAAATTTGGTCAAAATTGATGGAAAGATGAATGCAGTATGTTATCAAAAATACTGGAAGAACATTTGCATTCATTAGCCAGGAAGCTGCACATGGGATGTACTTGGACATTCCAACATGCCAATGATCCAAAAAACAAGGCCAAGTGGACCTGTCATTGGCTACAGCAGAATAAAGTGAAGGTTCTGGAGTGGCCATCTCAGTCTCCTGACCTCAATATCATTGAGCCACTCTGGGGAGATCCCAAACGTGCAGTTCATGCAAGACAGCCCAAGAATTTCCAGGAACTGAAGGCCTTTTGCCAAGAGGAATGGGCAGCTTTACCATCTGAGAAGATAAAGAGCCTCATCCACAAACACTGCAAAAGACTTCAAGCTGTCATTGATGTTAAAGGGGGAAATACATGGTATTAAAGTGGTTGTAAAGCCGCCCCACCCCCTCACCCCCCCATAAAAAAAACCCTGCAAAGCAAAGGCATAATGAGCTAGTATGCAGCGCATACTAGCTCATTATGAAACACTTACCTTGGAATGAAGCTGTTGCAGCAGACATCCTTCTTCCAGGTCTGCGGCTCCGTCCAATCACAGCGCGGGCTCCAGCGCTATGATTGGCGGAGCTGCGCTGACGTCACTCCCGTGCATGCGCACGGGAGCCGTCATTTACTGCACGAATACAGAAGAAACAGCACCCTGGGCTATCCCGGGTGCTGATTCTTCAGTGCGCTTGTGCCAATGACGTCGGCACATGCAAATACAGGGGATATCTCCTAAATCGTACAGGTTTAGGAGATATTTCCTGGACCTACTGGTAAGCCTTATTGTAAGCTTACCTGTAGTTTAAAGTGGTTGTCATGACTTGACAACCACTTTAAGGACTGGGGTATGCAAACTTTTGATCAGGGTCATTTGGGTCGCTTCTGTTGTCATTAGGATTTAAACACAGTTGATTGATAATAAATGGCTTCAACCAAACACTAACAAGTTTTTGTGTTATCATTCATATTCTCTGAAAAATGTCCAAGAAATCATAAATTCTGCCAGGGTGTGTAAACTTATGAGCAGAGCTGTATATAATATACACTGACGTGTGTGTTTGGGCTTTGGGATACACACCCTAATGCAATAGGCTGCACACACCTATGATGCCAAGCAATTGTCTCTGATTGTGATTTTGTCGCTGATCTGAAATGCTACTCAATCTCAATGTGACGGAGCTGTAAATCGCAGTATAATGAGCGAGTTTTCACAGATAATAATGGTGGTTTTCTTGTCGAGACCCTAAAAGAAGAGGATTGCTGCAAATAAATGGCTCGTCTGATGTGGGCCTACAAAATGTGATGAAACCACATAAGAAAAAGCCCTCTTCCTGCATCCTGACCCTGTGTCCCCTGACGTGCCCCCATTCCTTTGTTTCTAGGAAAGAGCCTGGCTCCCAGTTTACCAGAAATATTCGTGCTATCTGGGAAGGAAGCAGGAACTGTGGAAGACAAATTAAGGAGTGCTATGTGATGGTTTTGCAGCCGGGAGAGATGTGCAGGTGACGGGTCAGGAGGCTGCCTAGGCTGGAGAGCAGTGTGTGCGATCCGGGCCGGAGCTGCCCTCTCGCTGAGCCGTCTAGCCTCTGGGAATGCCGTGTGCCGCCTGCGCTAATGACAGGGCTTGCCTGGTAATTAAAGCAAAATCACTGAGGACCTTTTCTTCCCAGACAGCGGCAGCATCCTGTGATTAATCCCCGGCACGGCACCTCGCTCTAATGAGGCCTACCGCAGGGGACAAGCGGGGGAGGTGTGCGCCGGCAGACGCTTCTCATTAAAGAACAAATAAGCCCCCCTCCCCGGACAAACTTCCCGGGACGGCTCGCAGCGCACCCCCTGCAACACGTGCTGCCGCTCTCCTTCCTGCGGGGGCCTCATGAATGCTGAGGAGAAGGAGGAAGAGGTAATTAATCCCCTCACTGTCACAGGGGAAGACGAGAGCTCCGCTTTACAATTCTCTCACTCGTCATGCGGCTCCACAAACACGCCGACAGTGACACGGTGTCATCTAGTGGGGGCGGGGAGGGGACTGGTGCCCTGGGATTAGGAGCAATGCTGCCATATTGGACCATTGTTCTACACGGCGGGGCTATTCATTCAGAGGTCAGCGTGAGACCTCTAAGCGTATAATTGCCATGGGTCCTATTTATATAAAATTCACAGAGCTATTTCATCCAGCAAAACAAAATGTACATTCGCTCTGAATTAACGCAATTTACCAGTTTTGGGGCTCATTCATGCCAAATCCATTTGAGCTGCATTGATTTGTATATAGAGTCAACACAAGGACATATAGAGAACAATTGTTTGCTATGTGCCCTGTTGATGTGGGTTGCGGTCAGTGTTGCCAACCCACCAGATTGAAATTTACTGACACAACGCCAAAAATTTACTGGCACAGCCACGTTTTTACTGGCATTTCTAAAAGTTACAAATGTACAGCTTTAAGTGCACATTTCAGTATTTAGGCTGCAAACAAGTGCAATATGCAATTAACAATATGATTTAACCTCTTGCCGACCGCGTAACGACTATAAGCGGCGACAGTGTGGCTCTGTCCTGCAAATCGCCACTTATAGTCGTCACTGGCAGGCATGACAGCTAGGGGGCACGCTCCCTGAGTGGGGCCGCGGGTCGGACGGACTCAATGTCCGCTGGCGACCCGCGATGGCCTGTGACAGAGCCAGAATGGGGAACTGCCAATGTAAACACGACAGTTCCCCGTTCTGACAGGCGGCATGTCAGAGATCTACTGATCCCTGTCACTGGGATCAGTTAGATCTCTGGTGCCCCTGGCAGTCCAGCCCCCATACAGTTAGAACACACACAGGGAACACAGTTAACCCCTAGATCGCCCCCCTACAGGTTAACCCCTTCCCTGCCGATGACATTTATACAGTAATCAGTGGATATTTAAATTTCCGATGGCTGTATAAATGTCATTGGTCCCAAAAAAGTGTCAAAAATGTCCGACATGTCCGCCCCAATATAGCAGTACCGCTAAAAAACGCAGATCACTGGCATTACTAGTGAAAAAAAAAATTATAAAAACGCCAGAAATTAATTCTCATGGTTTGTAAACGCAGCAACTTTTGCGCAAACCAATCAATAAACGCAGATTGTGATTTTTTTTTTTTTTACCAAAAATATGAGGAAGACTATAAATCAGCCAAAACCGATGAATAAATTAGTTTTTTTATATTTTTTTTCGATATGTATTTTAGCAAAAAGTAAGAAATATCTTTTTTTTTCGCAAAATTGATGCTTTTTTTGTTCATAGCGGTGATCCGAAATGACGCAGAGGTGATCAAATACCCTTTGGGGGACGCACGAGACCAGGAACTGGAGCAACGGATGCCATCTTTGAGGCTGGAGTCCCGCCGTAGCTAACCAGATATTCGATTCTGATTTTAAATGTGAGTGGCTAGGTTTTTTTTAATAAATTCATGTGAATACCATCTGCACTATTTGGAGTCCCTTTCTCTTCCCATGTGGTTACTGGTCATATTGGAAGCCGGAGTTTGTGGACCGTTACCTTAGTGTTGAAGGCAGTTTGGAGAGGGGTTTCCTTCCGACCGGATGCAGCTATCCAGAGACAGATCGCTGGAGTGACCGCATTTGTGATTGGAGGCGCACACTGACCCTCTGTAGTAGGGGGTCGGTGGGGTCTGGTAAGCAGCTTGTATTAGTGGGGACTGGTGATGGGCTGCCCTGGACTGTTCCTATATCAACACACACAATCCACAAACTGTTTTTGTTGTTATTAATCATTATTGCGCTGCAGTGTTGTTCACATTTTTGTTTGCCGACTTTCCACCTGGAAGCAATCTGCTGGCTGCAATATCTCAATGAACTATATCTGATGAACTTTTCCTGTATTGGCTTCAGCGCGGATTGATTTTATTTTATTACCACCAAAAGAAAGCTCTGTTTGTGGGAAAAAAGGACGCAACTTTCGTTTGCATACAATGTTGCATAACCGTGCAATTGTCAGTTAAAGCAATGCAGTGCCAAATCGCAAAAAGTGCTCTGGTCCTAATGTGGGAAATCTTTCCGGGGCTGAAGTGGTTAAGGTAGATATTGAGGCAAAAAAAAAACATATTTCTTATTTTATTTTCGATATAGTAAATAGCTCGGATGGACGGACAGGACTTAGGAGGGCAAGAAATTAGAATGGGCAGCGCACACACACACACATGAAATTGACTCTCACAGTGACACTGACAGCAGTATGCAGCTGCACAGATGATGATGACGACGACACTTGACAGATATGATACACCCCCTCCTGAGTCACAGTGACAGTCCCTTTCTAAGCCAGGTGGTCCCTTCATTCCACTCCGGTCTAAACAGCACTGACAGTCCCGCTCCCAGCCAGCCTTGCTTCCATACAACAGACCCTCACACAAGGCTCTGGCTGCTCTGCTTGGCTCCCTTGCACCATGACATCACACGACATGCACAGGCACCACCTCTGTCACAGCCGCCCGAACACACTGTAGCAGGCACTCAGATGGTCTTGGCTGCCTCCAAACTGAGCCGAGCGTCACAGCCATATTTTTTACTGGCAACCTTTCCCTTTTACTGGCGATTACTGGCCGGAGAAAATTGCCTGATTTTATTGGCTGTAAATAAAAATACTGGCGGTTGGCAACACTGGTTGCGGTGCATTCAGTGCATGTGGTGCAAGTCAGACATGCCGTATTTTTTCGCAGTGCAAAAAGTGAATTAAAGGGGTTGTAAAGCCTAGTGTTTTTTTGCCTTAATGCATTCTGTGCATTAAGGTGAAAAACCTTTTCTCAGTAACGACCCCCCCCCAGGCCCCCTTTTACTTACCTGAGCCCGTTCGTTCCAGCGGTGGCTACAAACAATCCACTCCAGCCAGTGTTTCGGGTCCTCATTGGCTGGATTGATAGCAGGGGAGCCATTGGCTCCTGCTGCTGTCAATCAGGTCCAGTGACTCGGGGGCCGAGGGGCGGGGCTGAGTCCCGCTGTTTGAAGCTTTCCCTGATGGGTTACTCGATGCGGAGGAGGACCCAGGAGCACTGCTGGAGGACCCCAAAAGACGAGGTTAGGGGGCCACTCTGTGCAAAACCACTGCACAGAGGAAGGTAAGTATGACATGTTTGTTATTTTAAAAAAAAAAATTACGCTTTACAATCGCTGTACGTGTTATTTTGTGGCACTTCAAAAAAAAAAAAAACACATCACGACGAGTTGATGCAACCCCCACCAGCCCCTACACAATGTACCCCAGCCTGCACCCTCAAGGGCTCAAGATTTCCCCCTGCAAGGTAAAGGCATAATGGGCTGTGAGCACGCACACATGCCACTTCTAGCACAGTCACTGTGCTGTCACTAAATTTTCCGGACACTGTTTATGAATAGTAGCCTGTGCTTCCTGCATTATCAACTTCTAAAAGACTGGCTGTAATGCGTTAAATTCTGGGCAGAAAAAACACATACACATTACATCTCTACCATACATGCTTGTTCACTCATGTTTTTTTCTCCTCAGGCTGGATTTACACTGTTGGGTAAAGGCAGTCTATTAATTTAAATGGGCTGCCAAATGCACATTATCAAGGTTGAATGCATTATTTTAACAAAGCACAGTAGTACGTTACCATGTTGTGGTGCAGGCATGCAAATTGAGGTGCCATTAAGACTTAATGCCATCACACACAGTGCTACAATGTGAACCCAGCAAATACAGAAAATAACTTGTTGATCTCCCACAAACCCAGTGAGCTCCTAGTATTTTGTAAAGTGCCTCCACAGTAGGCTGCACTAGGGTTGCCACTTTTTCTTCAAGCCAAACCCGAACACTTTAGCAGTGCACAGTCTTTTTTTTTTTAGTATACACTATAAGATTTAACAGGCCTGGGACACCTTTGAGAACTCCTAAAAGAATAGTAATGAGGCACACATAGTGCCCCCTCATCTTCTTGTCAAGTTCTGTCCTGAGCCACATTCCGGTCTGAATATTGTGTCTGGGTTTCAGGTGGACTAAAACCTGGGCACATGGATTCAAAACCCGTCTGCCCAGGTGAATTCCGGACAGATGGCAATCCTAGGCTGCACTCTCCTCTCGTCTCTCAGGTGCAGGAGCTGGTTATTTGCGGTCATGAAGCTCTAAAGATGTAACACTCAAGCATTCCAAAGAAAGGGAAGGGGGAGCCGTTTATAAGAGGGACTTTGCTATTAGATAATATTGGCACCAAGAGCATAAGTCCCTGCCCCACTCCTGTCTTTGCTAGAACACGGTCCCTCCTGCTGAGGCTAAACCCTCATCCATATTGTGACCCACTCCATTCCAGAGGCTTCCAAATGACATTCCCAGGCATTGATCTTTATATCTTAAGGAAGGAATGTCCACAAATGAATAGGGTTGCTGCACATTTATGGATGGTATTCAGGAGCTGACATAATGTTCACATCTCAATGACAAACATTCCGTAGTCACTTGACATTACATTTAATGGCTGGTCCACAGTAGTCACATGTAAAAGAATATGCAGAACTTTAAGCAGCCATTTCCCCCTCATTAGTACTCAAAGGACTGGGTTCCCTGTAAACACCTCCTCTATAGGTACACCTCTCTCAAGACCCTCTAGGGGAATAGCCTCACTCAAGGAACCTTTGGCTTGGCCTTTTTGCAATCTGCCCAAGCTCCCACCTCCATAATGGTCAGAATGTCTATGCTGGCTCCCCTGTCTACTTTTCCCCGGCCTCTGGCCCGGTACAGAGGCCTCCACGTTCTAGTTACATGTGTTGGTAAGGGGTGCTTGGCTTCCATACCCCGAGTGTTCTAGGGCTCCTCCCAACCTGATTATAACTGGGCACTGACTCACCCATGACATCGCTGCAGGAGGACTCTAACTAAAAGGGGTCTAACACCTGATGACACTATCAGCTGTAAGTAAACACTGTTCTGGCACAGAGCCACCTAGTGGCAGACTAGCTAGCTGCAGCTGCCTATAGGCTCACTATAAAAGCCAACTTAATGTTACTGTAGCATAGTGATGCATCAACAATCAACTCGGTATTGAAAGCAACTAACGCATTTCACTCCCAAAGGAGCTTATTCATAGAGTCTGTCTAATGATCTCTATAATGAAGCTCCTTTGGGAGTCATCCTTTCTGGGAAAAAATACCAGCCTTATGATCTCTTTCCTATAAATCATATTGGAAAGTCACATTTTTACCAGCAACACCCTTAAAATAACGACCTGATGGCAAACTTAGTCTAAGGGAGCTTAGAGTGCTTCTTCATATGACGGAGCATATAATATGATGAAAAGACGTTGCAGGGGGCGTGGCTATGAGCATTGTCACTGCTAACTAATAAGCCTTTCGCTCCATAATCAGCAGCTGGCTTTACCCAACCTACTGCTTTCTGGATGGCAGAATTGACTGCTGAATTCCTTTTGGCTGTAGTGTCAGCTGAAGGTGGTTTTTTTTTTCTGAGGAAGGTAAAAAGTTTTTTTTTTCTGAGACTCTTGCCTCACACAGCAACTGAATTTGGGGCCTCACACAAGATTGGATTTGGGTATAGTCACACAAGAGTCTTAAGACGTAATTATTTATTTTTTTTTCATATAAAGATGTACTTTAAATGTTTTCCCTACCCCACTGAGCAGCAGCCACAAGTAAATCCTTACCTTCCAACCTGACCACATCCAGCTCTTTCTGTGCATGCCAGCCATTTTGGTCCATTTATACCTATGGTTGCTTTGTTCTCATAGCAATCCCAAACCATTCAAGGCAATACGGACATAGGAATGAATGGGTCAAGCAGCGATTGTGTAAAGTTGGAGCTTGAGGTTTTTTTCCTTTTTGGTTCTGCAAAGGCTGTGTGACATTTAGAAGGGCAATGCAGCAAAGAATGCAGGAGTGGGGCTAAAAATATTTATGGAGGTTGCAGGGGGGGACATCTAAAAAGAGTGAAGTTGTCCTTTAGGGCCAGTTCACACCATAGAAATGCAGTCCAGATGCGTTCCAGGTGCTTTTCTGCAGGCACATTTTTGATGCAGTCCAGTGCTTTTTCCCCCCTCTCTTTTCTTAACCTTAAGGGCCAGTTCCGGTGCATTTTTATGCTTTCTGGTGCATTTCTGGTACGTACGGGTGCGTTTCTGGTACGTTCTGGTGCGTTTTTACGCTTTCCGGTGCGTTTCTGGTACGTTCCGGTGCATTTCTGATACGTTCCAGTGTGTTCCACTACAGTTCAGCGCAGAAAAAATGCAGCATGTTCTACTTTTTTTTTCTGGAACTGTAACGCACTGAAACTGACCGCACTGGCGTGAACTATGCCGTTGAAAACCATATAACCTACTTTATATAACCTAAAAAAAACGCACTGGACTGCATGTGGTGTGAACTGACCCTGAAAGTGTATGTCTAGTCAGATTGTTTTATTTTAGTTTTGGTAGTAGTGGGTAAAAATTAGAGCCCCTATTATACAGGATTTATATAGCGCCGACAGTTTACGCAGCGCTTTACAACTTGAGGGTAGACAGTACAAATACTTAAATACAGAAGGAATCAGAGGGCCCTGCTCGTTTGTGCTTACAATCTAAGATTTATTGTTATTTATCTGTATATCTGTATATCTGCTATGGAGATTAACTCATTAATTATCGTGGTGACCATAAGGTGATTAGCCCTTTACATATAATGCAGTGTGATCCCCCCCCCAGGCTAAGGCCTCATACACACGGACGTTTTTTGATGCCGGCGTTTTCTGGCGTTTTTTGCAGCTCTCCATGTTAGTCAATGGCCCCATAAAAACATCGGCGTTTTTGAGCTGTAGATGGCGTCGGCATTAGTGAGCTGAAACTAGAACCCACAGCCATCGCGTTCTGAGGCTGTAACGTTTTGGCATTTTTTGACGCTGACGCCACAATATGCCAACAAACACCTCCTATTATTATACCGGTGTTTTCCGGCGTTGGACGCCAAAGTTTTTAGGTTGAAAAATAGCAGAGGGATGATTTTTTTAAAAAAAACGCCTATTGACGCCGACGCTCACTAACGCTCACTAACGCCGATGCATAACGCCAAAAAACGCCAACTTTTTTTCCTTGACGTCAGGCCCGACGTTTTGTTTATTTTTTTAGAAACGTCCGTGTGTATGAGGCCTAAATGTATACAAAGCATAGTTTCCACTGGTCTAGGCCTGGGATAAAAGCTATGAAAAGCACTGGGACAGAAATTGCATTTGAGGCTCATAGGACACTAATCTAACCCCCAGCAGACGGAGTAGACATCACTAAAGCCTACTACATACTAATATTTTTTTCACCCAACCCAGTGGGTTAAACAAAAAAAAACCCCTGAAAGGTCAGGTCAAAGCCGCTCTACAAACAATCCGATGTTAGTACAGCAATCTTCACTGTTGTACTACTGATTTCTGACAGGGGGACAGCCCCTCTCACCAGAACACTGTCATAATGCACCTTCGACGGGCTTCTATCAGACCAGCTGCAGTACATAAGGGCCAAATGTCAGACGGTTTCTATTGAACCAGTCGATGTTGCCCAACATTCAGCCATGTGTACCAGGCTTTAGGTGGGTTAACAAAACAGTTTAAGGCCCCGTTTACACACAGCTTGTCCGCTTTGAAGGACTTTGCTTGCTCAGCAGGGATCGATCCATTGATCCCCGCTAGGCAGGCGGATGAAAGGTACGTCTCCGCTCACTCTGTAGAGACGGACCTCTCAGAGCCCCATTCTCCTATATGGGAGATTGGATGAAAACAGATCCGCCTGTCCGTTTTTTTGCAATGCCATCCGATCCGCAAGATGGATGGAAAATAGGGTTTCCATCCGTCTGGATTTGGCAGATCGGTTCGGATAGCGGTGGATGTCAGCGGACATGTCACCACTGACATCCATCGCTCCATAGAGGTGAATGGAGCGTAGGATCGGACAGCATGTGTGAAAGGGACCTTAACCTCTTCCCGCAAATCGCTGTAAATGAACTGCGACCACTTTAAGTGGATGGTACCGGGATGTAGGCTATACCCCGGTACCGTTTTTTTAGAGCTGACGGTCGGCTATCTGAGGATAACGGCCGATCCGGCCGAGGAGCCGCTCAATCGTTATCCCTGGGGGTGGGAGGGGGCGGGAAGGGACTTCCCCCTCCCGCCACGCTCTTCTCTGGCCTCCTGTCCCACCGGGAGACCAGAGCTCTCATCCGGCATGTCCGCCGGCAAGGAGACCTGATAGAAGCGTCACTTCCAGTTTACTCGGTGGCCAACGGCGCCGGTTTTAAAAAAATTACTCTATTGAGAATCGCTGTTTTTGGCGATCTGAATACAAAGGAATGATGGGGGGAAGGGGTGTTTACATTTCTTGCGATAGCAATAAAAGTGATCAGATTTTTTTTTTTTTTTTAAAGGAACAGTGTTAAAAAAAAAAATGTAAAGCGCCCCCTTCCCCGCGAGCTCACGCAGCAATGTAAACGCATACGTAAGTCACGCCCGCATATGAAAATGGTGTTCAAACCACACATGTGAGGTATCGCCGCGATCGCCAGAATGTGAGCAATAATTCTAGCAAAAGACCTCCTCTGCACCTCTAACCTGGTAACCGTTAAATTTTTTTAAAGCGTTGCCTATGGAGATTTTTAAGTACCGGAGTTTGTCGCCATTCCGCGAGTGTGCAAAATTTTCAACTGTAAAATGTGTGGTATCTATTTACTCGGTGTAACATCCTCTTTCACAATATACAAACAAATTGGGCTAACTTTACTGTTGTCAAATTTTTTAACTCAAAAAAAACATGCTTCAAAGACCGCTGCGCAAATACCGTGTGATCGCCATTTTATTCTCTAGGGTGTTTGAAAAAATATATATATATAATGTTTGGGGGTTCTAAGTAATTTTCTAGCAAAAAAAAATGTTTTTAACTTGTAACCAACAAATGTAAAAAAGGGCTCCGGTTGGTAAGTGGTTAAACTATTTACACACACACACCCTGGCCCCAAAAATTGATATGTTCACTAGAATCATTAACCTAACATAACTTACAAGTTTCCTGCTAAATCTTAACGCCTTGGAGCCGGTGCTTGCCAGCCCTTTAAGGGGTTTCACATGCCAAGGGGCGGGGCTTAAAGTCCTGTGACCGCCGTGATTGGCTGTCACATGATCGGAAAGTTCCAGATAGCAAGCAGCGATTGGTGACTGTGCCGGGAGGGCGCATGCGCTCTCAGCCTAGCGCTGTTTGCACTAATGCATGCAAATATGTGGGCGCATATTTGCCTGTGGCTGGCGCCAAGGTGTTAAAGATAAAACTATATTGAGTTAATAAATAAAGCTCTGTGTAAATGAAGTCTTGGGGCTCACTCATTTAGATGCTGTGGCCTGTACAATGTGAATCAGTGTCTTTTTTTTTTTTTTTAATGTTGCCATTGCTGTGTGTAGGCATCCTATGTTGTGCTATGCGGGCACAGCAGCTGTATGAACACAGCCACAGGTCATAATTTGACAGGCCTGTGGATGCAGATGTACAGCCCTAGACACAGTGTACATTCAAAGCCACTCACCCCCACTTGCACACTTACCAAAAAAGGACCTGCGGCTGTGTTCGCGCAGCCACTGCATCCTCATAGTAACAGACTGCTCCATCCGCACAAACTGCTCACTCACACTGTATGGGCCAGAGAACGCATGTGAATGAGCCTCTAATATTTAAAAATTATTTTAACCCCTTCTTACCCACGCTATAGTCGAAAGATGGCTACAGCGCAGGCTTACTTTGCCGGCAGGGTGTCCATGGATGTCCTACTGTGATTGCGAAGCCCGCACGACACCGTGATTGCCGAGTGCCGGACTCCACTTATCACAGATCGGGGTAAAGGGCAAATCACAGCGGCCTTTTACCACGTGACCAGTTGTGTCCAATGACAAGTGATCACGATGTTAACACAAGCCAGTTATCGACTTTCCTTTCCTCACGCTGACAGCGCGAGGAGGGGAAAAGAGAGACGATAACCGGCTTGTCTTATAGGGACATCTATGTAGTGTGTCCTGATTATCAGTGCAGTCCCAACAGTGACCACCAGTGCTGCCAATCAGTGCCGCCTATCACTTAATGAAGTAATTTTAAAGTATTTTCTTTATGAATTTTTTTTATTTTTTTAAATTATTTGTTGGGGGGGGGGGGGGGTCTTTTACGAAATATATACAGACCCCTGACATCTCACCTTTGAGACAGAGAAAATAATTTAAGACACAGATTTTTCAATCCCTTTCTCTGTAGCCTCAGCTACACTGAAGATAAACGAACAGGAGACAGAGGCTCCTGTTCATTAATAAACTAAAACATAGTAAAAACAGTTTACTATGCTTCAGTTATTAATGGACCCAGGAGCGATCTGTATGCCGTGTCCATTCAGAAAAAGAAGGGGCCGGAAAATGACTTATTTACCGGCCCCCTCTATACCATTGTGAACCTGCAGTCGTAGGTCGGAGAGGGAAGCCGGTAGCATAGGCACACAGGGGGGAATCTGATATGAGCAAGACAGGGAGGGGGATTGGTGTTGTGGGCAAGGGGCAATTACAGGGACAATGACCTGTGTGTCTCTCCCTCCAGCAGCTGAAAGCTGGCGGGAGGGAGAAACCAGCTTTTATCTGCTGCAGAGGGCTGCACAGGATATTGTTCCTGTAATTGCCCCCTGCACGGATTTCCCCCGGCTGTCCGGGCCCCTCTTTGTGCCTGGGCCCCCTACAGGACGAGAAGTGGTACCCCCTTATCAGCAGCCCTGCACACAAAGTAGCTGAAGTTTTTTATGATGCTCAGCAGACACCCTTAATGCCTATTTTTCCGAACTCTATATTTTCAGATGACAAGGTTTTCCAGTCCAAACACCATATTATTGAACAGAATTAAATTACAATCTGATAAGACACCAAATACGATATAAATTGGATTAATATATCGATTAGTAAATGTGTTCTATCGCTTACTGGACAGTGTAGCATAGACGTGTTTTGGCATCTTCTCATACAATGTACCTCCCTCACAGTACAAATTATGGAATTTGAATATAGTTTGGTTCTGGTAGTTTAAAAATGAGACCAGAATGTGTATTTGTTCGACTATTTACAACAAGCAATACCATTGTTTTCCAGACTCTAAATACTGTTTATGGTACAGCTAGAGGTTTCAGACATTCTGCTTGGGGCTGTTTTTTTCAATTGAACTGGACTTTTTCTTTTTTGTCCAATATGTCGCCTGACATGGCTGTGTTCTAGTAGGGTGGTGTGTGTGGTTGTATTAAATGTTTCACCTCTCCACCACATATATAAGATTTAAATTAGACCATTATTGTTGACTTGCAAATTTTGGAGAAATGAGGGTGGCACTATTCCGTATGCACTCCCCATTTTCACCTTTTAGTTTAGGGTGTGTCGTACCTCATTATCGCTACACTACAAAACAAATAGGTTTTAAATGTACAGCAATAATGAGTAATGGCAGCCCTGGTCCTTACACCATTAAAAATAACACAGCAATTAAAGCCACCATAATAAAGTACTAAAAGACTCTATTTAAAGAGTGTACAAATAGTAGAATAATGCTAACCAATGAAGAAATAAAGGTAAGCAGTGGAAGGAGGTGGGCTGCGATTTAAACTTCTGACCCTAAAAGCTGAATGAGGAAAATAAAGTCATAAATCTTGTTCTTGTGCACACAGGTGCCTTTAATTTGCAAGGATCATTCATATTAATGATAAAGAAGAATGAAGCCTGCAGTATGGAAGTATGGACAGAGGATGAAAGCAGGAGGTATTACACTTGTGCTACCTTCTGTAAGCACAATTCCCATGCAGCATAGATCGCAGAGAGGTAGGGGACATGGAACCAAAGAAACACACATGGGTAGGGTTGCCACATCATCCCTTTAATCCAGGACACACATTAATTACACAGGTTCTGTGGCTAATTAAAGTGGCAATTAAACTCACTTGGTGCCTTATCTGCATTAAATTGGCCTCAGAACCTGTGTAATTCATGTGTGTCCTGTATTAAAGGGATGATGTGGCAACCCTACACATGGGGAGATTTACTAAAACGGGTGCAGCTGTGTATCGTAACCAATCTGCTTCTAGGTTTAATTGCTAAAACCTAATTGAACAAGCTGAAGCTGGTTGGTAACAATGCATCACTGCAGCAGATTCGGTATGCACCAGTTTTAGTAAGGCTCGGTTCACACAGGGGTGACTTGCGATCAGACTTAAGTCGCCTCAAGTCGCACCAGGTCGCTTGACACAAGAAATATTATTAATGTGAATGGGAGGTGTCTTTATGTACACTACTGAAGTCACTCCGACTTCAAGGCGACTTCAGAAGAGATTCCTGTACTACTTGGAGGCGACTTCTACCCGACTTGTGCCCATAGAATTCAATGGAAGTCGCCTCCAAGTCGGATCCCCCATCTAAACAGAAGCGACTTCACAGTGAAAATAATATAATTTATTTTAGGGCAACCCCCTCCCTCCCTTCTCTGATTGGCCACAGCAAAGTCACCTGACATGAAGTTGTGTTGTAAGTCACCTCAAGTCGCGCTATAAGTTTCCCAAAGTCGCGCTGAAGTTGCTTTCAAATCGCCTAGCAAAGTCGCCACGCAAGTCGGATCACTCCTGTGTGAACCGAGCATTAATCTCCCCCACAGTGACTGGGAAAGGTAGTACACAACTAAAATTGCTATCTTCCTACATACAGGACAGCTTTCCTTGCACAGCAGAAACAAAGCTTCTTTAGAGCATACGCATACCTCTGACTTGCATACGTACAGAGATATCCATTTTTGTTCATGTCTGACAAAGCTCCTTCGTTACAATTATTAGATCCGAAAGCAAGTCTAACTCCAATGATGCAATGGGAACTTAAAATACTGTGCATTATGTAAGCTTTGCTGTCAAACAGCGTGATATAGCATAAAGGCTGAGTACATGTTGAGGGACTTGCCATATAGATTGGCACTTTCACATGAACGCAAATATAAGACATAGTGTATAATACAATACTGCCACCCAGTGGCCAGCATTAAAATTTCAATGGACCTACCTAGAAAAGAGCAAATCAAATCCCATAACCCTTCAAGTTGTTCTCGGATTGTGTGTATTTTTTTTTTTTTTAACTTTGAATATCTATATAGTTGGAGTCTAATGTGTGATAGGATCAGAACCATCTTTAATTTAAAAAAAAGAAAAGAAAAAAAAGCAGTCATGAAGAGCTTTTGAATAGCACTGCCTTCAGTCTGTCTACTGTATATCATGCTATAGGAAACCCATACCGGAAAAAAAAAAAAAAAATGTAGTCTGCGATTGCTGTCCACCTTATGAAAATGCTAGTTACCTAGCTTTCTCTGGCTTCAGTATATTGACATAACTGGCCCAGATAATGCACACAGGAAATGTGAATTCTTGATCAGCAAACATACTCCAAGTTGTATGACAACTAACCAATTGCATTTTACATTTCTCTCCATCCACGCATCCTTTTAAAGTGGTTGTCAACTTGTGACAACCACTTTAACCTACAGGTAAGCCTGTGATAAGGCTTACCTGTAGGTGCCCTGCATATCTCCTAAACCTGCACGGTTCAGGAGATATGCAGTGTTGAAGCTGTGTCGGCACATGCGCAGTAAGGTTGCCACATCATCCCTTTAATCCAGGACACATATGAATTACACAGGTTCTGATGCTAATTTAACTCAGATAAGGCACCAAAGTGAGTTTAATTAGCACCTTTATCAGCCACAGAACCTGTGTAATTAATATGTGTCCTGGATTAAAGGGATGATGTGGCAACCCTAATGCGCAGTGAAGGAACGGCTTGTGTGCTGTTCCTACACTGCGACCGTGCCGTGACTGGCGGCTCCCGTGCGGAGTCGCGGCCCCGGAAGGAAGCGGGGGCAGAAGATGGAGGCTGCCAGGAGAGGGGACATTGCTGGACGCTGCAGGCTTCGTTTGCAGGTAAGTGGCACATAATGGGTTACTATGGCATAACTGTAGAAGCAGTGATTTTTAAGCCACTGTGCAGGGACCCTTACAACTCAGATGGAGGCATGTTGGACATTTCACTGCTGCAGCCTGCACAGGGTTGAGCAGCGTTTATGTACCAGTGGCAGTCTAGAATCCTCTGAAATGTCAGGCATGTGCCAACCTCAGCCATGGAGAATAAAAGCCATCATAGATACATGTGCAAAGTTAAAGCGCTCGTTACCAGTGGCGGTTGGTGAAATTTTAGGATGGGGGGGAACGCCCAGACGCCCTTCTTTTTGACCCCTCCCACTTCGCATAAGCCCCACCCCTTATAGATTCCACCCATTGTGTAAGGAGCAGTGGCGACTGGTGCTCAAAATTTTTGGGTGCGCAATCAAACTGAACAAATCAAAGGTTAGTAATGCAGCACTGTAAATAGCCATTTATCAGGTGATTATTTATCATTACTGCTGGATAAAATATTGAAAATGTCAAATCCGGGTCCCCATGAGAGTCCCCCATACATCACAGCACCTTAAATCAGGGTCCCCATAAGAGTCCCTGTTGGGGAAATTGTGTATTTCATATTCCTTATTAAGGTTGGCCTCACAATTATCTATTATAGCCTCTAATATCCTGGTTACCTTGCAACTTATTGGCATTTGAACTGTCTTATATGGACAAGCTAGCCCCTTCTCCTCAGGAATGTGAAGGTCATACCGTTGTTTACCAGGGTGTTGGCTAGGGGTGGTCTTTTTCCTTACACACAAGTTTAATACCACAGCCCAAACTGGTATAAGTTAGTCTCACCCAGAACGGCCATGAGGCCAGTGTCTGGTCCCGGTCACCTGTGCCATGTAAGGAACCCATGGCGGGAAACAAGCACCTTTAGTTAAGTATTCTTGATATTTTCTTTATCTTTATCTGTCATTACTTTTAATAAATGTTATACTTTTAAGTATTTGTGTGATCTCTCTTTGCACATATCAAACATAACCCCAAAAAACGTGACAAGAGAGTCCCCTATACATCACAGCACCTTAAATCAGGGTCCCCATGAGAGCTCCCCATAAAATCACAGCCCCCTTATTATTAGGGTCCCCATGAGAGTCCCCCCCATACATCACAGCACCTTAATTCAGGGTCCCAATGAGAGTCCCCCATACATCACAGCACCTTAAATGTTAAATCAGGGTCCCCATGAGAGTCCCCCACTGTGATGTATGGGCACTCTCATGGGGACCCTGATATAAGGGGCTGTGATGAGTGGGGGACTCTCTTGGGGACCCTGATTCAGGGTCCCCATGAGAGTCCCCCATACATCACAGCCCCCTTATATCAGGGTCCCCATGAGATGAGAGTCCCCCATACATCAAAGTCCCATCTTAAAAGCCAGTGGCAGCTGCCTAAGAAGAGCACCAGTCCAGGCAGGGCCACAGAGAGAGGGGACATGGAGCAGGCAGAGAGCTGCAATGAGCACTGCACAAGTGCACAGTGCTGCACCTACGGTTCCCTAGCAATGCTGGGCTCAGTATACTCTCCTCTAATGATCAGACTTCTCCCGACATGCCCCCGCTGCACATCCACTGGGAAGCTCAATGTGCTGCTGCTTCTCCCTCCTCCCTCCCAGCTCTTATGCAGCTGAGAACCGAGGGAATGTGATCACTTATAAAAAAAAAAGGGAAAAAGGTATTTATAATGTTTTTTTTGTATCTCTACAAAAATGTTTTGCCTTTCAACTGAATGGGTTGTTCTACAAGGCGATCGTTTACAATCAGTTTGAGGGAGACATTAGTCCTTATGGTAGGGCTTGTTGCAGTTGTCAAGACGCTAGATCACAGCAGTTGCCAATAGAGGACCTGTTTCAACTACATTTTCCTTAAAGTGTTACTAAACCCACAGCAGTAAAATCAGTCTGTATATATAGTAAAGCATGCTTGTTATACTCACTGTGGAACCTAAAGGGTTCATCCTCCGCATTGTGTAAAAAGGTGGTATAATCCTTTCTTCTCTGATCGTCCCCTTCTTTTACTGTCCCCAATCCATCTGCCAATAGTACAGAGCCTTGGGGACACTTTGATATGCTCAGATTGGTGTGTATTGCTATAGTTTTTTTCTTGGGAAGGTGCATATGATCAGCACAGGGCCAATCAGTACTGTCCAGACAGAGGGTCAGGGTTCCTGCAGCCTCATAAGACAGTGAGAGCAGAATGAAAACTCCTCCTACGAGCTTTCACCAGACACTCAGAAGTCATAAGACTACTATATATTGCTGACGAGAAAAGGTATTTATCAGTTTATATTTACTAAAGTAATTGCATTTCCATGTTCTGTGTACTGTGGGAGACCATATATAGTAAATGCAGGGTCCTGGGTTTTGTAACACTAAGGGAAACCTGTTAAAGGCAGCCATTGCAATTCCTGAAAATGCTAGTTGCCTGGCTATCATGTTGACCCTCTGAGATCAGTAGCTTGAGTCCCTTAACTGTACAGGATTTCTGACATTCTTTTCAAGGTTGGAGACCTCAAATGTATTGAAACCAGTGAGTCAGCATAGCTGGCAGACATCTACCATTTTTAGAAGTTCATCAGAGTAGTCTGCATATTTCATGACAGACATACTTTACATTTATAGCATAATCTATTAAGCAAACTAATTCCACTTTTCCAATGTGAGGTTAAAAAGCCAAATAAGCATATATTGACTGGTATGGGCCACATTTCCAAATTTGCTATACTGCTACGGTCACAAATCCACCTCTATTGTTGTAGTCCAAACTTTTCACTGTAAAAAGGAGAAGCGGTCATGACACAGACATAATAGGACACATTACTTACATCTTTCTTCTCAAGTGCCTTAGGACATTCATTAAACATGGTATTTGAATACAGTTCGATAGTTTTGACACATGTTCATACATTTAATACATTCCTAAATTCAGTCAGATGCTAATCCCAACTACCCCACTTGCACAAATAATGATGTGAACATTTATTGCCCTCTACTGACCAGACTGAGGCACTGCAACAACACTCTGCACTTGTTGAAAAGTGCAGTAGCCCTGTAAAGCCAACATATTAGCAGCAACTCCTCTTGGTTATTAGTGGTTCTGAAAAAGAATGAAAGACATTTTTCATAGGAGCAGAAGGGACCGCTGTGGTGTTTCTCTCCTAGTATTTTGATGTCATAAAACTGGTGGAACCAGCGCTGTCTTTCTGTGGATGACAGTGAAAGATGTGGCTGGAGTGGTGCTTTGTCTGCTTGTGAATCCTGTACAACCAGCACGAGATCATCTTACAGTTTACCAGACCATCAATGTACCTGCATTTGTTTTTTCTTTTTCTGGCCATTTCCCTTTAATTTAACCAGGTCACCCTGCAAAATAACACTTCCTGACTGGGCAGCTATGCTCATGCTTCTACTACTGTATCAATGGAGAGAGCCATGGATGCCACCCAGCCTGGACTTCAAACATACCTTTGTTCATCTTCAGTACATGAGGGGTGTTTGAAAAGCAGTAGTTCGCACAAGCTATAAAAATATTGGTTTTGCTCCAAGGTCTTCTTACAGAAATTGACAAGGACACTGCATTTCTGCCAAGATCAAGTAGTACTTTGTGCACTTGCTTATATGTTTTTAGCTTTAAAAAATGCAAATGCGGACACCACATCTAAGGACTGGTAATCTGCATTATATTACACTTTTATTCTTAGGTTTAGCTATCCCTTAAATGTTTATGGGGGAAATGTATTAAAACTGTAGCAAACAGAATCTGGAGCAGCTTTACATAGTAATCAATCAGCTTCTTTTTATAGTTCTTTCAGGTAAACTTTAAAAATAAATAATATACGAAGACTATTTTTAAACCTTCAAATGCCGGTCGATAACCCAGGAAACAGGGCGGTGTTCTCCCTCGACGCTGCCAAAGCCTTTGACAGCGTCGAGTGGAAGTACCTCTGGGCAGTGCTGCGTAGATTCCATTTGGGAGAGACATTTAAATCCTGGGTACAGTTATTATATAATTGCCCTAGGGCTAGAATAAGGGTAAATGGGACACTCACGCAAGCTTTTCCACTACACAGGGGGACTAGACAGGGATGCCCCCTGTCCCCCCTGTTGTTTGCCCTGGCACTGGAGCCGCTGGCAGCCAGGATCAGGGCATCCACAGAGATAGTGGGATTCCGCAGGGGAGAGAGAGAAGATAAGTTATCCTTATATGCGGACGATACTTTAATATACCTAGGGGATACAACAGGCTCGCTGACAGCAGTGATGGAGCTTATTACCCTATTCGGATCCTATTCGGGATTCACCATTAACTGGCACAAGTCATCTCTCCTGTTGCTTGACCCCCTAAGAAATACCCTCCCAGACGTGGCCTCACAAGTAGAGATAGTCCAGTCCTTCAGATACCTAGGCATAATAATAACGAGTAATGTTAGCGACTATATTGCTCTCAACTTAAAGCCACTATTACAGAAATTTAAAAATAAATCTGCAAACTGGTGCAAATTACCACTATCAGTTACGGGCCGGGCAAACCTTATAAAAATGGTATGGGCCCCACAACTATTGTACATACTACATAATGCCCCAATGTGGATACCCCACTACTGGTTTGCCCATGTTGATTCACTCTATAGAGCGCTGATATGGAGGGAGGGAGTGGCCCGGATTAAATTATCCACATTACAATACCCCAAGGACCAGGGAGGAATGGCTGTACCTCATTCCTTTACGTACTTTTTGGCAGCCCAATTGCAGCACTTGTCGGGATGGGACTTACATGAAATGTTAGACCCCTCTAGAACCCTGCTGATTGGATCCCTGGAGCAATACTCTGCTATGTCACAGATGGAGTCAGGATTGCCAGATGCACCACTGAAAGACATGACTGTAAAACTGATAACCAAACTGTGGAAAGAGACTAAAAAAAGGATAGGCATTGGAGGATTCCTGAAATGTACCCCTATATGGTGTAACGAGTCATACCCCGAATTAATGAAAATTCCAGGACACATTCTGTGGAGGGAAGCTGGGATTAAATACTTTTCACAGCTCTTTGAAGGCCCGAATGTAAAAACACTTGAACAACTGAGCACGGAATTTCCGTTGCTTCGAGTATGTCCCTATAGATATTTTCAGTTAAGACATGCCCTGAGTAGACAAGGCAGAAATACCCCACTTAAATTGGAAGACTCTGATTTTCTGGCTTCTATTCTGAGCACGTCAGATAAAAAAGGCATTATATCCGGGTATATGCTAGCCTGCTATCATACCTCCAGGCCCCCGATCTTCTTCCGCGCAGAGAAAAGTGGGAAACGGAGCTCGGTCCCATAGATGTGGACAGATGGACGCAGATACTGAGTACGGGACCACTAGTGTCAGTGTCAGCGGCTCAGAGATTGTCTCATCTTTTCGTACTTCACAGGACATATAGAACCCCGGTACAATTGCACAGATGGGGCAGAAGAGATTCCCCCATCTGTCCAAAATGTCAAATACATCCGGGTACACTACTTCATCTGTTGTGGAATTGTCCGAAACTTAGGAGATACTGGCAGGGGGTAATTAGTTCTATAAATACTATATATCAGCTCCAACTGCAGATGGACCCTGTCATGTGTTTATTGGGAGGTTTAGAGGAGGAGCAATACTCCCCTGATACATATACCGCATTGGTCAGATTACTATATATTGCACGGAAACTGCTAGCACGATACTGGATATCCCCTCACACTCCTACACCTAATCAATGGGTTCAACAGGTGAATAGTATTCTGGTGAGAGAAAAGTACACGTATCAACACAGAAAGGTCCCTAACAAATTTCTTAAAATATGGCGGGAGTGGTTGGATACCCCCGGGGTTGCCCCGCTCCAACTAATTAGAGACAGGCTATTACAAACATGAGTAGTAGAATGGGGGAATTTTTCTGAACATCACAATGACGCTAACTAGGTCTTTCCATCAGATGCACTTGAGCCCACCAAGGTTAAATATTGAGTAACCATGGCACTAATTAAGTTTGATTAGTTAGTTGGTTTTTCTTTTCTCTTTCTTTCTCCTTATTATTTGAGACTATTGAGAATGCAGTCCCTTTTTTGTACATATGGGATGTAAATGATACACGGTTCTGTATGTAATGAGTACTGACTAAATCTATTATATGTTACTCCATACTATGGGGAGGTATTCCTCCATCTCTCATTACAAAAACTGTCTGTACTGCTTGATTTATGTACAATAAATACAATTTTTTCTGATAAAAAAATAAAAAAAAATAAACGCTAGAAGCTGATTGGTTACCACATACAGTAGTTCTTTTCTGGTTGTTACAGTCTTAGTAAATTCCCCTTACAGTAGACAGTTGGTTTTGTGCACTATGCACACCACAAAAGTGATGTTTCAAGGACATTTTCAGATTTAATGGAAGAATTTGTTTACAATCCAAAAATATGGTATTTTTTTTATAAGATGAAGTCATTTTTTTCAAACCTGCCACCTGAAATAAAGGATATTTTTTTATCTACAAGCAAAAAAAAAAATGATTGGTGCTGCCTGGGTTAATATACTGAATTGTGGATTGCTCCTCCTTTGGCGCTTGGTGGGAGAGACAGTCAGAGCACAAAGCATATAATTGGTGTGCAATTCCTCTAATTTTGAAGACTATGCAAATGCCATTGTAGAATTCCTGCAAATGCTAAATAAAGTGCTGGAATAGAAAAAAAAAAAACAGTACATCTTTCACTGTAGCTTTAGCCAAATGTGCAGTACTTGGTGCCATCTAGTGGTAAAATGTGTAACTACAGATCAAACCAAGATGTATTTCTTCTCATTTGGTTTAGAAGAGCCCTGGTAGGAATGAGCAGGGTTTTGTTTTCTACAAATATGAGACAAATATTTTTCTTACATTTTCCCACCTGTATTGCTTCTTCCATGAATAATCAGCATCAGTGTTTAACAATAAATCTGCCTGTCATAGCTAGTTAAAAACTAAACACCAACAGATAGTGGCTGTGGGCTCTCACCAACTGCATTGGCCTAAAACCCCAGTCCCAATAATAGGATCTCGAATTTCTTTATATTGATAGAAAATCCTTTATATGTATGGTGCCTTGAAAAAGTATTCATACCCCTTGAAATGTTCTACATTTTGTCACGCTAAAACCAAAAAAAGTAAATGTACTTTATTGGGATTTTATGTGATAGACCAACAAAAAGTGACACATAATTGTGAAGTGTAAGGAAAATGATAAATGGTTTTCCAAATTTTTTACAAATAAATATCTGAAAAAGTGTAGCGTGCATTTGTATTCAGCCCTCTTTACTCTGATACACTAACAAAAATATAGTGGAATCAATTGCCTTCAGTAGTCACCTAATTAGTAAATAGAGTCCACCTGAGTGTAATGTAATCTCAGTGTAAAAACAGCTGCTCTGTGAAGCCCTCAGAGGTTTGTTAGAGAACCTTCATGAACAAACAGCATCATGAAGGCCAAGGAACACACCACACAGGTCAGGGATAAACTTGTGGAGAAGTTTAAAGCAGGGGGGTTAGGTTATAAAAAAAAAATATTCCAAGCTTTGAATATCTCACGGAGCGCTGTTCAATCCATCATCCAAAAATGTAAAGAGTATGGCACACCAGCAAACCTACCAAAATATGGCTGTCCACCTAAACTATGGCTGTCCAATTAAAATGACTGGCAAGGAGAGCATTAACCACTTCAGCCCCGGAAGGATTTACCCCGTTCCTGACCAGAGCACTTTTTGAGATTCGGCACTGCAACTAACAATTGCGTGGTCGTGTGACGTTGTACCCAAATAAAATTGACGTCCTTTTTCCCCCACAAATAGAGCCTTCTTTTGGTGGTATTTGATCACCTCTGTGTTTTTTATTTTTTGTGCTATAAACAAAAAAAAGAGCGACAATTTTGAAAAAAAAAAACCAAAACAAACAATATTTATTACTTTTTGCTATAATACATATCAAAAAAAAATACAAAGGGGGCGTGGCCTGGTCGGCATGGTGTGAGGACGTGCGAGACAGAGCTCCGACGAACCCGGACTACTACCGCGGTTCCTGACCAGCATTAAACTGTGCAATACAGCCCCAGATGACATCTAAGCGCCGGACAAGCTCTCAGCCACCTGGGGGACAGCGCAGCGCGGACGGCGGGCTATACTCCCTGTTCCAACCGCACACCCCTAGCACCAGGCAGACTTCCAAGATGGTGGCCGCAAAGAAGAAGCAGAACCATGCTTCCCAGAGACACGGACGTGACTCCCCAGGCCCGTCAGCTACACCACAGGTGAGAGAATACAGCCCCTCCAGCTCTACCCACTCTGCCTCACATATCTCCCACCACTCTGAGATAGACGAAGCTGACAGACACTGGGACTTAAGGGAGCATATTAGAGCCCTCCCTACTAAAACTGACATTCAGCAACTAATAGCTGCAGTGGAGCTATCCTGTCAGAAGGCGGTGGAGGGCTTGAGGGAGGACACTGTGGCGCTGGGGAACAGGGTTGAGGCTCTGGAGACTGGCCAGGAGGAAATGTTGCAGACAGTACAAGCTATTACTGACAACACCAGACATCATGAGGAGATCATTAACTCTCTCCTGGACCAACTTGATGACCAAGAAAATAGAGACCGCAGGCAAAACATCCGCATCCGCGGCTTACCAGAAGCTACACATGATTCAGACCTGCTCCCCTCTGTGGTTGGGCTCTTTAGACAAGTCCTAGGACCGGCGGCCCCGGAGGTGATTGAAATCGACAGAGTGCATCGGGCGCTGATGCCAAGGCCGCAGGATGGAGACCGACCAAGAGATATAATATGCAGGATGCATAAATATTCCCCCAAAGAAGCAATAATGAGAGCTGCCAGGCATTCTCCAGTGATTGATTTTGATGGAGCTAACATTTCTCTGTATCCTGACCTGTCCAAGCGCACTTTAATGCAAAGAAGGGCGGTGCGCCCACTTCTGGAGGCCCTGCGCAAAGCCGAGGTTAACTACCGATGGGGTTTCCCTTTTCGCCTGTCAGCCACCAGGAATGGGAAAACAGCACATCTCAGAACCAAAGACGACCTGGCGACATTTGTAGACATCCTGGATCTTCCCCCAACGGACTTTCCAGACTGGAGACTCCGATCATCTGTACCGCTACCACAAAGATCGGACGACTGGCACCCTGCCCCAGCTAGATCTAGAAGACGGAACAGACGTCCCCGACGCAGCCGAAGTGCATCCGCATCTCAACAGTCATAGCTATGTTCTGGAACCCGTTGAAGCTTTTGCTATCTGTGGTTGAACGCTGATGAGAAGGAAACTGGAAGGTATATTTGGCCGCAATCTAGGGAGGCTCGTCCAGAAGAAGGGGTAAAATTTTTTTTTTTTTTTTTTTTTTCCCTTCTCCATTGACTGTGACTGAACGGCCAGTTGAAGGGCCCTATTCAAAGTTTGACCACGAACTTACCCCTCAGCCCCCTAGCTTCGAGGAGTTTTTTTGTTTTTGAGTGTTCTGTGTTAACCCTTCCAGTTCCTAGGTTCCATAATTATCTTTTGTTTATTCTTTTTTTTCTTTTTTCTAAGGCTGGTACCAAATTATCTTCACTGAATTATTTTGAAGTTAAGTAGTCCCGGGGAGTCCCTCGACCCTGTTGACAACCATGTTCCCCCCATTAGGCCGGACCCTGATTTCAGGATCCCTTTGTCCGCAAAACAGCGGACTGGAGGGCGGTCTTGCGGGTGGGGTTTTTTCCCCCCCTGGAAACCCGCTCTCCCTTGTAGTACACCCACCCCACCCCACGGTAAGTCGGGGTGGCTATGGGGACTCTTCTTACCTTTCTGTTTGTTATTTTTTTCTAATTGCTGGAAAATATAGGAGTGTAGATGTGCAGGATCCTTGTATTCTCATTGATGTGCTGTGTCTAATCAGGGTTGCACTGTTCTCAAGGCTCAATGTGTATTATATAGTGCTATGTACCTGGTGGGCTCTCTATGATAAGCTCAGGGGTGGGAAGGAGGTAACTCCCAATGGCTGACACCTTGAAGCTACTGTCATATAATGTCAGGGGACTATGTAGTCCAATTAAACGAGGACGTCTCTGGCAGGAATTGCGTCACTTACCCTCAGACATAATATTCCTGCAGGAGACCCACTTCACACCTAGATCTACACCCCGGCTACCATTAACGACCTATAACCAATGGTATCATAGTTTGTCTCCGGTGCCTAAAGCCAGAGGTACTTCCATAGCCATCAGGAAGTCGTGTCCATTTACCCTAGGAACTAGCCTGACTGATCCCGAGGGACGCTATATATTCCTTAAGGGCTCCATTGAGGGTCAGACCTATACCTTAGCCAACTTATATGCCCCCAACATACGATCAACTAATTTTATATCATTGGCTCTTAAGAAGTTGGAAGGGTTCCGAGAGGGACTGCTGATTGTAGGAGGGGACTTCAATGTCACCCTTAACCCAGACATAGACACATCAACAGGTAACTCAGCCCTATCCTACCGAGCACTTAAGCATGTAAAGAATAGTCTCCGGAATCTCCACCTGGTGGACACCTGGAGAGTGATCCACCCGAAGGACAGGGATTATACTTACTATTCTAAAACATTTGATACTTATTCCCGCCTGGATATGTTCTTCGTTGACCAATTCTACCTGAGGAGGGTGAGTTCCGCCTCAATAGAATCAATAACCATATCGGACCATGCTCCGATAAGATTGACACTCGACCGGGCTACGGTCCGCCGGGTGGAGAGGACTTGGAGACTGAATGAGGGGCTCTTGGATGACCCTGGAGTGGTGGACGCGGTCGCCCGCTCCCTGGGCCATTATTTTGAACTCAATACCCCAGATGAAACATCTCATAGGGCAGTCTGGGAAGGGCATAAGGCGGTGATTCGAGGAGAACTTATTTCCCACGGGTCTCGCATCAAAAAGCTTAGAGAGAAGGAAATAGTGGACTTACTGGCCCAGATTCATGATTTAGAACTGATACACAAGGCTACACCTGCCCCGATCACTGCAGAGAGATTAACTGTCCTTCGGACGGAGCTCTGCCGCTGCCTGGACCGGAAGGCCAAGAATAAGTTACGGTTTTACGCCCATCGTGCCTATGAGTATGGCAACAAATGTGGACGGCTTCTGGCACGGCAGTTAAAGAAACAGCGGGCGTCCTGCCATGTACATAGTTTAATGACAAACGGCAAGCAGACAATAGACTCCCACTCCATAGCAGCAGAGTTCCAGCGCTATTATAAGTCCCTATACAACCTACCATCAACCTCCAATACAGGAAACCCCTCAGTCCATGAACGGGAAATTCAGGCCTATCTGCAGGCGGCAGAATTACCCACTCTCCCCTCGCAGGTCCTGGAGGACCTGGAGAGGCCCTTTACGGAAAAGGAACTAGAAGCTGTGGTGGCAGCCCTCCCGCTGGGTAAAAGCCCCGGCCCGGACGGCTTTACAAATTTACATTATAAAAAATTCCTCGCCTCCCTGGTGACCCCACTATGCTCATATCTTAATACTCTCAACGCCAATAATCCTTTACCTCCAGAAGCCCTACTGGCGCATATTGCAGTTATACACAAAGCGGGGAAAGACCCCCAATCCTGTCCGAACTATAGACCCATCTCCCTGTTGAACGCGGATACTAAAATTCTGGCTAAACTACTAGCCCTGCGCCTCCAGAATCATGTGAGAGACTTGGTGCATCTAGACCAAACAGGCTTCATGGTTGGCAGGGAGGCCAGGGACAACACGATCAGGACCCTTCTTGTCCTACATTGGGCGCAGAATGGTCCGGATCGGCGTCCGTCTGTCGTGGTATCCATGGATGCCGAGAAAGCCTTCGACAGGGTAGATTGGGTCTATATGTTCTCGGTGTTGCGTGGACTGGGATTGGGGGACCGAATGTTGGGATGGATACACTCCTTGTACGGGCAGACAGCGGCCCGAGTTAAAGTCAACGGGGTTCTCTCCGAACCCCTGGAGATACGGAATGGGACCAGGCAGGGGTGTCCGCTATCGCCCCTTTTATTTGCCCTCGTGCTGGAACCATTCCTCCGCACGATAAGAGCAAATAATGACATTTCTGGGGTCACCATAGGAACTACGGAGCACAAGCTGTCGGCTTACGCTGACGACTTGCTGTTCTACTTATCGAACCCTGTAGTTGCCCTCCCAGTGTTATTATCGGAAGTTCGTAAATTTGGGCACATTTCAAATTTCAAAATAAATTATGATAAATCGGAGCTCCTGCCGATCCGAGTCCCACCCGAGATGGCGAAATCACTGCAGCAATCCTTTTCTCTTCGATGGTGTACGCACTCACTCCCATATCTAGGGACTCACATCTCCCCTGACTGGACTCTCCTCTATAACCTCAATTATGGGAAACTGCTGACCGGGATCATACACGATCTCCGTACGTGGCGCGACCTGCCTCTGACCTGGTTTGGGAGAATCAGCGCTCTAAAGAAGAATAATATACCTACTATATACGATACCTATAGGCCTCCCCCGGGCCTTTTTCCAAAAATTACGAAAAGAGTTTGTGAACTTTGTCTGGCAGGGCAAAAAACCTAGACTATTTTATGACCTCCTATGTAGATCTAAAGCAGAGGGAGGACTTGGCCTGCCAGACATCAACTCTTATTATAAAGCCATGTCCTTAGTGCGAATACTAAATTGGAACCACGACGTCTCGACCAAGTCATGGGTTAGGTTAGAAAAGACGATGGCTGGTAGGAACCTAGCAGGAGCCCCTTGGGTCCCGGTAGGATACAGAGGACTGTCGGACTGGACCTCTCCCCTGACCAAAACAACTCTGGACATTTGGGACAGACTTAATAAACAGCAACAGTATGCTCCTGGGACTTCTCCCCTGGCCCCCTTAGGGGGATTCCCTTGGTTCCCCCCGGGGGAGGAGGGGGGTTTTTTTGGCCCATGGAATCGAGAGGGTGGGAACCCATGCGCAAGATTTGCCCCACAGGGTACCTTGTTAAATCTGTCCACCATTCAGTCCACTTTTGGGACAATGCCGTTCGCGACGTGGCGGCACAGACAGCTTACGAGTTTTTTTCGATCGCTAGATCCCCCACTGCGACCAGCACACAGTATAACGCCGTTCGAATCTCTATGTATCGAACTCCCTGACCCGGCACACTTACTCTCACAAATGTATAAACTGACCCGAAACTCACACCCGACTGGGACGCCATATTATATTAGGGAATGGGAGAGAGAATTGGGCCAAGAATTCACAACGCCTCAAGTGCAACGACTTCTCCAATTCACCCACTCCTCATCGATTAGCTCCCGTATACAAGAATCCTCTTTCAAATTTCTATCTAGATGGTACAGGACCCCGTCTAAACTGCAGCAAATATTCCCCCATACTGATGGTAAATGCTGGAGAGGTTGTGGCCAACGTGGCACATTTCTCCATATCTGGTGGAACTGCCCCCTAATTAAACCGTTCTGGGAAGCTATTGCACCCTTGATAGAGAAGACAACCTTAAGGAACATTGAGTTCAGTCCACTACACTACCTGTTTCATGGTTCCCCCTCGTCAGCTAAACAATATAAACGAAGTGTTACACCTCACCTACTCAACGCAGCCAAAACTATAATACCCAGGTACTGGAGACAGACAACCTGCCCAACTTTTGCAGACTGGAAAAAAGAAGTAGATTGCATTATGGAGGCAGAGTGTTGGATACTCGAGACTAGGGGACAACATGACAGGTTCCAGGACACATGGTCCGGCTGGAAATATTATTCAAATGAGATGCCCACAGACTGAACAGCACTGTGCTAAGATTAAACAGAACAAGTGACTTTGACGTCCAACCTAATGAGATATCCTTGGACACGCAGATCGACCACTCCTGTTACTCCTTTCTCTCTCTTTCTTTCTCTTCCTATCTTTCTTTGACCTTAATTCTAACTTTCCTATCTGTTTCTATTTAACTATACCCGACTACACCATAGAAACGGGATGTTTCACCCGTTAGACAATCTTAGTTCCAGCTCAGGTTAGCTCCGAGTTTAGTGTAATTGCCGCTCTCAATAGCGGAGGACACGGGATGGAGACCAGCAGTGGGTTTAGGGGTGGTGCGCCCGGGGCCGGCGGCCGGGCTGGCTCCCTGATCTTCCGCGCCCAGGAGATAGATGGCGTGGGGTCAGGGGGCGGCTGGGGGCGGGCACGGGAGGCACTGCCCTGGTAGGAAGAATTCATCCATGTGTTTGTTTTCTTATTATTAAATACTGTGTATAACAAACAAGAATGGTCATATATACCTGAATGGGACAATGTATAATTTAATTTGTATTGTCGGATGTTTAACAATAAAAATTTCTATTACAAAAAAAAAAAAAAAAATACAAAAAAAAATGTATTCATCAGTTTTGGCCGATATATATTCTTCTACATAATTGTGCTAAAAATAAATCGCAATTGGCGTTTATTGGTTTGCGCAAAAGTTGCCGGTAGTACTGGTAATGGCGGTGATCAGCAAATTTTATTGGAACTGCGATGTTGCGGCGGACAGATTGGACATTTTTGGGACCGCTGACATTTATACAGCGATCAGAGCTAAAAACAGCCACTGATTACTGTGTAAATGTCACTGGCAGGGAAGGGGTTAACCTGCAGGGGGCAATCAAGGGGTTAACCGTGTTCCCTAGGTGTGTTCTGTGTGGGGGCAGGGCTGGCAGGGGCATGACTGATCTAACTGATTCCAATTACAAGGATCAGTAGATCACTGTCGTGCCCACTGACAGATGTAAACTCAGCAGGCACGAGAGCGTGCTGGCGGCGAGCGTCCTCCCGCAACTGCGGCTGTGCGGATCCCCATTTGTAGACGCCAATCTGCGCAGCGCAGTCAACTTGCCGCCGTTTATGTACGCGAGGCAGTCAGCAAGTGGTTAACTAGAGAAGCAGCCAAGAGGCCCATGGTAACTCTGGAGGACCTGCAGAGATCCACAGCTCAGGTGGGATAATCTGTTCACAGGACAACTGTTAGGCATGCACTCCACAAATCTGGCCTTTATGGAAGAGTGGCAAGAAGAAAGCCATTGTTGAAAGAAAGCCATAAGACGTCCCATTTGCAGTTTATGAGAAGCCATGTGGGGACACAGCAAACATGTGGAAGAAGGTGCTCTTGGTCAGATGAGACCAAAATTGAACTTATTGGCCTAAAAGCAAAAGGCTATGTGTGCGGAAAACAAACACTGCACATCACCCTGAACACACCATCCCCACCGAGAAACATGGTAGTGGCAGCATCGTGTTGTGGCGATGCTTTTCTTAAGCAGGGACAGGGAAGCTGGTCAGAGTTGATGGAAAGATGGATGGAGCCAATTACAGGGCAATCTAAGAAGCAACCTGAGTTTGCAAAAGACTTGAGACTGGCACAGAGGTTCACCTTCCAGCAGGACAACGACCCTAAACATACAGCCAGAGCTACAATGGAATAGTTTAGAACAAAGCATATTCATGTGCTTGAATGGTCCAGTCAAAGTCCAGACCTAAATCCAATTAAGAATTTGGTGTTACCCCTAACAAGTAAACTTTTAATTTTAGGGCAGAATGGTTTATTTATGAAAGCTGGAGAAATGAAAGGGATGGCATCTGGAGTAATCAGGTTTATTGTTTCGATGAAAAAGTAATCTGGTTGATGTGGACAACACAGCTCTGCTTTTGCGTCACTTTTCCTAAATTCAAGATCTCCCGCTATTTGTTTTTTTCAATCCAGTAGATTTGTCACAGAAGGCATTTGCCCGGGTAGTTTTACATCATTTATTCTCAACGCTGTCCCAAGTGACACAAGCATTAAGAAATGCTAGCAGACCTGAAACATTCACTGTAAAAAAGGCACATGAATGCATTTTCAGATGTCATCCAAATATTACAGATATAATTGTTTTAGATATATGCAGAGAAATTTCAGCTTGCATCCTAAATATTTGCAAGGATATGTACAATCATCTTGTTGCTATAGAAACATCAGCTGGTTTTTGCATCAGTTTTCAGGGCTTACAGTATATTGTGAGGACAAACCTTAGCAATTGACTCGTTAAATTTAAAAGGGTATCAAGTGGAACATTAAATAGCATTTGTTGCTCATGTATTGGGGGGCACAGTAAGTCTTCCACTGCAGACCAGTCCAGGGTAAAACCCCATCTACTGCCTGCCAGGTCTGCCTGTTTTCTTTTTGTTTTTTACTAGCGACATAGGAAAAGAAACATCATTTAATCATCTTTCATGGAAAACTATTTTTGCTAGTGTCCTTTTTCTTACTCAAGATTGTTTTTTTTTTTTCTAAAGTGAGACTTCTCTATATTGCTGCTAGAGCTCGTTTCTGATTGCAGCTATCCAACCCAGCAATCTTTAACCTGGCTTTTGGAGTGCTGAATCCAGACCCCGCAAGACTGGATGTTGCAGAGATGCAGTGCATCTGGAAAGTATTCACATCGCTTCACTTTTTCCACATTTTATGATACAGTCTTATTTCAAAATGGATTCAATTCATTATTTCCTCATAATCTAAAAACAATACCCCATAATGACAACGTGAAAGAAATTTGTTTGAAATGTTTGCAAATTTATTTAAAAAAAAAAAAAAAAAAATCATATGTACATAAGTATTCACAGTCTTTGCTCAATACTTTGTTGAAGCACCTTTGGCACCAATTACAGCCTTGAGTACTTTTTAAGTATAATACGTTTGAGGTGAGTATGAGGTGTTTGGCACACCTATTTTTGGGCAGTTTCTCCAATTCTTCTTTGCAGGACCTCTCAAGCTCCATCAGGGTGGATGGGGAGCATCGGTGTACAGCCATTTTCAGAACTCTCCAGAGATGTTCAATCAGGTTCAAGTCTGGGCAGTGGCGGCCCATCCCTGTCCATGCGTCCGGCCCCCTAATCTACATGCAGGGCACCGGATGCATGGATTCCAATGGGGGGGCTATTGTAACACTGATTCTGCCTCTCAGCCAATCAGGAAGTGGCCGAGTGAGGGAGGAGAAACACGGCAAGGACACCACAGTGGTGCTGAGGAGGAGGCGCATGACGAGGACACCGCCGTGATGCAGAGAAGGAAACACAGGGGAAGCCAGTCGCCCGCCAGGAAGCTCTGCCCGGAGTAGGTGTTGTGGGTGACCGACCAACCAAGCGGAGTAAGTGAAGTGGGTGACCCTATGGCGGGTGGGGGGCTACCGGCTGTGCACTGTGTGCCGCCCCCCCCCCAAAAATATACCACCGGCCGCCACTGAATCTGGGCTCTGGCTGGGCCACTCAAGGACATTCACAGTTGTCCCTTAGACACTCCTTTTGTTACCGTGGCTGTGTGCTTAGGGTCGTTGTCCTGTTGAAAGATGAACCTTCGTCCCAGTTGAGGACCAGAGTGCTCTGGAGCAGGATTTCATCAAGGATGTCTCTGTACATTGCTGCATTCATCTTTCCCTCGATCTTGACTAGTCTCCCAGTTCCTGCCGATAAAAAACATCCCCACAGCATGATGATGCTGCTGCTGCCACCACCATAAGCTGTGTCTGGTTTCCTCCTGACATGATGCTTGCCATTCAGGCCAAAGAGTTCAATTTTTTTTCAGACCAGTGAATTTTGTTTCTCGTGATCTGAGAGCCCTTCAGGTGCCTTTTGGTCAACTCCAGGCAAGCTGTCATGTGCCTTTTACTGAGGAATGGCTTCCGTCTGGCCGCTCTACCATTCAGGACTGATTGGTGGAGTGCTGCAGAGATGGTTGTTCTTCTGGAAGGTTCTCCTCTCCTCACAGAGAAACGCTGGAGCTCTTAGAGTGAACATCGGGTTCTTGGTCACCTCTCTGATCGCTCAGTTTGGCCAGGCAGTCCGCTCTAGGAAGAGTCCTGGTGGTTTCAAACTTCTTCCATTTATGGATGATGGAGGCCACTGTGCTCATTGGGACCTTCAATGCTGCAGAAAATTTTCTGTACCCTTTCCCAGATCCATGCCTCAATACAATCCTGTCTTGGAGGTCTACAGACAATTCCTTGGACTTCATGGCTTGGTTTGTGCTCTAACATGCACTGTTAACTGTGGAACCTTATATAGACAGGTGTGTGCCTTTCCAAATCATGCCCAATCAATTGAATTTACCACAGGCGGAATCCAATCAAGTTGTAGAAACATCTCAAGGATGATTAATGGAACCAGGATGCACCTGAGCTCAATTTTGAGTGTCATAAAAGCTGTAAATACTTATGTACATTTTAAACAAACTTCTTTCACATTGTCATTATGGGGTATTGTTTGTAGAATTGTGAGGAAATAATTAATTTAATCCATTCTGTAACACAACAAAATGTGGAAAAAGTGAAGCGTTGTGAATACTTTCCGGATGCACTGTAAAGTGCCTTAACCACTTGAATACAGGACGTTTATACCCCCCTTCCTGCCCAGACCAATTTTCAGCTTTCAGCGCTCTCACACTTTGAATGACAATTACTCTCTCATGCTACACTGCACCCAAACAAAATTTGTGTCATTTTTTTCACACAAATAGAGCTTTCTTTTGGTGGTATTTAAGAAGCTCTGGGTTTTTTATTTTTTGCAATATAATTGAAAAAAGTGCGAAAATTTTGAAAAAAAAACTATTTTTTTTGATTTTTTTTTATCAAAAAAAAAGTTTTAAAAGCGTGAAAAAAGTTAATATAACGTTTTTTATTTTTTGGGTC
>BLSH010438581.1:2615321-2625636 GCA_018402905.1 Glandirana rugosa | reverse complement strand
CCTGCAGTATACTGCAGGAGGCGAAGAGCGGCGATGAGGGGGGGACACAACCCCCCGGCAGACGAGCGATCCGCGATCGCCGCTGTGCGGGCCCCTGGGGGCCTGCAGTAGCGGCGAGAAGCGGAGGACGTCATATGACGTCCTCCCGTATCGACGGCCAGTCCCTGCCGACGTCATTTCACTATACGTCGGTAGGGAACTGGTTAAAAAAGTATTCATACCTCTTGAAATTTTCCACATTTTGTCATGTTACAACCAAAAACGTACACGTATTTTATGTGATAGACCAACACAAAGTGACACATAATTATGAAGTGGAAGGAAAATGATAAATGGTTTTCTAATAATTTTTTACAAATAAATATTTACATAAAGTGTGGCTAGCATTTGTATTCAGCCCCCTTTACTCTGATACCCCTAACTAAAATCTAGTGGAACCAATTGGCTTCAGAACTCTCCTAAGTAAATAGAGTCAACCTGTGTGTAATTTAATCTCAGTATAAATACAGCTCTTCTGTGAAGCCCTCAGAGGTTTGTTAGCGAACCTCAGTGAACAAACCGCATCTCAGGTGGGATAATCTGTCCACAGGACAACTATTAGTCGTGCACTCCACAAATCTGGCCTTTACGGAAGAGTGGCAAGAAGAAAGCTGTTGTTGAAAGAAAGCCATAAGAGATCCCATTAGCAGTTTATGAGAAGCCATGTGGGGGACACAGCAAACATGTGGAAGAAGGAGCTCTGGTCAGATGAGACCAAAATTTAACTTTTTGGCTTAAAAGCCAAACGCAATGTGTGGCGGAAAACGAACACTGCACATCACCCTGAACACATCATTCCCCCCCCCCCCCCCCCCGTGAAACATGGTGGTGTCAGCATCATGTTGTGCGTATACTTTTCTTCAGCAGGGACAGGGAATCTGGTCAGAGTTAATAGGAAGATGGATGAAGTCAAGTACAAATCTTAGAAGAAAACCTGTTAGAGTTTGCAAAAGACTTGAGACTGGGTGGAGGTTAATTTTACAGCAGGATAACTACCCTAAATATACAGCCAGAGCTGGAATGGAATGGTTAGATCAAAGCATATTCAGGTGTCAGAATGGCCCAGACCTAAATTCAACTGAGAATCTGTGGCAAGACTTGAAAATTGCTGTTCAGATGCTCTCCATCCAATCTGGCAGAGCTTAAGCTATTTTGCAACGAAGAATGGGTAAAAATGTCACTCTAGATGTGCAAAGCTGGTAGAGGCATCCCCAAAAAGACTTGAAGCTGTAATTGCAGCGAAAGGTGGTTCTACAAAGTATTGACTCTGGTGGGCTGAATATAAATGCACGCCACACTTTTTTTTCAGATATTTTTAAAAAATATTTGAAAACCATTTATCATTTTCCTTCCACTTCACAATTATGTGCCACTTTGTGTTGGTCTGTCTCCATCACATAAAATCCCAATAAAATACATTTACGTTTTTGGTTATAACATGACAAAATGCGGAAAAGTTCAAGGGCTATGAACACTTTAAGGCACTGTAGCATGGAAAGGATTTCCTGCATAGGGCACAGGCATTGCTTCAGCATTCTAAAGACTCACTTTCTGTGTATGCCGGTTGTGCTGGGCACCAGAAGCCACCTCATTTACATAGGTGCTGAATGTCCTTTTAAACTCCTCATTCCTGACAATTTCCTCTGAAGGGAGGGTTAACATTGTGAGACTGAGCGCTGTCATCTACTGGGTGGAGTATCACACATGCATGCTCCACACCCTCTTTCCCACCTTACAGGGTCAAGGAAAAATCTCCTCTCTATGGTCTGCCTACAGTGACTTTGGTCATCTCAGGCCATCTAACACTCATCTTCTACCAGCTGTCCAGATTTCATTAGTACCTGAGGTCTTTCTTCATATCCTGAGCCTTTCAATCACATGGTCACAACATATCTGATCCCACGCTTATTGATGGTGGGGATATCTACAGCCTGGAATAATGTTACCCACCTAGAGTCTATTACAGCTTCATTATTTTCTTTGGACTTTGCACTATTCAAACAGATGGAGCTTTCCAGGTTAACACAGAACCTGGGAGGTTTATTTATGAGATTAAAGAACCTCACCATCTCAGAGATTCATATCTTATGGGACATAGCGTTTCCGGAACAGTATGTTGCAGACGCTATGGTCCCTAGAAGCCTGAGATGGGATGTAAGTCCCCCAAAAGGAGATTTAGAGCTGGAGGAATGGTATAAATATTTTAATGAAGCAGGAGTCAATTTTTTGAAGTTTCTCATACAGAGAAAGAACTGTAAATTATTACGGCTTGACGGTGAAATTAAACTTATTAAGGAACAACTGGTCCCTCACGCGACAAAAGAGGAATACAAGGAAAGGTCTAATGCTCTCAAAAAAATCCTGGAAAAAGGAGGTTGAACAAAAGAATCAAAAAAGGAAAAAATTTAACAGGGATGTGAGGGACTATAAGTCAGGGCTAGTTTTCAAATGGCAACGCAAACTGATGAGCGAAGAAGGAAATATGGAGGTCGATCAAAAAGTGGCTCCTGTGATCAAGGAATCCAACCAAAGGTCCCTCTAACAACCAGAATCATTCTGAAACCCCCCTGCAAGGGGGAGGAGAGTTTCCTATAAATCCCCAGATAGGGGTAGAAAACCAATGCCACCTAAACCCCAGCCCCTAGGCCCACATCCCAGAACCCCAGTATATAAATCCCCGGGTAGCAAACTCATGAAAAATGGTTGGAGATCAGATTGGAATTATGTATACACCAATTCTCCCATAAGGGGATGGAATAATGACCATCCTTCTAACTACATGGTTCCGGTATCCAATAGATTTCGCCCATTTAGGGAAAGTGAGAATTATAACAACAACCAGGATTACTATGAGGAATCAGAACAATATGGGAGATTCCGTAGCCCAAAGAGAACCCCAAGAAAGGAGAGAGATAATTGGTACTCTCCCCCTTCATGGGACAATAACTGGAGACAGAGAGGCTACCCCCCTCAAAATTTTGGGGGTGGCCAGAGAGGTTCCCAACATTGGGGTTTTCCCAGGCCCCAACAAGACAACCAAAAACCCATAGAAAGAAGAGAGGAGTCAGAGGGGGGCGGAAATAAAAGAATCAAAAGAAAAAGGACGTGAAGGGAGAAGGAATTTATAACCGAAGTAATGTTTCTTTGACCCCGGAAGAGATCTCAATTCTCGATAAGGGGCTTCAATTTGCACCTCCCAAACATCCATAAATTTACACATAAACTTAATATTAAACAGTATATGGCATCTAATCCGATTAAACCGAATGGAGCTAGCTCTAGCACCATAGGGCATTCCCAATTAACGCCTCTCTTTTTAACCCCCCTGGAGAATTAGCCCCCTCATTGAAAATCTTTAGGGATGTTATGATAAGGGACCTGAAAAAATGAAAGTCCAGAAAGCGAGAATGAAACCTTACAAAAAGGCTTTGACCAACCATGCCAAGAAAAAAAAATAGTAGTGCGCCCTGCAGACAAAGGGGGTGGCATTGTTATTCTGAATAAGACTGACTATTTTGGGGAACTAATTAAGATGCTGGATGGTGACAGCGGACATCACGTCCTTATATACTATCATCCCCCATCACTGGGGATTATTCTCAGTAGATTCTTCTCTCTGTAGGACTCCTCCTTACCCAATGAACAGAAGAAATTTATCATGGAATTACTTGAATATGCCACTGCTCATAACTTTTTTTGGTTTGAAGGGAAGTTCTTCCTGCAGAATAGAGGTGTGGCCATGGGGGCAAAATTTGCCCCCAGCTTGGCCAACCTCTTTATGGGGAAATGGGAGGAGGACGTTGTCTATGCCCGCCAGAGACCACAATTGGTCCCGTGGGCCAGGTACATAGACGTTCTCCTCCTATGGGATGGCACACTAGAGTCTCTGCAGAATTTCATGTTGGAGCTTAATAACGACAGAGGGATTGAATTGAAATAAGAAGCTAGTCTGGAGGAAGTTAGCTTTCTGGACTTGAAGGTGCGAGTCGAAGGGGGACAGTTAGCAACTTCTACATACTTCAAGGTCACAGACAAATTCTTTCATCCCGAAAGACAGTTGCCATCACCGAGCTTGGCTCGACTCAGTACCTAAGAGCCAATATATGAGGCTAAGGTGTAACAGTAGTAAGGTAGAAGACTTTCTTGATCAGTCTAAGGTTTTGACCTCAAGGTATTTGGATAAAGGATACTCGATGGATACATTGAATGAGACCCTTCTGGAGGTACAAACTCTAAATAGGGAGGATTTATTGAAGTAAAAGCCTAGAGGAATGAATGAGAACAAGGATTTCCTCATGCCCTTTATTACGGGATATTCTACCCAACACTATCAAATAAAAAAACGAATCAAAAGGCATTGGCATATAGTCAAAACTGACCCGATTATAGGTCCCTCCCTTCCAGACAACCCTCAGGTGGTCTTTAGGGGAGTCCCCTCACTTAGAGATACTATAGCATCCAATGTATGCAATCCACCAAAAGAGAAACCAGCTTTTTTCTGTAACTTGATGGTTTCATAAATGCAAAAAGTGTGCAGTCTGCTCAATTAACGCGAGTAAAGATAGAAAAACTAGCGACTTCAGGTCAACTAGCACGGCTCAGAATTTTTTCATCAAACCTTTCATCACATATAATACATCTTATGTGGTATATATAATCACTTGCCCTTGCGGGTTACAGTATGTAAGCAGGACAATCAGACCATTGTAGTTCACATTGAAAGAGCACATTGGGAACATTAAGAGAGGCTTTAAAAACCATCCCCTGTCCCGACATTATCGAGAAAAACACAATAGAGACCCGAAGGGCACCTCCTTTCTTGGGATAGACACACTTAAACTACAATGGAGGGGAGGGTCTAAAAAAACGGGAAATCTCCAAACTCGAGATGAGTTGGATCTACAGGATTGGGTGTTTGAAACCTTCAGTCCTTAACGTTGATGTGGAACTGCATGGCTTTATAGACAATTCTTGAGGGGCCTTAAGGGCTAACTGTATATAGTTCCTCCTTTATGATTGTCAATGGATCAGTCTAATTTGCAGGGTGATTTGTACTTAATGAGTCCAGCCTCCCAGGGTGGACTTTTTGAGTATATGCTGGCTTCCAGCAGCAGAGGATACGTTGGGAGGTGGTTTTGTTGCTTATTGGTTGGGCCTCCCCCTCCTATTCTCTCTGTATAATGTATTATCTAATTATAACCGTTTTTTAAAATATTTTTGTGCAGGAATATATGCCTTTTTTTCTGTACTTGGTCTATTATGTGGTATGAGATTTAACAGTTTCACTCAATACTACTGTATAGTTACAGTTCTGATACGGGGGTGATGGTTGTTGAGGGAGATTGTATTTCATAACCGTTATCTGCAATTCCCTCCAACATTTATCATTTACGTAGTGAAATCTGAGTGGTACTTTAGTTTCCCTCCATTAGGTGGTGTATCCTTATGGTCATATTTATATCAGGGAACCTGAATCTGTATTATTGCTATTATGTTTTTCTTTTAATTATGGTGCATTTTCAGTTTTTAAAACCAATCCAAGCGGAAGCATTATGTTGCGGACTTCAGGGTCCATTAGGTTTCAATAGCGAGGCTTAGTTGCACTGAAAATGGCCGCCGAGTGATAGTGAGGCTTGAACCTCACATATGTGTATATATGAGTGGCGAGTCAGCGTGTCGCCCATGCCCCAGGAAGACGTCATCTGTGACGAAACATGTAGGGCAGAGCAACACGCTGACGCGACCACGCTTACATGATCCTGGACAGATGGGCGAACGAACGAACGCTTTATCCGAGGTTTTAGAGATGTGTTTTGCTATATTAACGTGTGAACACTACAAACGTTTGTGAGTACCTTTTTAATCTTTTAATAAACCCAATATACGGAGTTACACTATTTGGGTCCCCTTTCTTCTTATGCCTATGTCAGAGTTTGCTGGCTGTTTGAGGAGAGTGAGCGTTTATGAGACCCAGCAGGAGATCCATTAACACTGGACGTCAGGATGCACAGATTGCCTCATACACCTAGCAGAGGGTTAGATATGCCCGTGCATGTGACCCCACTAGAGATAGGGGGTCCCAGAGATCTGGTAAGATTACCCAATTTGTTGCTTTGCACTGGAAGTGGAGCATGGTGTTCGGTGGTGGATTATCTGAAGACTTGTTCTTGTTTATGGACTTTCAATTAATATTGGGGTTAACCCATTATTTACTTTGGACTTTGCGCAGTTTCCCGAACTATTCACTTTAATGCGTTTTTGGATTTATATATATTTTCTTAACTTGCATATGTTTCATTTGTGGATTTTGACTCACGAGTTGCCTTTGTCACTGATGGTAGTGCGACAATTTTAATTATCCCGTTTGCTGTGTTTTTATCTCATGTTTTTTTTGTTGCAGCTTCCAATTATAACTTTTTGCTCAATATTTCTTTTTGCACATAGCACTTTAGCGCAGTATAACCCCTTTAAACTTTGACTATTACATCTTCAGCATCCTCTTTACCTCAAGTCAGATGTGACCAGTTCCTCTGCCCTTTCGACTGAGGTTTTTTTCTACAGCTTTGCAAGACTTTATGGCCCAAATTATTCAGTTATTTGCTGACTGACTGCAGAGGCCACAAGTGCATTCCTTTCTCTTTTCCCTGATTTAGCCCCCGTTCAAACCGGTGTGGCTTTGAAATCACGCTACTCCAGCATGATTGTAAAGCCACACATCAGTACAATTTGCACTGCCGATTTAATGGCAGCTTGTGACTTCAATTAAGGCCCCTTTCACATGGGCGTTCCATTCAGGTCCACCTGTCAGTTTTTCAGGCAGACCTGAATGGATGCATGCAGCCCTATGAAGTGGAGGATGTCAGCGGCGACATGGCCGCTGACATCTGCCGCTCTCCGATCTGATCCTGTCCATGAAATTCAGATGGATGGAAACCCTATTTCCCATCCGTCTGTAGAAACGGATAGGAGAGGATCGGATAAAAACGGACAGGCGGATCCGTTTTCATCTGATCTCCACAGAGGACAACGGGGGCTCTGACAAATCTGTCTCCGCACAGTTAGCGGAAAGGGATCTTTCATCCGCCTGCTCAGTGGGGATCAGCGGATCGATCCCTGCTGAGCAGGAGCGGAGTCCACAAACGGACAAGCCAGTGTGAAAAGGGCCTACCACAAGTCTATGCAAGTCGCAATGAAACCAGTAAAAAGTAGTGCAGGAGAATTTTTCCTTAACGCTGTGACATGAGTTACAGAGATATGAATGGTTTCAATGCTGGCAATGGGTTGTGACTTGTCATGCGATTAGGAACTGTAAAAACCCATGATAAGTTGCACCGGTGTGAACGGGGGCTTACCTGTAGATTTGGCAGCCTCTGAGCCGAGGTGCAGTGACTCCATTTCTGAATTGCTCCAGCCTTTACCTGATGAGCTTGCCCCGAGAAGTCACAATCTACTGCCCAAATTAACCACTTCAGCCCCCAAAGGATTTGCCCCCTTTTGAGCACTTTTTGCGATATGGCACTGCGTTGCTTTAACTGACAATTGCCCGGTCATGCGATGCTGTACTCAAACAAAATTGACGCCATTTTTTCCCCACAAATAGAGCTTTCTTTTGGTGGTATTTAATCACCTCTGTGGTTTTTATATTTTGCTCTATAAACAAAGAGCGACAATTTTGAAAAAATAAACAATTTTTTAAAACTTTTTGCTAGAATAAATATTCAAAATATATATATATATATATAAATACACAAAGGGGCGTGGCCAGGCGCATGGAGAGATAAGACGTCTCTTCTCTGAGCTCCCGGCGCACCGGACGACAATCGACCCTGAGAACCCGCACTACAACGCGATCAGCACGGTAATGGGGAGGAGAGGTGGGGGAGAGTGCCACAAAACCCCCGGGACCCGAAAAGAGGGAGAAATGGGGTGTTTTTTCGCCCGTTCTGGCCAGGCCTTGCACGGATCCCCTGCAGCCAAGATGGCGCCGACACGCTCCTCGGCCGAGCGAGCGGTCGCACAGCACCAGGCCTCACAGCACAATACGCCCCACACAAGGAGCAGACAGCGCACCCGGTCACCACAAGACTCAGACTGGGGATCCCCTCACTCGAACTGTCACTCCCCCGAATCTCAGCGCTCCTACACAAGTTGGGACATGGAGGCTTATATTAAAGCCCTCCCCACCAGACATGACTTTGAGGCCTATGTCAATCGTTTGGAACACTCTTACAAGCAAGAAATCTCTGAATTACGCAGGGATGTCACAGACAGGATCGAGGAAGTTGAGCACAATGTGGAGGATGTGATTACCACACTTAACTCGCATGATTCCATACTCCAGGAACATACATCGCAAATCCAGACGCTCATTCTTCACCAAGACGACCAAGAGAACCGGGCCAGACGGAACAACATCCGAATCCGTGGCCTCCCGGAATCTGTGGAGAATAAGGACCTAGCCTCAGCAGTCACAGCCATGTTCAATGAGCTGCTACAGAAAGACAAGGAATCTCCCATTGAGCTGGATCGTGTACATAGGGCTCTGGGCCCGAAAAATCCCAACCCGGAATACCCACGAGACGTCATATGTAGAATACACTTCTACGCTATCAAAGCCTCCATCATGCAAGCTGCCCGCACACAAGATGCCATTTACTTCAATGAAACCCAAGTCAAACTCCTTCCAGATCTCTCCAAGTTAACCCTTGATCTACGCCGCGCTTTAAAACCGGTGACAGGTGCTCTGCAAGACAAGCAGATCAAGTACCGCTGGGGCTTCCCATTTCACCTTTCTGCATCACACGAGGGTAAATCTGCTGTCCTTCGCACCCTGGGGGATCTCCCAAACTTCCTCGGTACTTTCTCGCTCCCACAAATAGCTGTTCCGGACTGGCCCTTACATGCAGCTACACCAGGTCTCCCAGTGACCACCGGCTGGCGTCAACACCCCAAGAAACAGAAACGGGCCAGATCAGAAGCTTCCAGATCCTCGGTGGGATGAAAGTGGACAACTTGAGTTCCTGTTCTATTTTTTCCCAGGCGGAGGGTATCACAAGCCTCTCCCTCAGGCCACCAAGTTTGTTGAACAGTTCTAATTTTCGCTCTTCTTAGTTTATAAGTTTTTGTGGTCACTAGCCTACTCAGCTAAGAAAATGTTGATTTGAATGTGTCTCATATGTTGATTAGCCTCCACCCTGCCTCCTCGCCCTTAGCAGGGCTGTTGATTGTTCACAAGACCTCTTGGTTACCACAAAATATGCTCCAGGACAGGAGTGGGGATGTCCCCCACGGTTTTCGTCTCCTCTCCTGGGTCATATTAGCAAATATATGACCACATCAATTTATTTAAAGGGTCGATCATACAGTTTTATAATACTTTTTACGCTAGTCCGTTGTGCCGGGACCACCTCCATGCTATAGTCTCGTTCCCCACTCTAGGGCTGCTGGTGTTTACTGAAGCACTGGCTGAAAAATTATTAGTACACCTTTTTCCCTGGCAGTGCTTGCCAGGATGCTTGTACATATGCTCTCTTTTCTTACTAACCTCTTCTTCTACCTTTTTCTCTTTCCTACCCCTCCCTCCCCGCCCTACCTCCCATATGGACACAGCGGGTTCTAACAAGTTAAGTTCCACTCCTAACCACTTGTTGTTTCTGACATGGCAGAACCCATATTGTTGAGGATCTCCTCACTAAACTGTAGAGGGTTTAACACCCCGGAGAAGCGGCGGCAGATACTTCATCACGCCCATAAGCTCCATACTCACATTCTCCTATTGCAAGAGACACACTTTAGAGCAGATACGGTCCCGCGTCTCCTCCATAGGCAATATCCCTCTTGGTACCATAGCACCAACCCCTTAGCTAAGTCCAAGGGGGTATCCATAGCATTGCATGTTTCATTCACCCCAGATGTGCTTGATTCCTACATAGATCCAATGGGTAGATTTATTTTTCTGAAAATCTCCTACAAGGGCTTTATTTATACTATTGCTAACATTTATTTACCATGGTTCTCCCTATAACGGATACCTCCTCTGCGCCCTGGCATAGACGAGATTTCACACAGAGAACGTTATCCTCTTACACTCATACCTCGAATACCCGCACTACTTCATAGACGGCGGCGAAGAGGCCCCACAATTTGGGAGATGTCAAATCACTCCTCTAGGAGTTGCTATACCCAAGACGGTACAGTCTTTGTTGTTCACCAATCCTCACCTTGAATTGAACAATCTTGGGCGACACAGGTATACCCTCCATCCCGCCCCTCCCTC
>BLSH010438581.1:2566032-2581801 GCA_018402905.1 Glandirana rugosa | reverse complement strand
TACGACTTAGCGTTTTTCACGAGACCAGGATTTCACACTTTAGGAAGGCCCCGACTTCACCAATTATCTCCAAACTGGTACACATTCTTGTCTGTTCGAATTTATCTAATGGACCCGTTTTGAAATTTTATACATAACGGGTGTCTGTGGTGTTTTTCGGACGATAAAGGCAATAATCGTTAATAGAAAATACTAAGTCAAAAATAATGGCTCCGGACCGAAAGGATTTGGGACCGTTATTGGTAATACGTACTTCCGTCCCTTTCAGTCCGGGGGGTTCTGTTTTACTTTTTTTAACCACTTCAGCCCCGGAAGGATTTCACACTTTAGGACCAGAGCACTTTTTGCGATTCAGCATTGCGTCGCTTTAACTGACAATTGTGCGGTCGTGCGACGTTGTTCCCATAAATAGAGCTTTCTTTTGGTGGTATCTGATCACCTCTGCGTCATTTCTGATCACCGCTACAAACAAAAGAAGAGTGACAATTTTGCAAAAAAACCCCCCAAATTTCTTACTTTTTGCTAAAATACAAATCCAAAAAAAAAAAATATATATATAAAAAAAACATTTTTTTTTCATCGGTTTTGGCCGTTTTATATTCTTCCTCATATTTTTGGTAAAAAAAAAAAAAAAAAAAAATCGCAATCTGCGTTTATTGATTGGTTTGCGCATAAGTTGCCGCGTTTATGGATGATGAGAATTCATTTATGGGGTTCTTATTTCATTTTTTACTAGTAATGGCAGCGATCTGCATTTTTTAGCGGTACTGCAATATTGCAGCAAACATGTCGGACCATTTTGACACTTTTTTGGGACTACTGGCATTTATACAGTGATCAGTGCTATGAAAATGCACTGATTACTGTGTAAATGCCATTGGCAGTGAAGGGGTTAACCTGGAGGGGGCGCTCAAAGGGTTAACTGTGTTCCCTCACTGTGGTCTAACTGTATTGGTGCTGGGCTGGCACGGGGAGGGGAGTGATCACTGCTTCCATATACATATATATATTCCCTCTATGAGAACGGAGATCCGTGTTTATTTACACGGACCTCCGTTCTTTCACTGCGGGGGGTGGGGCCATCGAGTCCGCCCTACCTGCTCCCTGCCCCCCCCCCCGAACACAGTGAGCACGCGAGCGAGCCTCCGGCAGCGCCGTCGTCATATGAAGGCGGTTTGCGATATCCAACCACTTTGTCATCGTCAGACGCCGGTCGGGAAGTGGTTAAATATGCAAGTTAGGGAAGGAAGCAGAAATCAATGCAGGGACCTTTTCTCCAGACTTGGGGGTCCATATTGTTGCAGAGAGTTGGGCTGATGCAATGACATCAGTGCTGCTCTCTGCACTCATACACTGTGAATAAAGGCCACTGTGGTGACACCCTACATTTGGGAGAGCATGCTCAATCTTCTGAGAACTGGAACAGGTGCATCCAAGTTGCCACCTACTGTTCAATGTATGGTGAGCTTCATGAACACAGCACTCAGCCTATGAAGTCTCTGTAAACTTCCATATAGTCCATGCAAAAAAAAAAAAAAAAGAGAAAAGCTGGTGCGATGGAAGTCGGCTAAAACATAGTTTTATTATTGTATGTGAACAACAGTCAAAAAAGACAATGCGTCTCGGCCATCAGACTTTAATCATGGCTTGATTGAGCCATGATTAAGGCCTGATGGCCGAAACATGTTGGCTTTTTTTGACTGTTGTTCACATGCAATAATAAAACTATATTTTAGCCGACTTCCATGGCACCAGCTTTTCTCTTTTTTTGCATGCTCAATCTTCTGGGTTGAGTCATACTGAGTGTCATTCAACCTGAAAAACTGAGGACATCTTGTGGCAAAGTAGTACTGCAGGGGTTTTATTTTTTAAGAGGTTGGGGGACCCGTGTGCTATTCAAAGTTAGCCCGAAATTGGACTTTTGAAAACAGATTTTTGGCATCCAAAATTTTCCTACTGTGCACTAGAAGACAAAACATATTAACCATCTGCCAGTAATCTTATTTTTTTTACAAAAAATCAGGGTTTATTTTGGGTTGCTTATTGAATACCAATTTAGCGGACCAGAAGAACAACCACTTGATTACCACCCTAGAGAGACAAATGCATACAAGTCACATTTGTTGGTTTCATTAGTGTACAAAGGAATAAAAAAAATAGTGAAACTCTATAAAGTTACCACATACAAAGAAAATGTATAAAGTCTTTATAAAGTTTATGAGAACATTTGGCATTTTATTATTAATCCCTTTATATATTATGTTCTACTGAGGAAACGCCACCTATTTGAAGGCTGTTTATGATAGTACTTTTTGCCCTTTCTTCGTCTCACAAATAGCAGTATCAAAAAATACCTGCCTCCAAGTCTGGAGTTACCGGATTAGCTAAAGCTTAAAATCTCGACACCAAAACCCAACAGAGCTAAATACATACAATAACTCTATAATATTTATTTTTTAATCTGGGACTCGCTTCTCTTTTTGGAAGATAATCCCGGTCTCCCGAGTCCTTCTTCTCTCTCCTTTTTAAAATGGTTACATTTATTTACCAGGAAAGTGGACTGGAACACATGTCCCGTTTTCAGCCACGCCCGGCCAAGACTTAGAGTTACAGCAGCAGTCTATTGAAAACACATAATATCGTAAGATGCCTCCCGTCTTCACAACATCAAACAGATGTATTACAAATGGATTTTAGTTGCTACCAAAATAACAGGCTGATCTGGCCAGGAAGTGAGCTGAGCCACCCTAGGTTTGATCTGTCAGTCTTTTTAAAGGCTCATAGCCACAATATATTGTTGCCAAAGGTCAACAGCCAAAACTTTGGTAAATCCAGATATCAAATGATATTTTGCACAGACACGTTTTATGTCCTTGCTGTAGGTGAAAATTCAGGAAACTAGTTCATTTACCTACTGATTATGACCTTATAATTTTTTTTTTGCTAATCAGATACCTGACTTGCAAGAAATTTGTGCTCATCTACAGTGATCAACCACGACAGATTGAAGCAATAATGCAGGTGCTGCCCACACAAATTGTATGAGGGACGATGCATTAATGATGCAGCCCTTGAAGGATCGCATCTCACCCTGTCCAAATAACCATCCAACGGGAAAACTGGTGTCTCTCACACATGCCAGATATTGTCGCAAAAAAGTCTAACTTAATCCTTATGGCAGATAATCATGCTTGAGCAACTTTACATTGCACGTAATCGATACAATGTGGTAAAAAAAAGAAAGTCTCTCCCCAAAGCCAGGAGCAAATACCAAGAGGCCAACGTTCATTTTCTAGTGCTTTCTTTGAAAATAGACAAAGCTAGGACTTCTTCAGCTCTAAATTTGGTGGTAGCAAGATCAGTGTAAATCCTGTTGTGTTGCTGGTCTGACTTGGGAATATAAGAGAGTCTTATACGTGAGGGAAGGAATGTTTATTGTGGTTGATGTTGGAGGCCATATTAATACTCAGCCAAAGCACAAGTCAAGCATAATGTATTATAGTGGAAAAGGGAAGTTCTCTAACCCAACAACTTTGAACACTAGTTTTATAGCATAAGGAAAAGCATAACAAAGACACACAGAAACTGCCTTGCCGAAACAAAGAACTGTTCTGACTTTACTAAGGGAACAATGGAAAAACAGTTTTGACACAGGAAAGCCATTCCTGATATTTGACTGCTAGACAAACTTTACTTATATTTCTGGGAAAGTCAGTGCATGAGAGTTCCCCAACAAAGCAACAACCGATATTACAAAAACAGCATCAGATACAGGGATTAGATATGTCCAATTTAATAAAGCATTTATGGATGCTGACTCATAGAACATGGATCAACCAATATCAAAGAAAAATAAAAACAACTGAAACCACCTTACTGCAAAACATAACTTACAGCTTTGTTTTTATTGTTTTAAATATATGTAATACTCGTAATTACCACAAAAAGACCAAACCGGAAAACACAAGCTTGCTGATGTACAACCTAACTAGATCATCAATCAAAACTGCATGTCATAAAAATCTTGCAGAGATGGCCAGGAGATGCACTAAAACAGCTTTAAAAAAGGAGGTCTTTAAGGAGTAGTGTTAGAGGAACAGAAACACGTCCAATTATATCTATAAGCGTTTCGATTGTATCATTGCTAACTGAATGAATCTGAGTAGACAGCAGTAAACTCAGTTGAATCCAAGTCACTTTAAAAGGACTGCAGGAATTTTAAAATATTTACCGTACTGACAGGTCAGACAAGGAAAGCCAGGACTGTTTTAAAAGGTTCAGCCTGTACTTGGTTGAGAAAGTTTACCTGTTTTTTCCCCATAGCACCCAAAAAGAATGGAAGAATTACACAGTGGAGGTCCTGCCCAAATTAACTACATTCCATCCGCCCTTTTACTCGTTACAAAGCAAGAGTCAACACGGATTTGTTTTTGACACATCCACATATAACTTTCTCCATTCTTGTAGAACATCCTGGTATGTTTTGGAAAATGAGGTAAACTTCCCCACAGATTAAAAAAAAAAAAAAAAAAACATTTTACTAGGACAAGGTTTTCTCTTTTTCTAAGATTCCCCTTCTTTACCTCCCATTACTAATTAGATGACTCACCTTGATGTAATGGGTCCTGCTGATGAAGATGGAGGTGTGAATGTATGTGCGAGTGTTGGTGGTGGTGAGGTGTGACGTTGAACATCTGTAGCCGGGCTAAGGGATCATTAGTAAGTGATGCCATTCGTTCTGCATGTATTCGTTCGGCTGCCAGTCTCTCAGGATAAGTCATTTCTGGCCGTAGTTGTGGTCCTGCCAAGGCCAGTCTTTCTCTCTCCAGGTGGTTTAAGCCGGGATGAAAAGCAGCAAAAGGATGTGGTCCTGCCGTTGGGGGGATGGTAAGCGCACCATGTCTAGCAAAATGTTCCATGGGATTAGCAGCAGGGTGGAGTTGGTCCAGCTCAGGGGGTTTAACCTCAAAGCCAGGTTTCATCCTCTCCCGTAGCTCCCTCTCCCGTAATTCACGTTCCCTCAGTTCCCGCTCACGCAATTCCCGCTCACGAATTGTAGGGTCCATATTATACAAGCCTGGCATATGGTAAGCCAAGAGAGGGTCATTGGGATTAAGAGGGACAAAAAAGGGATGATTGCGATTGGTGGGTGACATAACGTGCGGTCGAGCATATTCACTTAGTGTACGTAGAGCAGGTGTGTCTGGCCCAATATAAGGGGGGACAGCAGCTATGGTTGTTGGTGGAGGCTCAAAGGATGGTCGAATGTGAGCTGGCCCTCCGATCTGAGACTCTCCAAGACGACCTTCGTGGGAACTGCAAGCCTTCTGTATGAAGAAATTTGGATAAATGGCACAGATGAGAAACACTAAAATTATAACATAGAAATACAATTTGCCTTATTTACATCATTAGTCCTGCCCTAATTTTTCAACTGGGGTGCACAATCAATAAGACCCAAATATGAGGTTCTTTGGTGACATCTGGTATCCCTGGATTGCTTGAAATATTATTCAGATGATGAGATTCTAATAAACTGTTTAGGGACAAAAGGCAGTTGGAAACCTACAGATTGTGTCACATAAAAAGATATACTGACTCTTTCGACCACAAACCTGTAAATAAAAAATTATGAGAATATATAAGAAAATAAATGGTTGGGATTACAGGCATTTTAAGATGACTATCCATCAAAAATAAAAAAAATATTTTTTTTTCTGGATTTTGAATGTGGAGTAAAAAATTATTTCAGAAAGAAACTTACTGCTGCTCTTTCTGCTTCTCTCTCGCGCTCCCGTTCTCTTTCCTTTTCTTTCTCCTTTTCCTTTTCTCGTTCTCTTTCCTCTCTGACCTTTTGTTCTGCTTCCCTCTTTGCCTTCTCAGCTGCTTCCTCCCTCTTCTTGGCCAGCTTGGAGTCACCCCGTGGGATGAAGTAGAGGTCAGTTCTTGCACATGAGTTGTAACCACGATCCAGATGCTTGTAAAATCTGTATTAAAATATTAAATATTGAAGTTTATTGACAAAGCATAATAAATAGTGATAAAGTATTTGGCGGAGTACAAGGATAGTGTGTCTGATAAATATAGATAATTCATTAATTTGTCTATTCCATCCTGCAGTCTTTACTAAGCATACTGCTTTATCTAAAAGAACACTTGTATTTTAGTAAACATAATGCTGAAAAGGATGAAGGTAGACCCTATGCTTGGCTCTTCCATTGCTGGTCTTAACCACCTCCCACCCGGCCACTGCACATATACGGCCGGGTGGGAGCTTCCCCGTTCTGACAGGACGTGTATTTACGTCCCGCAGAATGGGTACTCGCAGCGCGGGCACGCGCCGCGCTGCTGCTGGATCCTGTGATCATTATGATCACAGGATCCAGCTGAGCAGAGATCGGGATACGGACGCAGTGACTGGCCCTCCCGATCATGTGACGGCTGTGTCCAATCACAGCCGTCACATTGTAACCAGAGACGAACGTCTCTGACAGTCCTCCCCCCGCCGAGCTCAGTGGTCCGCCAACACCAAATAAACTCCGATTTGGGTTATTTTTACGAAAGAAATGTAGCAGTATCATTTTTGGTCAAAATTTATGAAGAGAAATTACTTATTTGCAAAATTTTATAACAGAAACGCAGAAAATTGCATTGTTTTTGAAAATTTTTAGTCTTTTTTTAATTTATAGCGCAAAAAATAAAAAACCCAGGGGTGATTAAATACCACCAAAAGAAAGCTCTATTTGTGTGAAAAAAATGATAAAAATTTTATATGGGTACAACGTCGCACGACTGCGCAATTGTCATTCAACCTGCAACAGCGCTGAAAGCTGAAAATTGGTCCGGGAAGGAAGGGGGTTTAAGTGCCCAGTATTGAAGTGGTTAATGTACACTGCTCAATAAAAATTAAAGGAACACTTTGAAAACATTGTCAATGGGGAATAATATCATGCTGGAGCTCTCTACTGATATGGACTGGGTAATGTGTTAGGAACGAAAGGATGCCACGTCGTTTGATGGAAATGAAAATGATCAACCTACAGAGTGCTGAATTCATAGACACCCCGAAAATCAAAGTGAAAAAATGATGCAGCAGGCTAGTCCATTTTGCTGAAATTTCAATGCAGCACCTCAAAATGGTGCTCAGTAGTTTGCATGGCCCCCACATGCTTGTATGCATGCCTGACAGCTTTGGGGCATGCTCCTGAGACGACGGATGGTGTCCTGGGGCATTTCCTCTCAGATCTAGACCAGGGAATCACTGAGCTCCTCAACAGACTGAGGTGCAACCTGGCGGCTAAGTATGGACCAAAACAATGTCCCAGAGGTGTTCTATTGTATTTAGGTTAGGCAAGCGTGGGGGCCATTCAATGGTAGTAATTCCTTCATCCTCCAGGAACCGGCTGCATACTCTCGCCACAAGAGTCCAGGCTTTGTCGTGCACCAGGAGGAACCCAGGACCCACTGCACCAGCGTAGGGTCTGATAACGGGTCCAAGGATTTCCTCCTAATACCTAATGGCAGTCAGGGTGCCATTGTCTAGCCTGTAGATGTCTGTGTGTCCCTCCATGGATATGCCTCCCCAGACCGTCACTGACCCACCTCCAAACTGGTCATGCTGAACGATGTTACAGGCAGCATACATTTTTCCACGGCTTCTACAGACCCTTTGACGTCTGTAACATGCGCTCAGAGTGGACCTGTTCTCATCTGTGAAAAGCACAGGGCGCCAGTGGCAGACCTGCCAATTCTGGTGTTTAATGGCAAATGCCAATCGAGCTCCACGGTGCTGGGCAATGAACACAGGGCCCACAGGCCACCATCATGAAGTCCATTTCTGATTGTTTGGTCAGAGACATTCACACCAGTGGCTTGCTGGAGGACATTTTGTAGGACTCTGTCTGGCAGTGCTCATCCTGACAATCCTTGCACAAAGGACCAGATATCGGTCTACTGATGTGTTAAGGACCTTCTATGGCTCTGTCCAGCTCTCCTATAGTAAATGCCTGTCTCCTTGAATCTCCTCCATGCTCTTAAGACTGTGCTGGGAGACACAACAAACCTTCTGGCAAGTATATTTGACTTGATGCTATACTCTAATTAAAAAGAGTTCCTTTAATTTTTTTGAGCAGTGTATTATGTTCCCATGGCATCAATATCAAGTTGGACAAGAAAAAAAGCCAACTGTCATTAGGAACCTTAGAACATCATTGTATATTATACTCTTCCAACATGCAATACCTACCTATTTCTTTCACATTCTTTCTCCAAGACTGAGAGTGAACATTTCTTTTTAGCTCTGCTTTAATATCATGTATGTAGATGTAGAAATTTTTAAATAAATTATAGCTGTTCATTAGTGCAAGACATCATTAAAAAGAAGTCAAACAAAGCTGCACTACATTAACTTCTGATCAGTGGAAACAAATTATGATTAGTAATGGGAATGATAATGATGTAGACATGTTCCATAAAACAAGCATATTGCAATAGTACCTTGCAGACTGACTGGCATGACTGGGAATATCAACCACAGTGGGTTCTGGTGATGGACTTCGAGGAGGAAGTGGAGGACTTTCAGGCTCATCAATTTCATCCAGTACCTCTTCTTTGATCTGTATTGGTGGCGGAGGAGGTGGATTGGGAGATGGCGATACCACAGGAATGCAGACAGTGGAAGCAGCAGCAGAAGTTGTAACGGGTAAGGGTGGCTGAAGATTTTGAGATGGTGATGGCAAGGATGATGGGGTAGGAGCAGGAGCACAGGTAGGAGGAGTTATAGATGGTGGGCCTCCAGGCACAAATGAGTGCTGGGAGAAGGGAGGCTGAGGAGTTAAGGGATGAAGACCTGACTGAGGGTGCCCCGTTGTTTGGGGAAGACTTTGGCTTTGAGTCAGGACTGGTGGTTGTGCTGCTGTTGCCTGAAGTTGCTGGCTCTGAGGCATAAGCTGCAAAGGAGGTGGATGAGCAGAAGGAGGATGATGGGCAGGCAGTGAACTAAGTGGCTTAAGAGCAGGAGGTGGTGGTAAGTTGGAGTTGAGGGAGAACGGAGATGGCCCTTGTAAGTGGGGAGGATGTTTATGGGTCTGTGCAGGAGTTTGCTGAATAGGCGTGGTGGGAGGAGGTTTGATATGAGGCATGCTAATGGGTGCTTGGGGTAAAGGCTGCTCACGCAAAGGCTGAGGTGGTGTTTGCAGAGCAGGCTGAGGAGCATTTGGTGGTCCCTGAGTATTATGAGGAAAATTATGAGATGGGATAAGTGGCACTGGAGAGACCTGAGCAGGGCAGGGCTGAGGTGGAGAAGAACCTGGATACTGTAAAATGGGTTGTGGTGGCATGTTGAGTGGCAAAGAAGCTAATGGCCCATGATGAGGTGACTGTGGGTGAATTTGAGTAGGAACTGGAGGCTGTGGCTCTCCCTGTGACCCTGCAATAGGCTGTATTGCTGGGTGTGGAGAGGGAAGTCTTTGAGGGTGCAAAACTGGCGCCTGAACAAGTGAGAGAGATGGGGGTTGTGGAGGCTGGGAAGTAGGTATTGATGGGGAAGGTGATATCTGAGCAGGAGCAATGCTATGTGGTGGAGGAGCAATAGCCGGAAGAGGCCCTGGTGATACAGCAGGAGGGACCATTGCTGGAGTTCCACTTGGAGGTTGCAGCATTTGTTGCTGGGCTGAGGAGTCAGAGTCGCTCTCATTATCTTGGGGACTAGGAATGCTGGGAGATGTGCTGCGATTATCCTGGTCAATGTCCTTAGGATCACTGCTGCCTTCATCATTAACACTTCGGCTATCTGAGCTTTCACCTTCACCTTCACCTTCTCCTTCACCCTCCCCTTCTCCTTCTGATGGGGAGTTTGGCCGACTGATCTCCTTTAGAAGACACAATAAGTTAGTTTAGGAGTTAACATTGATCAAACTATGACATTTCTGGCTAATGATAAAAAATAAACTTTTAAAGTTTAAAAGCCCTATTGCGTTTAACAAGACAATCTGTAGGCCTTATAATTGAGTCATGGTGGTTCTTTTAAGCTGATTATTTTTACCATATTTTATTATACATTAAATCAGTAGTCTGTGTTCTTGGTTGCATAAATCACAGAGGTCACTACTGTGCTATTGCCTTCCACTTTGTGAGCAGATTTACTAAATTACAACATCATTAGAGACACTTTTCAAATGCTTTCCTTCCTTCTGCCTGCAGCCGACATATGACACGATTCTTCAGGCTTGGATAAAGTCATTTGACAAGAGCTCAGGGACTACTTCTTAATGGTGTGTAACTATAGTGTTGCTGTGCAGAATAACTTGACAGGAATACATTCAGATTTGTAAAGATACTGATAGGTCCACTATGACAACCTCTTACAGACTTTTAGGCTGATTTCTGAATATGCCTATTAAATACTTGTCAAGGGTAAAAAAAACTTCTGCATGCAGCTCCCCTAAATACTTACCTGAGCTTGATCTCGATACAGCGATGTGCATGAGCGTAGCATCTTTCTCTCTCCTCATTGGATAGTGAGACATCAGTGGGAGTGATTGGCTCCTGCTATCGTCAATAACAGTCAATGAGCAAAGAACGGGGCAGGGCACACAGAGCCGGCTAGGGAGTCAGCATGCACAAGTGCCTCCAGAGCAAGTATAACATGTTTATTATTTAAAGCTGAGTTCCACCCCATTTTTTAGGGGGGGGGGGGGGGGGGGGGGCGACGACCCTGTTTTCTCTTTTGCATGGAGGAAGGGGAGAAGAGCCTGGGACAGATCAGTGTCAGATTATTAAACGTCAGCAGCTACACTTTTTGTAGCTGCTGACTTTTAAAAGGGTGGAGCTCCGCTTTAAAATAAAATCTATATATTGCCTTTAGACTCACAAGTTCTCAAATTTGATACTTCTAAGGCTAGTAATTATAAGCAGATGAAAGATGACTATGTGTACGTAGCCTCAGTAATTCTGAACACAGGAATTAGAAAGTACCACTACTGCACAATAATAAAATACAACATGAATGCACCAGGCTGCTCTCATCCAAGTTCAAATGTCTTGAAAGTTACTAACATAACACAAATACATGTGCAACTCTCTTTCTGGGTTCACACCTATGCGAATTGGATGCGGGTTTCACCGCATCCAGTTTGCACAGCAGGAGATTGTGACCGGCTCTCTATGTAGCCGGTTCACATATCTCCGCTGCGGCGCAGATTGCACAGGAGTCCTGTGCGTCTTTGGCTCACTTTCCGGGGCGAATTCAGCTCAAAATTTGGCCATGATTCATCCCTTAACCAGTTCCACACTGCCTACCGCATATTTACGGCGGCAGTGTGGACGCTGGCCGCGAATCGCAGTAAAAAGACGGCGATCTGAGAATGGCCGCTAGGGGGCGCGCGCGCCCGCCGCACTCCTGAGGAGTGTGCACGCGGCTCGGGCGGACCCGATGTCCGCCGGCGAGCCGCAATGAGCGGCCACAGGCAAAGAACGGGGAACCCCCGATGTAAACACGGCGGTTCCCCATTCTGACAGTGAGGGCATGGGAGATCTACTGATCCCTGTCACTGGGATGAGTTAGATCTCTCATGCCCATGGTAGCCCAACCCCCCCACAGTAAGAACACACCCAGGGAACACAGTTAACCCCTAGATCTCCCCCTTCACTGCCAATGACATTAATACAGTAATCAGTGGACATTTAAATTTCTGATCGCTGAATAAATGTCATTGGTCCCAAAAAAGTGTCAAAAATGTCCGACATGTCCGCTGCAATATCACAGTACCGCTAAAAATCGCAGATCGCCTCCATTACTAGTAAAAAATAAAAAAAAATAAAAACCCCAGAAATTACTTCTCATCCGTAAACGCGGCCATTTTTGCGCAAACCAATTAATAAACGCCGATTGCGATTTTTTTATCACACATATGAGGAAGAATATAAATTGGCCAAAACCGGTGAAAAAAAATGTCTTCATATTTTTTTTTTGGATTTGAATTTTAGCAAAAAGTAAGAAATTTGGGTTTTTTTGCAAAATGGTCGCTCTTTTTTTGTTTATAGCGGTGATCAGAAATGACGCAGAGGTGATCAAATATCACCAAAAAAAGCTCTATTTGTGGGAAATAAAGAAAGCAAATTTTGTTTGGGTACAACATCATACGACCGCGCAATTGTCATTTAAAGCGACGCAGTGCCGAATCGCAAAAAGTGCTCTGGTCCTAAACTGGGAAATTCTTCTGGAGGTGAAATGGTTAAACGGAGAACAGGGACGCACCGGACCCCTGCTGCGAGCCCCATCCATCGGAGGTGTGAACCCAGCCTAAGAGAATATCAGTAGCACCCTAATTTACATACTTTTAAATCTCAAGAGGATGAAAATCCATAATTTGCCAACATGTAAGAAGTAGCCTTTAAACAGTAGCAGAAGAATAATAATGGTCCCCTAGTAGAGTATGAAAGGCAACTCACTTGTGTTTTGGATTTCTTTGCTGTGGTCCTGTCAGCCTCTTCTGTGTCAGACGCTGGTTTTTCCCTCTGACGTTTGGCACTTTTCATTGGGGATGAGGGCTCCTCTTTAATTTTCTGCAGCAAAAAAGAAGCATGTTAAACATTAAAGTGTAATGCAGCAGAGAAGCCATAATATACATTGTAAATCTGCTGCCATATGGAACAGTAACTTAGAGCCATAGCTTGTCTTTAGGCAAATTATACTGAATTAACACACAGCTCACTCTGTCTTGTTAATTGCTACTTGCCTTCGATGGTTTCTTCAGGGATTCCGCTTTGCTATCATTACTGGATGTGCTGGCAGCGCTTGGAGAATTTCGGCCACTGGAACGGATGTCTTCATTTATGGGGGAAACTCTGCCGTCTGGACTGGCAGTCTGCTTCTTTCGTCCACTGCGCAGCGTAGACATCTATTTGGCAGGAGAAGCAATCATATGACAGAGATGAATTTGCAAAAGTGAAGAGGGAAGCTTTTTGTCTAGATACTGAAATGTGCCCCCCCCCCCCCAAATCTGACCAAGACCCTATCCAAAAAGGAAGGAATAAAGCAGATTTTGCAGCTACCATTTACAGGCCAGCTATTCCTATATATGATCGATAAAACCACCTCAACTAGAAAGCACTGCTATTCCCCCTAGGCACCGGGACTTGATTTACTTGAATGGGACCCTAAAAAAAGGATCTCAAGTTTTGATATACAGCCCTATTCAAGTCAATGGGGACCCAGTGCACAGAGGTGGTGCACTTGAAATAGATTCTTGTTGGATGGGCTGAAAACACCAGAGGAGGTGTAGCTCTGGAATTAATGTATGTAAGCAGCTGGGGATGGATGGGTGGATAGTTCCGTTTATCGTAAAGTGAGTATGAGTGGAATGAGTAACAGTTTTTTTTTTCCCAGTACATATAGACTTTTACTACTTCACGTAAAAAATTATACTTGGAATATGGATGCTATAGGCGACAGCTTCAAATTTCTTTATCCTGGTATTTACAAATGAGTCCCAACATGTGTAAACAACCACAGATCTCCGCCTACAACGCTAAAAGTCAGGAAAAAAAAAAAAAAAAAAAACACTGACAGTTTTTGTTTGGTACATAAAGGTTGACTTGCCTTCAGCTGTGATAATTGTCTAAGCTAAATTTAACAATAATCAGTGTTTCAACTGCACCATGAATTACATTTGTGGAATACCACGTAGATAAGCTTTGACCTCTAAAGAACTTTTCAACCTAGTCAACACCCAGCCAGTCAATCGGCATGGAGTGACTAGAGGTTTGACCCCACAAGGAAAATCACTAGGATTGGATGTGGATGGTCAAACACCCCAATCTCATCTTTCAAATACATTAGCAGACCCTACAGGAATTCCCAGGAGAGACAACATAGGATTGTGAAGTATGTGAGAGTGACTCTCGGATTGACCCCACAACTATAGCCACACGATTGGCTGTGTAATTACACACATACACAATTACCTCATCTCCACACTCAAAGGCAGATCCCGTATGAATTACCTGGAGAGATATTTGGGACTGTAGAGTCTGGGTCCGGAGGTGCAAGCCATTGATTTAAGGTCTTGGTGCCAGTATACTTTCAGATACATGCAGCCTGCAACCAGGCTTTCTAAATTAGTCAATTGTTTACATTGTCTTCCTGATATATTCCTGGTATATTCAGGCCAAGTGTAAAGGTCATACAGGATTTCCCAGGGCAGACAAGGAGTCAGGGAAGTCCCCAGCATACAATTAGCCCCATATAGGGCAAGTATTGCAAGGAACCCCTGCCCAGTCCTCTCATGCCTTGATACCTGGAAGTATCTAGAGGTTTATTGTGGTATTCATGTATGTGTGGATGGGGCCCTGTTGTGTTGAATGTGAGTGGTGTTGTCCACTCCCATTTTTAACCATTTTTTATTGGCGCTTGGAAGTGTGGGTCACATGTGCCTGTAACATTTTGATTTTTCAATTAAAGTTATTATATATTTTTCACTTATTATACCTATACCATAGTTGGTTCTCTTTATGCAACTCCTTACCTGTGGGGTAGCCATCTAGGTTCTCCTACGCTTTTTGTAATGTGTTATGCCTTGATAAAGCTTCAAGGAGTCAAAGGGATGTCTGTCCACTTTATGTCCACATTGAAAGAAATCTTCACTCTTATTTTTACATTGAAGCATGGCTGGCTATTCATTTTTTTTATTATTTTATTGGTGGTCTGTTGCTAAACAGGGGCTCTGCAGTACTGTCTCATTCTGTTACAGAATTTTGTTTCTGTGGTACCATTCATGAACTAAAACCTTTACCCCGATATTGCTACTGATTCAAAAAGGGCTTGACTTCCTAATCTGTCTATTTTAGCCTTTAGACAAAAATAAGACCTTGGTGCACTACTGCACAACAAATAAAATGAGTAATAGATGGCAATAATTGCAGTTCAGCTTACAGTTGAATGCTGCTAAACTGTAACCTAGCCTTCTAGGATTGGAAGTGTGTTTTTTTTTTTAACACTTCTTAATTACAATATATATGCACACAGATCTAAGCTAAACCAAGCACGGATGACAGCATAAAAAGGTTAGCATACCGAGCCTCTGCTCCTCCGAGTTCTCATGCTATGCTTTCCGTTCAGACCATCTTCTTCCTCCTTGACAGGTTTAAACATAAATGGTGGGGGGTCCACGGGCTTTTCAATAGGGGGTAACTCTCCGTACTTCTTAAAATGAATCCGGCAGTCAGTGCAAAGTAGAATGTTTTCCCGACCCCCGTGGTGCCAGTCCTTAGAAGCTGCAGTAAGAGCACATAAGTAGCGTCAGCCCAGAACGTAAGCAGCACTTGTTCTGTATATATGAAATTGCGCTAGTAACATAAAATAGAAGACAAATTCATCAAGACACGGAATCATCATAACATTAGGTAAGTGTATTAAATTCTATCTCTCTTCTATTATTCTCTAATGTCTTCGTCTGTCAGTGAGGTTCACACCTGGTAAAAACATAAGTTTGTAAAATAGAAAAAGTAAGACACGAAAAAAAAGGAGGTCACCTGGACTCGAGTCGGTCGCTTCTACTGAAACTGTCACTCCTGTCACTCGTCCTCAACTTCCCAATACGTACAGCGGTGACGAAGTCGTGATCATGCATTAGACAAATTTGGAAAAGTCGATCTCAGACCGTTAAAGTATATATGTCTTGTTCACGACGAATGCAAGACCCGACTGCGATGAATACACGAGAATGACGTCGAAGATTCCTGACCGTGGTGCCCCCAGCCCTTTTGTAAG
>BLSH010438581.1:2537671-2557283 GCA_018402905.1 Glandirana rugosa | reverse complement strand
GTTGAAACTACGTTAAAAACTACCCACTCTGAACCCGAAACTGGTCAAAATTGGTGAAGGAATGACCCGTGAATTTGGGCGGAGGACGGGCTTGGTTAAAAGTAAAAAGTCACGACAGCGAGAAACTTACTGTTAACGCGCCAGCACGCTGCAACATGGGTTTGTTTTAAACGCAGGAAAAAAAAGGGGTGTTTATCTCGAAAGAAAACCACCATAAACTAGGGGAGACGCAGTAAAGACTAGCGGCGATATTTGTTTTTTTCTCGCTGTTAAAACTTTTTTTTTGTTATAAAAAATGAAAAACGATATTATTTATAGGTTTTTATTTTTTATTTTTTTGATTAAATAAGTAGTCAAAACCGGCTATATATAAGAAGAAGTATAAAAACCATTTTCGGTGATCAGAAATGACGCAGAGGGGATCAAATACCACCAAAAGAAAGCTCTATTTGTGGGGAAAAAAAAGGACGCAAATTTTGTTTGGGTACAACGTCGCACGACCGCGCAATTGTCATTCAAAGAGCGACAGCACTGAAAAATGAAAATTGGTTCGGGCAGGAGGCGGGTTTAAGTGCCCAGTAAGGAAGTGGTTAAAACTGGTCAAAGCCCAAGTCTCACCCATCAAAAATTGCATCAAAGTTGCAACACCAAAGTTGCGCAAAAAAGTTGCGTGACTTTGGAGTCGTGCAAATGTGAATAGCGCCTATGGTTGCCACCTCATCCCTTTAAAACCAAACATTAATTACACAGGTTCTGTGGCTGATTGGTAATTAAACTCACCTGGTGCCTTATATGCATCCATTTAGCCTCAGAACCTGTGTAATTCATATGTGTTCGAGTTTAAAGGAATGAGGTGGCAACCCGAATAGTGCCTAATTGGAAAATCTAGAAATCTGTATAATAGCTCAATGAAAACATGAAACAAGCAGTAACTATACGCAAAAGTCACAAAACATACACAGTACATACTGTATATATTCAAAGCAAATAAGCTCACATTGCAAAGTAAATCTAATTGCACAATATAAAAATCAGAAACTAAATCACTAATTCTGCCTTTGTACAAGCAACCTACAAACAGAAACCACATGTATACCTCTGCTTGTGTGACGGCGGAGACAGACACAATGAAGCCTAAACAAACCCACCAATAATTCAAACATCTTTAGGAAATATTTTTAAATGTAACCTGCCAGTCTACAAAAAAATAAATAAAAGAAGTTTTTAATACAACCTGCGAGTGACATGAGCTCAGTTCCTTTCATTATTTGGTGGCCATTGAGAAATACCTGCTGCTCTGAGTACAGGGAGGTGCCAGTCCCAGGCTAAACAGCAGACTGCTTATCACAAGTATCACACCTACAGAGCATAGTTCAAACTTCCCTGTGTTGTACCAGGCTTCAATGCATGAAAGTAAACACAGGAAGAAAGCTGGCTACCAGGTTTCATGTTTCCTTAAAGAACCAGGATCACCCATAAAAGACAACACAGCCGGGAATCTCTAAGTCAGATATCACAATTCTGTTCTGAGCAACACTGTCCTCAGACAAGAGCAAGAGCTAAAAGGGGTGTGTAATCACTGCAGTCACCTGGTTATAGTATCACATTAGCAGGGCTAAAATGGAGCTGCAATGTAAGGGTTAAATCCACTCCTTTTGTCAGTTTTACTTATGAATGCTGCATTGATGAATACACCTATTACACAATATTCTCCATGCTTAATCTTCCTGAAAATTCACTGAAGTGTTGACTGTCCTATGTAACAAATTAAAGAGGTATTAAACTAAAAAAAAAAAAAATATATTCCAGTTTGCCAATCATTAGATGTGGTAACTGCAATAGTTTTTTTTTGTTTAGGCTTTTTTCCCTGTTTCACCTGGTAATCTGGTCAGTAACACACCTCCTGTATTTGAGTTCCCCCACTCTGGATGAAGCAGCACAGGGACAGCACCATTATCAGTCTGGTGGGAGAGGAGTGTTAGATGTACTAGCAGATTTAAATAGACTAACAAATTAAAGTCAAACTCCAGTTCACACTTTTGTGTCCCTTTATGAAACAGAGAAAAGCTGTGATCCCCAGGATCACGGATGATCTCTGGTGTGTATCGGTTTATGTAGCTCAGATGAGCAGGGCTGCTGATAGAAATCGCGGGGCCCCGGCCCCCCCCCCCCCCCAAGAAAGTATTAAAGCTATATTTTGCTAAAAAATACAATAAAACTATTAGCAGAAACAAATACAACATAACTCACAGGATTCCAGCTAAATCAAAAGATAAAACTGAGTTAATAAATAAAAATGAAGACGAGATGAAAAAAAATATACAGGCTCCAGGATCAGAGGGAGAGAAATAAAATTAAGCTCCATACACACTGGGCTTAAAAAAACTCCAGTTCACTTGGCAGAAAAAAAACACTCATGTAGAAGTTTTTTGTACAAAGTTTAGACAAGTTTAAGAGAACCAGAGGTGGTTTTTTTCTGTCTCTAAACATTGAGCTTAAAATATGCCTGTAATCGTCCTAATGTGTATGGACACATAGGATAACATTGAGCTGCTTCTACAGGCAAAACACTAAACTCCTGTAGAAGCAACATTTTATTAAACCAGTGTGCATGGAGCCTAAGTTAGAGAGATAAACTCCAGTGCTGAGAGGAGGGGGGGCCCACACAGGGATTAGTGAGGGACGACTGTCTCTTTCTTAGCAGATAAAAGCTGGCAGCAGGGAGAGGGAAGGAGAGCAGCTTTCATCTGCTGGGGAAAAGGAAACACAATTGTCATCTGTCACTAATCCCCCCCCCCCCCCCGTGTGCTCTGGGCACCCTACACCAGGGCTAGTGGCACCCCCCCCCTTGCAGCGGTCCTGGAGATGAGCAGAAGATCTCACTGGCCGTTAAACTGAAATATCTCCCTATCAGAATCTGGCTCAGAGGTGGAGAATCTGGGAGATAAGCTGGTGCTATTAAAGGAAGAAGACTCCTTTCTTCCTATAGATCAGTATATATCAGCACCAGTGGGTTGAATATTAATATAAATTCTATATAGAGGGAGAAATATATATATATATATATATATATATATATATATGGATAGAGAGAGGGAGCGAGCGAGAAATAGATATATATGTTAGTTACAATGTGTCTGTACATGCCATTACATGTTCTTTTTATGTTTGGTTTCACTGGGCAGCACTGTAATCTCACAAATGAAATTACGGGCAGTCCACCTCCTTCTATACAGATATTGGCTGTTTTTAGAGGGAAAACCTCTCCTCTGTTCTCCCTCTGAGAACTGAAGTTCTTGGATTCATAAACAGGCTGCAGAGGGGATCATTTTCTTCTGAGCACTGCTGAGAACTGAACTGAGAAAAAAACATGTCAGTTTAATAAACGCACAGCTTTATGAGCAGTTGCAACACACCCTTTTTTCCTATTGGCATAAGGGTTTTTCAAGAATAAAAGCTGATCATTGTAAGCATCCGTCATTGTTAAATGGTTTGTCTCAACCCTGTAAACTGATATATCTGGAAGAGAGCTTGTTCTTTTGAAAATACTTACTGGCTAGATTGCCAGATGAAAACAAAAGAAAGCCTAAAAAGAAAACTAATGCAGCCATCACATCTAAGAACTGGTAAGATGCAGTATACTAAATTTTTGCTTTTGGGGTAATACTGCTTTAACCACTTAAGGACCAGGCCTATTTTTCAAACTTGTTGTTTACAAGTTAAAATATATATATATATTTTTTTGCTAGAAAATTACATATAACCCCCAAACATTTTTTTTCAAACACCCTAGAGAATAAAATGGCGGTTGTTGCAATACTTTTTGTGACACCGTATTTGCGCAGCGGTCTTACAAAATATTTTTTTGAATTAAAAAATAACACAACAGTAAAGTTACCCAATTTTTTTCTATATTGCAAAGGATAATGTTACGCCAAGTAAATTGATACCAAACATGTCATGATTCAAATATGCGCCCGCTAGTGGAATGGCGACAAACTTTGGCATCTAAAACTCTCCATAATCGATGATTAAAAATGTCTACAGGGGAGGTCTAATGCTAGAATTATTGCTCTCGCTCTAACAATCGCGGCAATACCTCACGTGCGGTTTGAACACCGTTTTCATATGCGGGCGTGACTTACGTAAGCTTTCGCTTCTGCGTGCAAGCTCGGAGGTACGGGGCACTTTCATTTTTTTATTTTGCTTTTTATTTTTACACTGTCCATTTAAAAATTATTTTTTTGGGTCACTTTTATTCCTATTACAAGGAATGTAAACATTGTAATAGAAAAAAGCATGACAGGACCTCTAAAATGTGAGATGTGGGGTCAAAAAGACCTCAGATCTCACATTTACACTTAAATGCAATAAAAAAAAAGGTCTTTTGAAAAAAAAAAAAAAAAAAAATTCCCCTTTAAGACCATTGGGCGGAAGTGACGTTTGACGCTATGGAGCCAAGTGGGGGCCATCTTTCCCTCACTCGGCATCCAGTCTACCAGGGGAGAGGACCCGATAGTCTCCGCCGCTACCGATGGCTCCAGTAAGCGGCAATAAAAGGGATCTTGTGCCGAATCCGCATTTATCTGAAAGCGGACCACCCGCTGTTTAAAAAGATATGGGGTTATAGTAGCTGTTGCCATAACAACGGTATTCAGCGTCGAATAGCCGACGTTTATCGATGGCGGGCGGTCCCCGTAAGTGGTTAACTACCAAAACTGTACTAAGCAGTAAAGCAGAACATTTAATGTTATAAGGAATGTGCAAGACCTATATTAAGGCCAGTCATTTCCCTAATAAAATGGCCTAGGGGAAAACACTTATGCAAAGTTTTAAAACCTCCCATAGATGGCTCCTGTTTGGGGCTGCATGCATACTCTAGACAGTGGATCATCCACAGATCAAGAGATTGTCATCTGTCTTCAGGGCAGCTTTCCTTATTTTCCTTTTATGTACATGAGGATTCACAATGTCAATTTATAGATAGTTTGGGGTAGGCAACTTTAAAAAGGTGGATATCCACCTCAACAACACGGGAGAAGTCAAAGATCACCGGGCACAGTGTCACCTCCTCACACCTGATTTAAACCTCTAATTGCTGTACTACCGTGTTCCAAACATGTGCATTGCATGGCAATCATAAGTTTAAATCAAGGTGAGAAGGAAACATATCGCCTCTATCCACCACCTATCCACACAGAGAAGCAGCACCTGTGAATGAGCCCTTAGTTGCATTCCGCAGCGGTACTCTTAGGGCTCATTCACACAAAGTTGGGGGTGGTAAAACAGCAGGGTAAAATAGAAGTCTATGGTTAAACCCAGCAAACATGCAGGAAAGCTGCAGGTACACTGCACTGCACCCAGGGTGTGATTAACATGCAGCACGTAACTGTGAAAGCAGCCCCTATACTATTATGCCCAGTGTATTGCTTCACACTGACCTGAAGAGCTCTTCTTTCCTGTTGCTGGCACCACTCAGGAGACTGCTAGCCGGGATAAGAGGTAGAGTGTGGTTGGTATCACTGCGCATGGGACAGAAGCCAGCACTACAGAGGAGGCATCAGCTTATGCGTCTCTTGCTCCCTTCTACAGCTCTATCTTTACAAGTAGTCCTTCTGCATTGCACTCTGATGCTCTGGAATGCCAGGTCAGCAAGGCCAGACCAAGATCTACCAGTCACCTGACCGCGATCTACAGGTTGCTGACCCCTGATTTAGAGGTTACCCCAACTGACCCTGCTGTATGACACGGAGTTTACCCCTTTAACATCTAACAAACATGGCACATACAAAGCAGAGGAGCTGCCATGGCATCTAATTCCCACTAGAAGACCTCCAATCAACATTACTTTGCATGGCTTATCTCAAAAAATCTTTGCGCCGACTACACAATGTGAAAAAAACAATGATTTATAATGGTTTGTAAACCGATATCATGAATGTCTTTTCCTAAATTCTATAAATTAGAAATATGCCATTAGGTGCCATTTTGGATTTACTGCATAAATAGAAAAAATAAAAAGTCAAAAGACTCCTTTATGACAAATGTATACAGCTGTAGAAAGTGACCACCTTACTCTGCTATGTTTGATTTACTAACACGCTACACTGATCTTCCCTGCTGATGAAATATTCATATGGGGATGTCAGACTCTCAATCCTTCCAGTGCCCCTTAATTAAGCACAAATCACCTCCTAGCACTGACAGGAACCACAGCTTTTCAAGGCCCCAATTCCCCAACTCACAGAATCACCTCATGGCGCAGTTTACCTCAAAACAGAATGAGAAATATTGGTAGCTATAGGACCACATATGTATATTTTCACACTGGCACTGGGCTAAACCTGAACTCTAACCAATTCCATAATTCCAGCAGTTCAACAATGTGGTGAAACCCATTTGAGAACCAATGTATTTTTATGGTCAGATTTCAATTTACCAAGAACAATGAAAGAACGAGCAGGACTAAAGCCATTACAACACTTTTAAAAAGGACTGTAGAAGACTAGGAACAGTGTGTGCTACTACAGAGAAGAGTTCCAAGCAGATAGGACAAAGTGGGGGGCTATGCAAGGCTTGAACAGTATATGTAATTGATAGACTTGCTCATCTGTTATAACACCAACTGAGAGGTTATTAACACATTATGTATATAGTAGCCAGAGACCTGAAACAGTTCTTCATGCCCCTATAACCAACTATGCAGTAACATGCAGCTCTCCATTATGCAACATTACCAGTATATAGACATCAGACATGCAGCCATTCATAGAGTTCTGTGACTATATGAACTACAATTAGGCTACTTTCACACCAGAGGTGCTTTACAGGTGTTTTTTTCGCTAAAAACAGCTGCTGTAAAGCGCCTCTAAACTGTCTCCTAATGCACCCCACTGTGAAAGCCTGAGTGCTTTCACACTGGGGCGGTATGCTTGCAGCACGGTAAAAAATCTCCTGCAAGCCGCATCTATGGTGCGGTGTGGGAGCGATGTATACACCGCTCCTCCACCGCCCTGCCCATTGAAATGAATGGGCAGTGCTCCCAAATGGCTATACACCGCTTCGGTGGGGTTAAAAGCACACTGCTGCCACCCGCATAGTGGCGCCATAGTGCCGCTAAAAGCGCAGCCATAGCGCTGTTAAAGTGCGGCAAATTAGCAGTGTTTTACCGCTAACGCTCGGGCGGCATAGGTGTAAAAGTAGCCTTACCGTCTGCCATTGCGGCTGACGGCTTGTAGTTCTTAATTACAGGGATTGTAAAGTCTTGTTTTTTTCCCTATAAAAATCACTCACGTTATACTTACCTGCTCTGTTGCAGTGGATTTGCACAAAGCAGCCCAGATTCTCCTCTCAGGTCCCTCTTCTGTGATCCTGGCCCATCCCTCCTGTTCAGTGCCCCCACAGCAAGCAGCTTGCTATGGGGGCACCCAAGCTGAGTCACAGCTCCCTGAGTACATTCAGACATGGAGCCACGACCCGGCCCCACTCCCTGTCCTCTGACTGGCAGATTTTGATTGACAGCAGTGGGAGCCAATGGGGCCTCTGCTGTGTCTCAGCCAATCAGGGAGGGGAATCTCGGACGGCTGAGATACTTGTGGACATCTCTGGACAGAGAGGGGCCTCATCAGGTTAGTGTTAGGGGTGCTGCTGCACAAAGAAGGCATTTTATCTTAATGCATTAAGATAAAAAAAAAAAAAAAACCTTCTGCCTTTACAACCCCTTTAACTGCGAGGGCGCCGGTGAGCATATTATTAGTTCATTGCTCTTCCTGCTCTCCAGTAATTGTCTGCCCTTATGGGAGGTATGGACATACAGCTACACTGAGGGTCTGCAGGAGCCTGGCATTTAACCTGCAATCTGCTGAGCATGGGTGCAATACTCTGCAGGCTCCAGAAAAAAAAACAGAATAGATGCACATTCTTTTACCTGCAAAAATAAATGCATTTGTTTTAATTTTTTTAGGTGAACTTAGCTTTTAATGGTCATTCTGCAGAAACTCTTCTTACACTCACATGATAGGACTGAATGGTAGCAACAGTCAAGCTATGCAGAAATGATGGGAAGGGAGCAGTGAATGATGGGAGACAGCTTTTGCAGCAGGACCAGGACACAACATCTGCTACAAGGCTGTGTGGAAACATTTCTATCAGCTCAGCCGTCATGTCTGGAAAATAACAAAAGCCTAAGGGGATGATTGCTATTAAAGTTGCAACCAGCCGAGGACAATCCAGGAAGCACACGAAGACATTGAGGTCTTATTCACTCCATTTTACACCAGGCAGGAGGGACGCTGCTTTGGCATTCTCATTGTAGGCTGTTCTATTAATAAAAGCAGGCATCGCAGGAATGAGAGACACATGGGAAACAAGCTACTGGCACGTATTCTATTCATCTGATTCCCCTCTGTCCGGGAAAACAGGGGATGAAAATATCTGCAGACGCAAAGTCATTCCAAAGCCTTAAATGAGCTAGAGAAAAGTTGCTCTCATGAGGTCGGTAGCAGCCAAGATTTCTATTGCTTGAGAATAACCCTTTCAGGGACTGTGGGGTACAGAGACATGCTGCTATGGCAGTCTCTGTGATACCCATCTATTTAAATACAAGCCAGAAATAATCTTGCAATGAAGCTGCATAGCAATCCTAGCACACATATGGACAAATGGGCTTAATCCACTTATCTAGATTAAGAAATGGCTTGTATGTGTACATAGGCACATGGATGAGAATGTGCCAGGCAAATGCCTGCTATGCTCTGGAACTTAGGCCTCAAGCACACTGAGGCTGATAAATGGTCGTTCAGGGGCATTTGGATGTTTTTCCAGCTGTCCCTGAACTCATTTAATGTCATCTTATGTGTACATTTACACACACTCGCTTAGAGTCATTTTCAGGCAGTCACGTTTATAGGCTTTTTTCTGAATGGTAAAAAATGGGTTCCGAAGCCGAGTTTACCGGCGTTTCAGACGTCGAACGTGGTAAAACGCCGCTAAACGCGGTAACTCGCATCTAAGAGCGTTTCCTTTACAGGCATTTCCATTTAAAAAATAAATTATAAATAAATAAAAAAAAACTCCTAGACGCGAATGTGGCATGCAAAATGGGTGTTTTAGACGTTGGCTTCTAGATGTTAAAAAAAAAAAAATAGTTCAGGAGAGGTTGAAAAAGCGTTCCATATGCATGAAGCCTTAGGGTTAGGGAAAGAAAAAGAAAGGCTCCAGACAGTAGATTTGTAAACCACAAAGATTTGCATCTCTGAGCATGAGAGTGGGTGAGTGCTTGCTTAGATCACCCCATCTCTGGAGCTTCTTCAATTTGGCTAAATACTAGATAAGTGTGCTTATGCCAATAGGTGTGGTTTGTGTTGTATGGGAAAAGGGGAATGACTTCAACAGTAGTGATTATCCAGCAAGTTGAAGTACTTTTATGTGTAATAATTCCAGTTTGGCCATTAACAATCTAATGCTGGGCTATCCACACATCTATGCACTAATGTCCCATAGGTTTGAATGGGCCATAGCTGTACTGCAGGAACAATCCACCATTCAAGTTGCACAGGTTAATATATTGAAGGGGTTAGTTAGGGGGTATTTTTGTTGTAAAAGGTGGACATGTTCTTTAATAGTTCAAGCAGATTTCCTACTTTAGGCCGGGTTCCCACTTATGTGAATTGGATGTGGGTTTCCCCGCATCAAATTCGCAGGACATGAGACTGACTGGCGCTCAATGAAGCCCGTTCACACATCTCCCGTGCAGGTGCGGAGCGAACTGCACAGGGGTCCTGTGCGTTTTTAGCTCAGTTTCAGATCAGAATTCAGGCAAAAATTTGGGCCCGATTTGTCCCTGAACGGACAGCAGGGACGCACTGGACCCCTGCTATCAACCGCATCCGAATCAAGTGTGAACCCAGCCTTTGTCTACCGTAGGCATAGGCCCTATCTGCAAAAATGCAGCTGATGACCTATACACCCCAGGAAGGACTGGCGACCAAAGAGAAATGAAATTTCTTCACAGCAGGAGAGTTGCAAGTAACCCATGATGGATACAAGTCAGAGATGCAGTTAAGTGTCGCCTGCATATACATTGGACAAAGTAATTTACCATTTAGAGAAACAACATTTTAGTATATGAAATACATCATCAAGGCCTATTGCACACTGCAGGATAAACTGTCCAACAAATGACCCAGAACAGACACCATACGGATACAGTAACCTTATGCAAGTTACAGCCAGTAACAAGAATGCCTGTGGTTCTGCTCATCTACTCATCCAGTGTTTATGGCATTTCATATTACTGACTTCTTGTTAACATAAAAAGGGGATTTTCACTTTCTGCCTCACCATGTAAATAAAAACTCTACTATCTGGAAGCTGGCATGTATTTTTTAGGGTCTCTCATCAATAATGGGATTTAGGAGTAAAACTAAAGTTGAAAAATATGGCTTTTGTCCTAAAAAGAAAAAAAAAAAAAAATTTGATCTTTTACATTCTAGGTTATGCTGGGCTTAAGTTCTCTCTGAAGTCCTGCATGTTCCTGGCATTGACGTTTTAGTGTAAGGTATTCTGAAGCCAATTTTCAGCACATTATATGTTGATTACTGGAAACTGAATCTTCTCACACACAAAAACTCACCAGTCACGTATGGACCATCCATCCGCAAACATAATTCTGTACTCCAGTAAAAGTTATACTATTATAATGAAAAACCAAAGTTTTGTACTTACAGCAAAATACATTCCTGAAGTTCAAGGCTCCATTCACACTTGTATGAATCCAAAGTTGCGATGACTTTGGAGTGCAACTTGCATATGACTTTGGCTTTGATCAGAGATAATGGACAACTGTTGCACACGAGCTGCATTGCATAACATTCAGGTACAACATGCAACTTCTTAGGGTTAACATTGAAGTCTATAGCCCTCACGTTGCATGAAAGTCAGACCAGAGAGGTGTATGAACTACTTTGAAGTTCCTGCAGCTTTAAGTACAGGCGGTCCCCGGGTTACAAACAAGATCAGGTCTGTAGGTTTGTTCTTAATTTGAATTTGTTTGTAAGTCGGAACAGGAACATTTTTTAAGTGTACCTCCAGCCATAAGAACTATTTTTAAGCTTTTTGGATAGCATAGGGATAGGCATAGCATACACCACTCTGTAATGTTTGTTTTTCTGTCTATGTTTCCGTTCAGAAGATTTCACCTCACTTCCTGTCCCAATGATAATTGGATTTTGAAAATTTTGAGGAGTTGTGGAAACAAACCTTGGTGATAAAGTATCAGTGGAGACACCTTTTTCGCATTACAACTCTTACAGGTTACATTTCCCTTCCTAGGGGTAGATTTCCTCTCACTTCCTGTTGTCTTCCTCCGTTTGTAAGTAGGAGTCATTCGTAAGTCGGATGTTTGTAACTAGGGGACCGCATATATGAATGGTTATCATTGGTAAACATGGTGAACGACTTGTCATGGAACTTTGCTGTCCAAAGTTGCATGACTAGTCGCACAAGTGTGAATGGAGCCTTAGGCCCCTTTCACACTTATGCGACTTGGGGCTGCAAAGTCGCATGACAATTCATTCTCCATTATTTCCAATGAGTACAGTTCATATCTGTATGACTTCAAGTTGTGCCGACTTCAAAGTAGTTCCTGCATTACATTGGCCCAACTTTGATGCAACTTGAGGTCCATAGACTTCAATGTTAAACCCCCAAAGTCGCAAGCAAATCACACCTGAATAATATAGATGCAATTTATGTACTATTTCTGTACGACTTTGTAATGTGTTTTCATTGTACCAAAGTTGCAACGGTCCGAAATCGTGGTAAGATCGTGTCGCACAAGTGTGAAAGGGGCCTTAGGGACACAGCACTCAGACATTTGGATTACAGTGCTGCCTACAGGAGGAAATGGGGCACTGGCAAATAAAAATGCTATTGGCCAGCTAGGTATAACCCCCCATCAATCCCATCATGCTTCGGTTTTGTAAAAAAGCTGTATTAGGAATAGATTACAAACACAAGGAGGTGGGTCCTGAAAATGGAGGGTGAATGAAATGGATTTTTATAGCAAGTACAATAATCCTTTTTTTCCTTTGTTTTCATCAAGGGACACTGGATTAAGGTATTCAGGGCCAACTCCAAGCAGTCCATGTAGTAATTCCTGTGATGAAACATTCTTAGCTTGCACCAGGCAAAGTAAGCCTTCTTGTGGAAGGTAGACTAAACCAGCTTTTGACAGAATGGGAAGAGGCCCCCGTCTCCCAAGCCATGCAGTTAAAGCCAGCGACCATGAAGCAGGGTGATAAAGTGATCTTTAGGATAGGAGGCTGGGTCAATCTGGAAGTGCCCACAAGGTACCTGCTAATGTTTGATCAGGTCAGAGTATCACATGTGTAGTGTTTCAAGGAGAGAAAAGGCATAGCTCAGGCTGTAATGATCCCCGGAGAGCATCCATTGCCTCTGTCAAAGCATAAAAGCTGACAAGTTTGTTACCAAGCCTGAAGACTAGGATGTCCATGTCTTGCATTCCCCCAACGCAAAACATTTGTGAGTGTAGGGACCCTTACTCTGGATTCAGACGCTGTTGACTGAGGCAGTCTGTCTGCCAATTGTCCAAGCCTGGCATGTAAAAAGCAAACAAGGAGTTATGCCAAGGCTAAAATCCTTTACACTTTCTTACCGCAGCAGGATTATTGGTTCCTTTCTGATGGTTGATGCACACCACTGCCATGGCTTTGTATGACTGAATCTAGATCAGATGACCCTCAAGTGATAATGGGACAACCAAATTCCTCAGAGCTCCAGACCTGCATCGATTGGGTGTTTTGGACTCCACCCCAGCCCTTGTGGCTGGAATCTGCCGTGAGGGTCTTTCAAGACAGTGGGAGGGAGGATTTTTACAACTTCAGAGCCTGGATTCAAGAGCCACCAGGCCAGATATAACCTGGTTCTCAGGATCAGGTGAATTGGTTTGTCTAGAGAATGAACAGATTTGCCCCACAATGACAGGACTTTGTATTGGAGTGAACTGAGAAAATGGGACTGCTTCGAAGTAGGCGCCTACCAAGTTCAGAACTCTCATGCAGAATTACAGAATTGGATAGCCTTTGTACTTTAGAATCTGACACTGCGATTGGAGAGTCCATTTTTCTGGATTCTAGCCTGAGTTGTGTCCTGTCTGCAGGAATACTCACAAAGGGAGTCTGCAGAGACTGGGTCATATTAGAGTCTGTGCCATGGTTCAGGATCTGGAGAGTGCTCTACAGCTAACACAATGGTCTGGAAAACACCATAAAAAGAGCCAAGTGTCCGAAGGTCCCATTCCAGGCAAGCCCAGGTTCAGTGGAAACATGATGGGAACAGAAGGGAATATATCTGGCTGGCCAATTTCTCCTGTAGGCAGCAGAATAATCCAATCATCTCAAATAACTGAATCTTGCGTTACTTAATGAACGATAAAGAAAACCATATTATCACAATAATAATTTTCATAGTGATATTAAGAAACAGATAATACTATTACAATAAAATGTCAGGCAATTAATCTTTGTATCCTACATAAAATGTGTCAGATCACTGAAAAGCCCAAGCCAAAATCTCTATACCAAATTCAAAGGACCCCTACTATAAGATGAAACATGGATTTACTTGTTAGAGGGTCAATGTACACAAACTGATGTGTATATAAACCCTAAAAATGAAATTATTTGCTTTTTTTAGGATCCGTTAACTATTAAGAGTTTTGTTATATTGGTTCATTAAGCACAAAAGAATTTCTTAGTTTCTTGGAAGGAAGATGATCTGAAGTTCAACAAGACAACTGGACAGGACTGACATCCTTTTTTCAGTTCTGTAAAGGCTTTATGCTGTCGGCCACCAACAAGAAATTTGTAGCCGAGTGCATTTCTACCAAGGTCAAACGAGTATTTTTCTGTACTTGCACATTTCCCAATGTCTTATCCATTTAAAACCTGAATGTACTGCAAAGATGCCCTGCATATTTATTTTGCCTTGACAGACAAAATAAGTTTCTTGCAAATCCTGGCAGGCTAAAATGATCCACTAGGCTTATATCCCTTCAAAACTTTAATGGTGAGACTGCTGCACCTTAGTTCTCAGCATCACCCACCTTCCATAACTTACACTGCCCATGCCTCACACCCCATGGAAATGGCATTTTACATTACAGATATCTCAACAGCTTTCATTATATGAAGATATGCAGCAACTCCCATGGAAAAGTGGCATTACTGAGCTCCCTATTATGTAAAGCTAGCTGGGGATTTAAATAAACGGAATCCACTTTAACTGAAATATTGCTTTTCGGTGTACACCTTTAAGGTGTATGCGATTGCAAAATTAGAAGAAAAAAAAGATTGTGTAGTGCATATCTCCAATACATACAAATTTCTGATGCATTAGCCATTTAAAAACATGGTACAATACAGAAAAATACTGGGAATCTCAAAAAACAGGGAGATCCTAATTTCTTGTGGCTGACAATATTGCCTATGCTCAATTTAAATTTAAAGTAGCTTCATCAACACTGCCCAAGTTCACTGCTGCTGGACTGCAAAACTGTCTATCTCCCTGTGCATACATTTATTACTTTCTCAGCAAAACAATGCTACTGCCTCAAAGCACTTGCCTAGACACCATTTGCCGGAAAATGGCTCTGGGAGATGTAGTTCTGGTAGGGCATGTGTACACCAATAACAACACACTTAAGGAACCCTGCTGCTCCCTCTTTCCAAATGCTCTTTCAATAACTTTACAAGCATGATGAGAACATCACCGGGCATATTTAAAGTATTTTCCTCCTACATGAATAGGGTAAAAAATTATGCCTGGGACATTGCGGCAGAAGGATATTTGGGGGTAAATGTGGGTCATGCCTACAGATCCTGTATACGTTTGCACTGATGTCTTCTGAGCATGCAGACAGAAAGACAACTTTACAACAGAACATAGGTATATAAAATGAAAAAAAATAATGTACTGCACTAATGACTCTCATATATTATTTTGCAATATCATTATTACAGCAGAATGTGTTAAATTATTTTGCCACACATTCTTCTGCTAATAAAAAACATCTTGTTTTCAGATTGTTGGCTTGTGGTTCGAAGGAAACAGACGGTACAGAACAAACTTCCATTATCAGGTGCTTTAAAGAATTTGAGCAATAGAGCCAACGTTTCACATAAGAAATTAATACGTATCAGCATTTTCAGAAAATCCCTGGCCCATCACATTAGAAAAGGCTAATCGACTAAGTGACATTCCTGCAATATATATAAATGTAGTAATAGTGTACAGAGAACTGTAAAATATCTGTCAGGCTCTCATGAAGACTAGCCAATTGCTGACACAAGCTATTTATATATAACTGATGCTGCGGGGCTATTGGATGCACACTCCAGGCACCTGTTCTACACAGTATTTAGCCTGCATGCAATCAAAAATCCCCCACACTGTACAGCAGGGTTTTTCAACCAGGGTTCCGTAAAACACTAGGGTTCCTCCAGAGGTTGCTAGGGGTTCCTTGAGCAATGGTCAATTTCTACCTCTCAGATAAATTCCCAATGATTCCATTGATCTTTTTAGCTATCTGTAAGGGGGTAATTCTTCCCAATGACCACAAGGGTAAGGAGCATTCTTCCCATTGACCATCACACTAATGTATCATGAGATTGTAGATTTTTAATTTTTAGCAGGGGTTCCCCGAGACCAGAGAATTATTCCAAGGGTTCCTCGGTGTTGAAAAGGTTGAGAAAGGGTGCTGTACAGAAAGCAGCACATGCATTACTACCCATCTCCTCCAGGGGGCAACTGCTCTGTGTCATTTCCATCAATGTCATTCTCCCCTTGACATTTAGAAAACATCTACATCAGTTTTATTGTTGTAAGCCACCTCACTGCTACAAGGATAAAAGGAGCAATCTGCACAGAACAGACGTCTCTATGGGGCACCCTGCTGTGCTTCCAACTTGCTCTTATCACACGCCTGCTCTAATTTGTGTAGAAGCATCCATAAATCAGCAAATGTAAATAGCACAGCCACAGACTTTCTGCCAAACATTCAGTAAATATATAGGCCAACCCAAGATGTTTATTACAGGCAAGGCAAGAAAATATAACGAACAAAGTTAAATATGTTCAATGGATTCCATACCAAGACCTTTACAGGAGGTTGCTCTCGCTGACTACAATGTATAGTCCCCATATTTTACAAGGGAAGACAACACATCTCACCTATAGCACCATCTGCAGGTGAAAATTGGTACTGAGAAACGGCTTATGAGCAATATTATCCACTTCACCTCTGGAAGGTTTACCCCCCTTACTGACCAGGCCATTTTAGGCGATACAGCACTGCGTTACTTTAACTGGCAATTGCACAGTCGTGCGACACTGTACCCAAATAAAATGTCCTTTTTTCCCCCCACATATAGAGCTTTCTTTTCCTGGTATTTGATCACCTCTGCGATTTTTATTTTTTGCGCTATAAGTAATGACCAAAAAAAAGTAATGACTGTCAACTTTGAAAAAAACCCCAATATTTTTTACTTTCTGCTCTAAAACACAGCCAATAATTTTTTTTCTAAAAATCACATTTCTTCACCAATTTAGGCCCATATGTATTCTGCTACATATTTTTGGTAAAACAAATCCCAATAAGCGTATATTGACTGCTTTGGGCAAAAGTTATAGCATCTACAAACTATGGGATATTTTTTTTTTTTTTTACTAGTAATGGCGGCTATCAGCAACTTATAACGGGACTGCGATATTGCGGCGGACAATCGCCTTTTTGGGGACCAGTGACATAATTACAGTGTTCATTGCTAAAAATATGCACGGTCACTGTACTAATGACACTGGCAGAAAAGGGGTTAACATTAGGGACGATCAAAGGGTTAACTGTGTGCCTAACTAATTTTTCAGTGTAGTGGGGGAGGAACTTTTACTAGTGGAAGGCATGGATCTGTGTTTCTGCTTCACAGAAACACAGAATTCATGCCTTCTGTACTGACAGAACCATGTCAATTCTGTGTAAACTATATGGTCTTACATTAAATAACAATATTTACATATGTGAATCAAGGATCCTGGGGACGTGCTGTTGCATAAAGTAGAAGGTGGTGTTGCTTGAATACAGTGCTATTCTCTATTTACAGAGTTCACTGAGATTTGATACTCTGCAGAGATCTGACCTAATGTTTAGTCTTGTGCTGGCAGGCATGTTTCAGGTGTTCAAACTGTAATTTGATCTGGGATTTGATCAGTGTTGGCAGGCACAACTTTGTTGGCATATGGCCATTCCCGAACATTCAATGCTATAGGAGTAGGAACAAAATGAGTTGTGTGGAACCCAGTTATAATATGGGTTCATTTTCAGAATGCAATCCTTGGACACCAAGGATGAAAGCTTGGATTTCTGTAGAAGAAAGCTTCAGAGACAAGTTTTATTGACTGAAGCTTTCAGTAGGAGGAGGAAAAGGAGCTGTGACCATTCAAGAATGATACAAATGCCAACAACGCTTCTTATCCAATAAGGAAATATGTCTATGCTGTGAACACATGGGACTTTTTTTTTTTTTTTCGTTTAACCCAGGGGGTTGAATGAAAAAAAAAAAAAAAAAAAAAAAAAAAACCCTTACAGATTGCCATACTAAAACATCCAATATTAGTATGATAATTTCACCACTGAGCTATTGTGTTCTGACAGGTGGACTGTCCCCTCGCCAGAACACAGCAGTCACAGCTATTCCTGCCGAACTGACCGTTTTCAGACAATTTTCGTCCCATGTGTACCCAGCTTTAGTGTTCACAATGCGCCCTGGTGCTTCTTCTAATAGCCTATAAGCTGGAATAACACAACCCTGGTCACAAGACCCCCACCCTTCCTGGAGGCACGTGATGACGTTTAAAGGTGGCCACAGATATTCACATTGCAGACTGAACCTGATAAAAATGAGTGTTGCGAAAAGAACACAAGACAGGGCTGCACCGACCTAGTGCAATACCATTAAAACTTTTATTAAGAGCAAGAAGGTAAAATATATATACTCACAAGCGGAGCAAATTAAAAGCGTTGCGGCAAAGAAGTGTGGAAATGGTGCCTTTAGCAGACTGCACTGTCTACATTTCAGTAGAGGGACCAGGCGGTCTGTAGACAGTGCAGTCTGCTGAAGGCACCATTTCCACCCTTCTTTGCCGCAACGCTTTTAATTTGCTCCGCTTGTGAGTATATATATATATATATATATATATATATTTTAACTTATTGCTCTTAATAAACGTTTTAATGGTATTGCACTAGGTCGGTGCGCCACTCTCGTGTTTTTTTCGTAGTACCTTTTGGATGCCCATGGTCCTGAGGAGGGCAGCAAGGCCACAGAGTGCAAAGTGACTTTCATACTTATAGTGACTATTCATTGTCATTCACATTCTCGTCTATTTACCTCTGGGCTGATGGATCAGAGCGCAAGAATTGTTTTGTTTTCTTAAAAATGAGTGTTGAACATTCTTAGAGATATGCAAGTTAAGGAAGTTCACCCTTTCTTGGAAGATTCAACGATTCAACGAACACATCACACCATACAGTTTCTTGTGTAACTTACAAAATTTTTCTGACCTTTATTTTAAAACAATTGGTGTGCAGCTGGTAACTTCATGTTAACATCATTCCTATCAGAGCGGCAACCCTTTTTTTAAATTGGCAGTTATCTTCTGGGATATACTTAAAGCGGAGTTCCACCCTGTTAAAAGTCAGCAGCTACCAAAAGGGTAGCTGCTGACTTTTAACAATCAGACACTCAGCTGTCCCTCGTTCCAGGGATGCGGCGCCCCCAGGGCTCGCTCGTCTCCCCCTCCCCTCGGTGGCGCTGGTATCACAAGTGTGGGCACCCGGCTTTGGCTTCGAAGCCGGGTGCTCACTGACCACACTAAGCAGGAGAATACACCATGGTCAGTTCTCTAGCTGTGCTGGGAATTCAACCTGCTCTCCTCCAATGATCAGACTTGTCCTGACACCCCCCCCCCACAGCCATTCACAGGGAAGATCATTGTACTGTTGTTTCTCTTCACCTAGCTTTTATGCAACTGAGATCAGAGGGAATGTGATCACTTATAAAAATATAATAAAAAGGGGGGGGGGGGTACAGTATTTATATATTTTTATATATATATATATATATATAAACAAATGCTTTGCCTTTCATTTCTATTTTATACTGAATGGGTTGTTTTACAATGTGAGGATTTAAAATCATGAAGAAAGCTGAAATAAGCTGGACGGCCGCATTCCAATGCAACACCTTTATTCAGAAATCAGATAGAATCCATATAGTCATGTAGGTAATAGAGGTACAGGACAAGACGGCTAAAGCGCTTCACGTCTCCATTGGAAACTTAATCATAGCCAAAGAATGTCCTGCTATCTTTGTCCGTATATGTAGGGATCCACATCTCCCTTAATCATTGATTGATTGGAAAGGGAGGCACACACACACGGCGAGAAACCAAGACACAAAACACGTGTATAGCAGGAGAATTGAGCTATAGCCAAGTATATTGACATACATAGATGGTAGAAAACAGAATTATGACA
>BLSH010438581.1:2506695-2517913 GCA_018402905.1 Glandirana rugosa | reverse complement strand
ACGACACAATAATCACATGGACCAATATTCATTTAAGTTACCTGGTAATCTCACTGACGAGTGAATATAACGAAGAGACGAATGAGAATGTCCACACGTTATCGGAAACCAAACCAAGTGTAGGTACACAAACCACGCGGGACGCAAACGTACCTGTGTCGTCAGATAAATCAACTTAACCGACGACATGGACACCCTTTACGTCCTTTTTCCAGGGACGTGGAAAAATTTGGACGTCCCTTTAACATACCGTGAAAACATGGTACGCAAAAGGACGTTTGCGTGACGCAGGTTTAAAAAGGTGCAGGGACCTTTTTCCTGCATTTCCCACAGGTACAGCAGCCAATTCAACTAAATAGACTGCTGTGTCCATGCAAACGCAGGGCGCACCAAACACATGGATGTGAACCAAACCAAAGGCTATTGCACACCTGTAAGAGTAAGCAGAGAAGCAATATAAGTGAGCAGTCACTCTAATGGTCCATTGAATTTACTTATAACCAGGTACACTAATAACACAGCAAAGGTGTACTCAATCATGACAATCTATATTTTTTTAAAACAGCTCTCTGATTTGCTGACAAATAACTCCTAAGCTATCAAACACAACTCATCAGAATGGAAATGCTGGCAAAAGAAATGAAAAAAAAAAAAAATTAATCTAATATCGTACAACAAGCAGCAATTTGCTGGTATTGCACACGGTCATATTGTATAAAGTTTTATCAGTTAAAGAGGAAGCAAACCCAGATGGGGTTTACTTTCCTCTACATGCTCCTGTAATGTAGAAACATTATGGGCTACTATGTATCTCATAGTAGCCCATTATGGCCACTTACCTGCAAACAAAGCCTGCAATGTCCAGCGCTGTCCCCTGTGCTGGCGGCATCCATCTTCTGCCCCTCTTCCTTCCGGGGGCCCCGACTCAGACGTTATGACTGGCCGGAGTCACGTGACGTCACTCCCGCGCGGGAGCTGCCAGTCACGGCACGGTCGTAGTGGAGGAACGGTACGGAGGCCTTTTCTTCACTGCACTGGTGCTGACATTACGTCGGCACAGCAAATACACTGCATATCTCCTGAACCGTACAGGTTTAGGAGATATGCAGGGCACCTACAGGTAAGCCTTATCATAGGCTTACCTGTAGGTTAAAGTGGATGTAAACCCACCACCCACTATAAACTAATGACACAGTATTAATGTATATATACATGCAAGCCTCCTGCATCCATCCCTACCTTGCAAATGTCCACCCTGTAAGCACTAGCAGCTCTGTAAAACTCTGAAATCAGTGGGTGTCTGTGTTTGCTGGGTTGAGTTGTGATGTCACAAGCCTCCTCACCCACCTCTATACTGAGACATTGAGGAGGGAAGGAGGGGGGCGTGTAAAACTTTCTCTGCTGTGTGAAGGAGATAAGCAAATTGCTTGTCACTCACAGAGCAAGGGGCAGATCTGATTGACTGTGCATTTCCCTGTTAGTGGGCCTTTCTCTACCTGAAAAAAGATAAGCTCATTACTCACAGTTGGATTAACTCTTTGTGGCAAGAATAGGCACAGGTGACATAACATGCTATACTCTACCAGGCAGAATTATTAATTACATTTTTTTTTTCGGGTTTACATCCACTTTAAAGTGGTTGTCACAAGTTGACAAGCACTTTAAAACTTTTTCATTACAAAAACAACTGAGCTGATCAAGGCAACCAATCACTCAGAGTTCTAATCATTTGAAAGTTTAGGCTATAACTGATGGCTGTAGGTTGCCTTGATCTATTTTGGTTGTGTAACTGTAGGCCAGTTGAAAGGGGTTGAATTTTCTAGAAAATTGCCTGCGTGTGTGGCCATCTGTGTGTGCATTCTTCACATATGCGGTCGTCTTAAAAATATTTTGTACAAAATGTTTTCTTTTAGGTAGTATTATCTACCATTGGATTGAGATATATTGTCTGTGTTTCCATAATGCGAACGGCTTTTATGAGATGTGTTGGTACTGGAGGCCCAGCCTAACGTGGAACTTTAATCAGAAAATTAAGTCCAGCTAGATCACTTCAGGCTGGCACCTTTTGCAGGTATAATCTATGTAAACATTACAAATAAGTATAAGTAATATACGGTTTAAAATGCAGTAATACCCTGCTCTGCACATGCTCAGTTGCTCTCTATTTTTAGGCACCTTGCTGAATTTGTAGAGGTGGATTTCCTTACAGCCTAAAGATTTGCTGCTGCTCAGGGGTTCTGTGATTCAGCAAAATGGCAGCCTCCAGCAAGAAGAAACAATAGCAATGCTGAAGGCAAGTTACAGCACACACTAATTTTGGTAGCATAATTATTAACGTTGAATGTATACTTCTAGCTAAATAACTTTATTTTGCTGTTATGAATTAAGTTTTGCTCCAGTAATTGTAAAGTTTAGAATTAATTTTATTATTAACCACTTCAGCCCCAGAAGGATTTACCCCCTTTCTGACCAGAGCACTTTTTGCGATACAGCACTGCGTCGCTTTAACTGACAATTGCGCAGTCGTGCACCGCTGTACCCAAACAAAATGGACGTCCTTTTTTTCGCCACAAAGAGAGCTTTCTTTTGGTGGTATTTGATCACCTCTGCGGTTTTTATTTTTTGCGCTATAAACAAAGAGCGACAATTTTGAAAAACAAAAACAATTTTTTTTTACTTTTTGCTATAATAAATATCCAAAAAAAAAAAATGTATTCCTGTTTAGGCCGATATGTATTCTTCTACATATTTTTGGTAAAAAAAAAAAAAAAAAAAAAATCATCGCAATAGGCGTATATTGATTGGGTTGCGCAAAAGTTATCGCGTTTACAAACTATGGGAATAGATTTAAGGCATTTTTGTAGTTTTTTAACTAGTAATGGCGGTGATCTGCGATTTTTAGCGAGACTGCAATATTGTGGCGGACAGATCGGACACTTGACACTTTTTTGGGACCACTGACATTAATACAGCGATCAGAGCTAAAAATAGCCACTGATTACTGTGAAACAGTTAGTGGAGTGTTTTTACGTTAATGCAGGCAATGCATTAGGGTGAAAAAACACCCAGCCTTTATAACCACTCAATCTATGGCAAAAAAGTTTACGCAATCACTACATCACTGATGCAAGTGACCTGTCCGATGGATAGCAAAGCAGTTAATATTGACCATTTAAAAACAACCCAACCTCTACAGAAAGCGTTCATGTACAGTGATTTAGGGATGTCACAAGCTGCAGGAAACCTAGGATTTCATCTAACATTTCAGACAGAGCCGACAAGTTCACAACAAACAACTTACTGTGTTAAGTGCATTAAGTGTTGTATCATCTCGAGAAGCAGCAACACATCCATCTTCTGTGGATCCCCCATCACACATCCCGGCAAAGGCAGCCATACTCCTGTCAAAAGAGAGTGGCATGAATAGAGTGCACACCAATGCCCTGTACTCAAGATGCTAGGACAAGCCAAATCACGCAATAATCAAAATGTATCAAATATTCATCCCACAGTATTTGGTGATACTTCTATGAAATGGTGGGCCCTACAGTACTTTGATAACAGTTCAATTAAACTGTCAGTAAACAAAAATATTATGGCAATCAGATTACAAAGAGACAATACAAAAAGAGATTAATAACTAGAACATACGTAAAGTGAAACTTGACACACTCAATCACAATTTACAATTTGTAATCTTTATGTTGCTAGCATTAGTAATTACATAGCAAAATATATTATATATTTACTTGTTATAAACTTTTTTCTAATTTTTTTCCATTACTTCTTGGTTTCCGGGCAGGCCTAAGGAAATTAAGTCATACATCCCAGGAGTCTTCAGGGGGGGGGGTTCCAAGCTAAGCACGCCCCTGCCCATATGCCTGAGCTAAGGGCAGATGGATTCTAGGAAGTTAATGCTACATGATCTGCCCTTACTCAATTTCTGGCCATGGCCAGAAATGCTAGGGGGTGTGTTTCAAAGCGATTTCTCAGCAAAATAAAGCATGGAGACATGGATGGAAGGGTGACTTTGCTCAGAATATTAAAAATGAATTAAATAGCATTTTTGGTTTGTGGTGCTCAGAAGCAGTGTTTAGTATTGCTTTAAAGGTTAAGTTCACCTTTAAAATAAATAAATGCACATATTTCAGCAGGTATTTATTCTGGAACCTGCAGAGCATTGCACTCACGTTCAGCAATCACATTTTTCTTTGGAAGGAGAACATTCATTCAACTTCACTGCTATACCTGTAACAGTCAGCAAAAATTAAGTGGATGTAAACCCTCACATTAACCCAGTGAATTAAACTGCCTCAGATGATACACGGAGAAGAAACAAACCTCCCTACATAAGTTTAACATGTATATCTGCGGTCTTCAGCTTTATATAGTTTAGAAAGTGCACATCGTGTCAGAATTTTCACTTCTTCATTCTGCACTGTGAGAGAAGTCTTGGATTACACTGGGAGACAGCTGATTGAAGGAAAGGCGCACACACCCCCTCCAGATAGGCAGAGACTTTCAGAGCTGTTATGTCAGTAAAGCAGCTTTCTGCTAATCTATTTATAGAACCCACCCCCGACACAAAATTCAGGTTGGTTTTAGCACGCTAAACAGCTAACAGAAGAAAGGAGCAGGAGAAAGCCACGGGACTTAGTACTTTGAAGAGAGATAAGAAAACACTACAGATATATATGTGCCCAGCTCGAATTTCATGAATTGGTTTTACATCCACTTTAAGCTAAATGGAAAAACTAGTAAACACAGTATTCAATAGGATTACACTAAGAGGGCACAAGTGAACTTGCAATTTTAAAGCCGATCACATACCAGTAGGTACAAACATTCGTATGAAAATTCTGATCAGTACATTCTTTTGACTTAAAGTGATTTTAACCCCTTCCTCATCCTCACTACGGTGAACACAAAACAGGTTGGGGCGGAGCCTAGCCCACAGCACGTCCCATGACATGAGAAATCGCTTTAGCTATTACAAAACCTACCCAAAAGGAGAGTGTGTGATAGCCAAGGTGATGTCATAGGACATGCGATTCCCTTGTGGGTCAGCTCGGCCTACTCTCAGGCCATGTTGCTGAAAGATCACATGACCAAAGGAGAAAACGGGGAAAAAAAATAGAAACATTTTTAAAGCAACAGTCAATCACATTTGTGGCTGTTGGTTTTCGCTGTCTCAACAAGGGGGGGCTTTTAGATTAGAGTTAAGTAACACATCAACGAATGTCATTTGAAAGTACATATTCACTGTTAGAAAAGCACCCAAGAAAAAAATGTTATCCTGCTCCTTCAAATTTTCTTGTTACTGCAGTCGAAAATGAATGTCGATTTGACCCCACTAATGGCTAGTACATCACACATACATTCGGAAACACTGATCTTTTGGCTGTGCTCCCAAGCACAGTGGCTAAGTAGAAGCACTAGGGTCGTTGATTTGAATCCCAACCAGGACACTCCCTGCCTGGAGTTTGCATGTTCTCCCTGTGTCTGCGTGGGTTTTCTCCGGGTACTCGGGTTTCCTCCCACACTCCAAAGACAAGCTGGTAGGTTAATTGGCTTCTATCTAAATTGGCTCTAGTACAGTCATGGCAAAAAATATTGGCACCCCTGCATTGCTGTCAGATAATGCACCATTTCGCAAACAAAAATTGTTGCAATTAGAAATGTTTAAGCATTCTGATGTTTATTTCTGTTTGTTTGTATTGGTATGAGACAAAAAAAGTGGAGAAACCAAAAGCCAAATCTGACACATTCCACACAAAACTCCAAAAATGGACTGGACAAAAGTATTGCCACCCCTCCATTTGGTAGCACACCCCTTGGAAAAAAAATAACTGGAATCAATCGCTTACTCTAAGCATCAATGAGTTACACCTCTCCTGGTATTTTGGACCATCCCTTCTTTCACCTGCTCCAGGTCTCTCAGATTGAAAGGGTTCCTTTTCACAACTGCTGTTTTGAGATCTCTCCACAGGTGCCCTGTGGAATTTAGATCTGGATTCATTGCTGACCAGTTCAGTACTCTCCACTGCTTAAACCATTTCTGGGTGCTGTTTGACGTGTGCTTTGGGTCCTTGCTCTGCTGTAAGACTTATGACCTCTGACGGAGACCCAACTTTCTGACACTGGGCCCAATATTGCACCCCAGAATTCTTTGGTAGTCTTCAGATTTCATAATGCCATACACACAGTCAAGACATCTAGTACCTGAAGCAGCAAAGCAACCCTAAAACATCAGTGAACCTCCACTAAGTTTGATTGTAGAGACTATTATTTTCTTTAAAGGCCTGATTTCTTTTTCTGAAAACTGTAGAAACATGGGCTTTACCAAAAAGCTGTCATTTTTTTTTCTTCTGTCCACAGCACATTCTCCCAAAAGGATTTTGGCTTCCTCAGGTAAGTTTTGACAAACTCCAATCTGGCTTTTTTATGTTTGTGTCAGCATTGGGGTCCTCATGGGTCTCCTACAATAGCGTCCCCTTACATTCATATAGCGACGTATAGTGCGAGCTGACACAGTTGTACCCTGTGCCTTAAGGTCAGCTTGAATTTGTCTGGAAGTTGAACGAGGTTATTTATCCACCATTCGAACAATCGTTCGTTGTAATCTTAATGATTCATTTTTCTATTTTGTCCACGTCCAGGGAGATTAGCTACAGTGCCATGGGTTGTAAACTTCTTGACAATGTTGTGCAAAGTGGACACTGGCACATTAAAGATCTCTGGAGATGGACTTGTAACCTAGAGATTGTCCAAGCTTTTCCACAATTTTTGTTCTCAAATCCTCAGACAATTTTTTGCTGCTTTTTTTCTTCTCTGTGCTCCGTATGGCACACAGACACACAACAGAAAGGTTGAGTCAATTTTTCACCATTTTTACTGGTTGCCGGTGTGATTTCTATATTTTCACCACCTGTTAATTGGATACAGGTGAGTTTAATTACAAATTACAGGAGCATCACAAACTTGGAATGCAATTATTTCTTACAATTTTGAGAAGGTGCCAATCATTTTGTCCAGTCCATTTTTGGAGTATTGTGTAGAACGTGTCAGATTTGGCCTTTTGTTTCTCAAATGTTTGTGTCATACCAATACAAACAAAAGAAATAAACATGAGAATGCCTAAAAAAATTGTAACTGCAACATTTTTCTGTGCAAAGTGGTGCATTATCTGACAGAAATGCAGGGGTGCCAATATTTTTGGCCATGACTGTATGTATGTGTATGAATGCAAGTAAGGGACCTTAAATTGTAAGCTCCTTGAGAACAGAGACTGATGTGAATGTACAATTTATGTAAAGCGCTGCTCAATTTGACAGCGCTATACAAGAACCTGTAATAAATATAAGCCAACTGACCATGCTGGGATGAATGTTTGCCTAGGGTCCTCAGGTTGTAGTAAAGCAGGACGACTGGCAGGATCAGAAGGTATTTCACAGGTGAGTATTTAAGGGGGGTGGGAGGGAGCTACTATTAAAGTTTTTTTACCATGATACAGAAAATGCATTAAGGTAAAAAAAAAACCTTTTACCTATACAAACACTTGAAACACTACAGAAATAACATAACCAAGAACATGTTTCTTCTGGTTACTTTTCCACTAAACACCGCCCTAAACTGTGCATACAAAAGGACACATTTTAATCATTGTAATTTCACTGCAAATCAATTATTATGCCCTTTGTGGTCAGAAAAAACTAGCTCTGGCCTGCAAATGCAACTGTCTAAGTACTATGGGAAATTTCAGGGCTCACCTGGCTGCTCTCAGGTACATCAGCAGGTCACAGTCATTGACACCGGGCATCCACACCAGTTCTTCATGCTGAGTGACAGGATCACGGTCAGGGGAAGGGAAGGGCTTTAAATCAGGGAGCTTGGCCTACAAGAAATTACATCAAAGCATTGAGCTGATTAACTTATTCAGAAACCATAATTAGACTAGACAACATTTTAAATGTGTAAAAGACACAAAAAATACAGAGGCCATTGCCAATAAATGGATTTATTATTCTAAATTAGATTAAAGAACATTTTTAACCTCTAAGTAGAACAAACTTTTGCCCAGTACTAGTGCTTACACTCCAGGGCTGCGCTGTCACTGCTCCTGTTGGTCCCCAGTGCTTTCATCTTCACCCAGTAATTCCTTTCAGGTTTGTTTGGAGTTTTGTTTTTTATGGTTGTCCAAGTTCAATAAGGAATCATTTCTTTCAGGGAGGTCACAAAAGCTGATAAAATCCCAAAAGCAGTTCTTACTCTTCCCCATTGTACTAAAAATATGTGTTTTTTTATTGTCGTCTAGATTTCCACAGTTCCTGTCTCCTCAGCCAGGTGGTGCCTTCTCTAAAGACATGACACCAGTTTATGAAAGTGGTTGTCAACCTGTGACAACCACTTTAACCTGCAGGTAAGCCTAGAATAAGGCTTACCTGTAGGTGCACTGCATATCTCCTAAACCTGCACAGTTCAGGAGATATGCAGTGTTTTGCATGTGCCGATGTTATGTCGGCACATGTGCAGTGAAGAAAAAGCCTCCGTGCCATTTCTCCACTGACCCTGCGCCGTGACTGGCGGTTCCCGCGCGCATGTGCGGGAGTGACGTCACGCGACTCCGGTCAGTCACAGAGCCGGAGTCGCGGCCCCGGAAGGAAGAGGGGCAGAAGATGGATGCGGCCTGGAGCGAGGACATCGCTGGACGCCGCAGGCTTCGTTTGCAGGTAAGTGGCACATAATGGGCTACTATGCGATGCAAAAATGATGGAAAAAACAGCACAGATTTCACTGTCAGAGACATGAGTTTACATCAGTTTTCATGCACGCTGACACCAGTTTTCATGCAAGGTGGTTATGTGCCCGGGTTCATACCAGAATGTTGGATGTCACGTCAGTTTTTTCCATTTAGAAAACTGCATACACATTGCAGATTTCTGCGCAGAAAAAATCTGCATGTGATACCTGTGTTGTGGTGTGAACAGGCCACATAGAGAAAATTTGTAGAACATGTGCAGAAAAACTGATGCTATTGCACATGGTGTGAACGAGGCCTTAAAGCAGAACTAAAACTAACTATCCTCTACAACCAAGGAAGCTTCCATCTTAGTAGCGATTTGATCCTGCAAGTTGTTCCTCTCGTGATCAGTTATGACGCCAGCCAATTAATGGCTTGGCAGTTAAAGGGGGAGTAAACTATCGTTTTCAGCCAAGGAAGCTGGCATCTTGGGCTCTAATCTTCAACTGCCATGAAGCTGCACATGGGATCAGTTATGACACCAGCCATTGGGTGGTGTAACAGTTTGGTTGAAAGCACAACCAATGTGACAGTTAAATTCCTGGCACCTGCCGGGAATGTAACTTTTTTTTAAACTGTTAAATCGATAGGTTTACTTGCACTTTAAGAGGAGAGTACTGTTACAGCTATCATTCACCAAATGCCTTGAACTATGACCATTTTGGAAAACTGTTAAATTGTTGGGTATGGATTCGCTTTGAGTTCTAAAGCCCAAAAATATAAGACGATTGTTGCCCGATTCAGCTTGTTATGGCTGGATTGGGCAATGATCTTATGACTTTACAGACCAATCCTGCAGACACCCTCTTAGATTTTCTCACATTACCCCCACCACACCAGCACCTGGTATGTGTGGGATTAGGTGTGAGGGGGCGATACTGCTACCTAAACATTTTTTACCTTAATGAAGGGAATGCATTAGGTGGAAGAACAGTCCACTTTTAACTTGTACCTACAGGTAATCCTATAATAAGGCTTTTCCTGAAGGTACAGTGAAAAGCTCCTAAACTTGCACTGTTTAGGAGATATTCACACAGAATCTAGCCAGTGACGTCATCAGCGTGTGCGCTCTGAAGGGACGGCATACCAGTGCTGTAGCTTCAGAGCTCCGTGGGGCCAGGGTTATCATGCACATGCAAGCCAGACCCTGCAAACCCAGAAGGAAGACCGGGTGAAGATGGAAGTTACGGGAAGCTGTGACAGCACTGCGCTGGAGGGCCCGTGTGTAGGTGTCATAATGTGCTAGTATGCAGTGCATATTAGTATATTATGACTTAAATCTGCAGGGGGCCCAATTTTTTATTTTATTTTTTTGGCGGTTTACTACCACTAAGGTATAAAAATGTTTAGGCTTTAGAAACCCTTTAAAGACCCATTGTGCATTAACCAAGCTGCTGTTTAAATTTAATGGGTCAGTAAGACAGGTGTCTACAGAAGTTCTCAGTCAAGCAATTTACTGTGGCGGGACTAAACAAAGATATACGTGTGAACAGGACAGGCTTAACCAAGTAAAATATGCAAAAAGCCACACAGCTCTGGGGAGTAAATTCTGTCATTAAACAGATATTACTCTGTGTCAGGAGACCCAATTAGTAGCTTCAGTCATCTGCAGCGATATTAGCGGTAAGAATGGAGAGTACTTCACGGAGAATGGTTTCCAGCCTCTGTAATTACTTCTTATGGATGCAATACAAATCATACTTAAAAAGGCAATATTTATCTGGAAGCTGCCAATTATGAGTCAGAGGATCAGAGCCTTTGGCAGTGTTTTTACGCCCACAATTAGCAGGGCAACTTCTGCAGCCTAATAGTCCAGGACATCTATAAAATAATGTTTGTGGCTGGGCTGTAAATGATGATCTCTGTGAACATGAATTTTAAGCATCAGCAATAAAGTACTTCAAAATCTACCGCAAACTTTAAAGTTCAGAACTGTATAAAGAGTGTAAGAATAAACATGCATTTGCACCTTAAGCTGGGCATAGACTGATTGAAATTCAGCTGGTTCAAAAGGGACTGGTCGAATTTCAATCTGTGTGGTCCTGCCTGTTTGACAGAAGTCAATTGTTAAATTAATCTCTGTTGAATGGAGACGGTGGAAAACTTGTCGATCAGCGGCTGCAGCTGCTGATGAGTGTATTCTGACAGCAATGGGAGCCACTCTCTGAATACAATGTCTTAGCAGGGAGAGGATTCCTCCATCCACTTTGCTTGTGTGGGTGGAGGAATCTGCTTTTTTTTTCTGTGGGTTGCAGGATACCGACCGGTATCGGAAAAAAAAAAAAAGCAAGTCAGTTACCCGACTTCTTCTTTTTTTTTCGTCTAAGGAGGTGGGTGTGTTCGTTTCACCTACCTCCTTAGGAGAGGGACGATTCTGTAACATAAGTCTCTCACCGAGGGTAACGACAGTCTTATGTG
>BLSH010438581.1:2422857-2496091 GCA_018402905.1 Glandirana rugosa | reverse complement strand
ACGGAAGTACTTTCCCCTAACTCGGTTTACCTAATAAAAAAAAAAAAAGAAGATGAAGTGTTTACGTATAAAATATCACCCGGTAAAGTATATTGAGTGGTGGGATGAGTCATATACATACGATATAATAGACTACCGGAATAGTAGACATAACACAGTGTCGAAGGGCATCGTTGGCCGTTCAAAGGTCGACAGTAAAACGTACGAAAAATACTTTCCTTAGTGTCAACGAAACCCGTTGAGTCTGTTTTAGACGAGGTAGATTATTGATGACGCAGACTCAAAACCGTCGAAAACGTGTGTAGAAACAGACAATATCATACGACAATACAAAGCAACTGTGATTCCTTTCATAAAAAGCATGCAAAATGACAGCTGGAAACTTGCCGGTTGCTACGGGAAGCTGTGACACAATACAGATGATAAGGCCATCAGATAATATAGCATACATATACTGAGTAGGGTGGTGAGTTATATGAAATGGCCCACTATAAAATATGCATTTGTGAAGTAGAAGAAAAAAAAAAAAATAATCCATTTGGCTCAATCCCCTTTCATGAAGGCAAACCACGTCAACACATTTTTGTCAAATCACATCATTGTAATTATCTGGTATATACAGCCAACAATCAGACCTGCACATGGCCTCCCCTGACATTATACAGGAATTGGGGCATCTCCCTATTCATGACACAGACATTATAGTAAGGCTACACAATATTAACAAGCAAAAAATGTCAAATCAGCCCAAATGCTTACAATTAAGTGCTATTAACTGCGCCAACTGCCGATCAACTTTATTGTACAGCAGCATTATATTTATTGTATGGGCTGCGTAAAGATTTAGATAAGGAAATGTCATTAAAAACATAAGTTTCCATTAACAAAAAAAAAAAAGCAAACAAAAATGTAATAAGGAAAAATATTAAAGAGACAGAAAACAAAATAAGTCTAATGATCTATAGAAGAATGGCATGGAGGTGTGATTATTGCTTTGTGGCTCGCAGCACATTATCCAGTAATTCACATCATTAGCCCTGGGGACGTAGACTTTTCAATCAAGACAAAGTCCCACCCACAGCTGTAAGCAGCCAATGACTGGCCACCTCCAACCTTGCCGAAATCCCCATCTAAACACTCAGTGCAGGCCCAAAACATTAAAGCGGGGGGAGCCGTGCCGCCGGCCGTGCAGCCTCTGCTGTCATAAGGCAAACATTGAACCCTTCGGAGACGAGACAGATGGAAATGCATTGACATTGCAAATAGTTAACACAGAGCACTGCAGGAACAGACGGAGCCAGGGAGAGGAGACACAGCACAGAACGTACCTGACAGCATGCCGTGCCGCTCACAGGTAAGCATGCAGAACGGCTGCAGCAAGCAAGGCTGACAGGCTTGGCAGTGACATGCAATATGAATATAACAAGGGCCGAGAACAGTCCATGGTAAACATTTGACAAGCTGGCTAGAAGCGGCAGTGCGGGAGGCCAGAGGTTCTCCTACCTGCAGGGGCTGAACGGCTCATCCATCACTAAGCACAGGCGCCTCTGCCTGAACCCCTCGCAGCCTGCAGTTCCTCCTCTAAACTCTATCGCTTTTCCTAACTACTCAAAATGGTGGCACATGCAGCCAGAGACCTCAGAGAGCTTTCACTGAGCTTGTGCTATGACCTCAGCCTCCACGCACAGCGCTGCAAACTTCCCCCCTCACACTACAAGCACTGAGCATGTGCTGTGACCCCCCTCCTGCTTGTTTGTCGTCCACTCCCCCCCCCTCTCCTGCACCCCCTCTCCTCCTCCCCGCCACAGACCTTCCTACAACGCAATCAATCTCAACCCTGCTGTTTCCGTAAATAAAGCCGCCGAGTACACAGCCTCTGCTAGCACCTCTCCCTGGCATACTAAGCTTGTGTGCGGAGGAAGAGCGGGGGCCCTGCCGGGGGGATCTCCAAGGAAGGGAGACAGCGACACAGCCAAGAGCCAGGGCACCGAGGCATCAGTGGCACTGCCAATGCGTGATTATTAACAAGGATTGCTCATGCACACTGGCAGTTTCCTTTCTAAAAGAATTGCAATAATAATAAAAAAACAATCCCCATGCATGCAAAGCAAGATGAACGCTTAAAAGATGGTCTTACATAAGTTAGTAATTCATGCAGCTGTGCCCCTACCCAATAAGGATGATTTCATAACCTGCATTCCTCATTAAAGCGGTTGTCTACCCCATTTTATTACTTTTACCTACAGGTGAGCCTAGAATAAGGCTTACCTGTAGGTAAAATGAATATCCCCTAAACCTGTATGGAGGTAATCACCCTAAATGCAGCCGCTAATGTCACAGCTCATGCACCATGAGGTCCCAGCACATAGCGCCAGACAGACGGGCACCAGCCACTCACAGCACCGGAGCCGCGTACCCGGAAGGATCCCCCTAGGGATGTCGGCGCCCTAGGCAGGGACAAGCGGACCCATCGGAGCTTCAATCTAAGGTAAGCATTCCATAATGCGGTGCATACTAGCTCATTATGCCTTTCCCTTGCAGGTTTTTTTTTTTTATACAGGTATACAACCGCTTTAAAATTACTTTTTTTTTTTTTAAATGACACACTTTATACTTCCCTGCTCTGTGCAATGGTTTTACACAGAGCAGCCCCATCCTCCTCCCCTGGGGTAGTATTGCCAACCTCCTGTAGTATTTTTTACTGGCAAACCATGGAAAATTTACTGACCAAGCACGACAACCTCTAAATTGTCAGAATGTTGATTAAAAACTAAGACAATCAATATTTAAACAGTATAAACACAATCTGGAAACACTGACAATACCTATGAGGCCCCATACACACGGGCATATTAAATAAATTCGCTGTAATGTTGGACCCGACAGCATCAAAAACGTGATTTCGTCTGTGTTTTGCATCGGCGTTAATGCACATTCGTGAGCGTCGGCGTTAATAGGCATTTTGTTTAAAAAAACATTCCTCTGCTATTTTTTTAACCTGAAAACAGCAGCACTAAAAGCGCCGGTTAACGTCGCTACGGCGTTAGTGAGCGTTTTGCCAGCTCAGCAGCAAAAACGCCATAACGCTACAGCCTCAGAACACGCTGGCCGTGGGTTCTGCTTTCAGCTCACTAACGCCGATGCTATCTACAGCTCAAAAACATCAGCATTTTTATGGGGCCATTGAATAACATGGAGAGCCACAAAAAATGCTCAAAAACATGTGTGTATGAGGCCAAACAAGTAATTTCCCTGATTTACACTTATAAAGTCAACAAGCATGACAAAGTATCAGGCCCTGATATTTACAAACAGTTGTAAAAAAAAAATCACTGACTTACAAACTATCCGTAAATTTACTGACGGTTGGCAACCCTGCCCTGGGGTCCTGGCTCCTCCCCCCTTTCGAAATCGCCCATAGTGGCGACAGCCCCCCTTTTCAAGGGCCCTACAATACTCAACAAATGCAATGCACCAGAACATGAAGGCAAATGGGTTTATGGGCTATCAACGCACCCCTATTGTGCAAGAATAGATTCTGCAAAACTATTTCAGCACAGTGCAATGCACTGCATAGAATAAATTAGAGATGCACCAATATATTGGCTGAATATTTACCGATAGGAAAAAAAAAAAAGTGCCAATAATGGCATGCTGCGCCCTACGGTCTTCAATGCAAAATCTTGTCTGTGGTTTTTATTTTTTTTTTTGCGCTTAGAAAAAAAAAAAAAAGACGGCAATACTTCATATTTTCTGCTATAAAACAGATACAATAAAAAAAAATCAAATTTCTTCATAAATTTAGGCCAATATGTATTATGCTACATATTTTTGGTAAAAAAAATCCCAGTAAGCGTATATTAATTGGTTTGCACAAAAGTTATAGCGTCTACAACTACGGGATAGATTTATGAAATTTGAATTTTTACAATTTTTTTTTTTTTTTTTTACTAGTAATGTTGGCAACTTCTAGCGGGATTGTGGCTGACAATTCGGACACTGAGTGACTTTTTAACCACTTCAGCCCCAGAAGGATTTCCCACTTTAGGACCAGAGCACTTTTTGTGATTTGGCACTGCGTCGCTTTAACTGACAAATGCGCAGTCGTGCGACGTTGTACCCAACCTAAATTTGTGTCCTTTTTTCCCCACAAATAGTTTTCTTTTGGTGGTATTTGATCACCTCTGTCATTTCTGATCGGTGTTATAAACAAAAAGAGTGACAATTTTGCAAAAAAAAAAAAAAATTTCTTTCTTTTTGCTAAAATACAAATCCAATCGGCGTTTATTGATTGGTTTGCGCAAAAGTTGCCGCGTTTACTGATGATGAGAATTCATTTCTGGATTATTTTTTTTTTACTAGTAATGGCGGCAATCTGCGATTTTTACTACAATATTGCAGCGGACATGTCAGACCATTTTAACACTTTTTTGGTACCATTGGCATTTATACAGCAATCAGTGCTATAACAATGCACTGATTACTGTGTAAATGGCATTGGCAGTGAAGGGGATAACCTGCAGGGGGCATTCTAAGGGTTAACTGTGTTCCCTGGGCGTGTTCTGTGTGTGGGCTGGCCTGGCTGGGGGAAGGGAGTGATCACGGCTTCCATATACAGGAAGCCTGTGATCACAGCCCTTCCCCCCTCTAACAGAACGGAGATCCGTGTTTACTTACACGGACCTCCGTTCTTTCACTGCGGGGGCATCGCGGGTAGCCGGCGGCGATAGAGTCCACCCTACCCGCTCCCTGCCCCTCCTCCCAAACACAGTGAGGGATATTGGAGCCGCCGTCAGACTGCAGTCAGCAAGTGGTTAAAGGCCAGTGACACGAACACAGTGATCAGTGCTAAAAATATGCACTGTCACTGTACTAATAACACAAAAAAAAACTGGCAGGGAAGGGGTTAACAGCAGGGGTGATCAAAGGGTTAAATGTGTTCCTAGGGAGTGCTTGCTAACTGTGGGGGATGTGCTTGTACTGTGAGAACTAGGCAGAGATCCGTGTTCTTGCTTAGCAGAAACAGGATCACTACCTCCCCTTCTAACAGAACAGGGATCTGCCTTGTTTACATAGGCAGACCGCCGGTGTGTCTCTCGGGAATGATCGGCGGGTCCCGGTGGACATCGCATCCGCCAGACCCGCTTATTGGCTCCCGCTGTATCCAATCACAGCAGGAGCAGGTCGCCGGTGGCATCTGTGCACCCCAGACCTGGAAGTGCAGAATTACGTGCAGGATCCTGAATTTTCGGTTTCAGTTTCGGCACTGGATTTTCATTTCGTGCACTACTAGAACGCATCATTGTGTTGCAGTGCAATAACACAAGTGAAATTCAGCGCACTGTAGATTTGTGTTATGGCCCAATTAAAATTGTATTGCAACATACTGCTGCACACTGGGGGGGGGGGCGGGCAGTTGTGTTTGCATCCCATCAATCACGATCTACCCATCTTCTCCTCTCCCTCCTGTAGGATTTCAGCTGCTGCAGGGGAGGGAACTGTAAGGTATCAGTTTCACTAAATGCTGCCCCCGCCGGCCAGGTTCCCTTCCTTTTGCTGTCTAGGCCCCGCTGCTTCCCTCGCAGTGCTGTCTGCTTCCCCTCCTTTCCCTCCTGCCACCTTCTGGGGGGATATTTTTTCAGGATGGAGAGCAGGGGAAAGTAAATATGTAATTTACCAGCTTTCCTTTTCTGAATAAACACAGTGAGTGACCTGCACCAATCACTCTCTGTCTTCATAACTGAAGCATAGCAAACTGTTTACTATGCTTCAGTTTGTGAACAGGGAGACCTTAGAGCTTTTCCTGTTTGTTCATTCTATGCAACTGATGAGGCAGAGACAGAGATTGCCTCAAGAGGGCTGATAAAAAAAAAACTGTAAGAATGAAGAAATCAAATTGTAAAAAATATATTAAAAAATAAATACCGACCCCCATCCACCTCCCTACTGATGTTGTCCCCTGTTCTACTGACACTTGTTTACTTGTTTTATTATATTTTTTTGAAGTGTTATTAAACTCAGGACCTGTGTTCACTATATCTGGTCTCCCAGAGTACACAGAACATGGAAATGCAATTACTTAAGTAAATATAAACTGCTAAATACCCTTTCTCATCAGCTGAATATAGCAGTCTTGTGTCTTCTATCAGTGTCTGGTTAAAGCTTGTAGGAGGAGTTTTCATTCTCCTCTCACTGTCCTATGAGGCTGCAAGTCCCCTGACCCTCTCTCTGGACAGTGCTGATTGGCCCTGTGCTGATCACATGCTCTCCCCCAAGTAAAAAAAAAACTCTCAAGCAACACACACCAAACTGAGCATGTGCAGCTTGCCCCCAAGGATCTGTGCTATCAGGAGATGGATTGGGGACAGTGGAAGAAGGGGAGGATCAGAAGACTGGATCAAACAGCCTTTTTATACAATGCAGAGGATTTACTCCCTTAGGTCCCACATGCTTTACTGCATATACACACTGATTTTACTGTTGTGGGTTTAGTAACACTAAGTTTTCCTTACTATTCCTTATTATTATTAATTAGGCTTGGCAATTTCTTAAAATGTTGTTAAGGTAGATCTCCACCTCTCAAAGATTGCCTACCCCCGATTTACAGGCTGTTGCCATGCACTGAAGTAATGCACATTATACTAAGGTATTTGCGAAACTAGAAAGAAAACAGTGACATTTTTGATGCTATACACCAAAATAGAAAATGCATAGTCAGCACTGACATAGTGATCACATGCCTTTATGAATAAACCAAGACATGTAAAAAAAAAAAAAGAAAAAAAGAGGGTCAAACTTTTCCTTATTTTTTCTGTAAGTGGAAGAAAAGCCTAACACCAACTATTCTTAAAAATGTTCCCTTTCCCCTCCTACCTATGCTGTGTAAAAGAAGATCTGTATACTTTGTTCATTTTTTTAATATCCAGTTCAGTCAAGTGATCCTGCACCTCTAGCTCCCCCTGTGTGAGTGCTTGACAATGGTTGGGAATTCTGGGAGGCGTAATGTCACCCATAGGTTCCCATGTAGCAGCCAGACACTGATTGACAAAGGGCAGCCGAAGCTACAGGATCATGTGGCTGGGGCAGATTAAAGGGTAGTAGGAAGTAGACAGATGATTTTCACACAGGGCTTGCAGAATAGGTAAGAGGGGGAAGGAACATTTTTTAAAATAATTTGGCCTAGCAGTGCTGCATCTAAAAGACAACAGCAATTTCAGATAAGAGAAAAAAAATCCAATAGATTGCAATCAACTGTTCATATCTATTAGTGAGCCTTGTGATACAGAAGCAGTTCTTGTGTAGGGGTTGGGTTAGTGTTAGAGGATTTTTCTTTTAGGGGGTTGAGTGTTGGGAGGTTTAGGAACCAAGGGCTCACTTAACACCCTGGTTCACATTGTTTGGCTGTGGCACGGTGTGTTAAAAGGAGTTGTAAAAGCAAAAGGATTTTTTATCTTAATGCATTAAGATAAAAAGCCTTCTGTGTGTAGCAGCCCCCCTAATACTTACCTGAGCCCCTTCTCTCTCCAGCGATGTCCACGAGTGTCTTAGCCAGATACTCCTCCTGATTGCCTGAGACACAGCAGTTGCGCCATTGGCTCCCACAGCTTTCAATCAAAATCAGTCAGCCAATCAGGGGAGAGGGGGCGGGGCTCTGTGTCTGAATGGATACATGGAGCTCTGACTCTGCTAAAAAGCAGCTGGCTGAGGGGGCACTCACCAGAGGGAGGAGCCAGAAGAGCAGAAGAGGGACCTGAGAAGAGGAGGATCCGGGCTGCTCTGTGCAAATCCAACTGTACAGAGGAGGTAAATATAACATGTTTGTTATTTTATATAAAAAACAAAAAAAACAACGAGCCTTTAGAATCACTGAGTGCATAGTTTTGTTATTGATTTGTAATGGCACACATGCACCTTGCATGCTTTTTTTCTTAAGCATTTTGTTGTGCTAAACAGTCCATTTAAACAAACTGCCTTAACCAGTTCCACACTGCCTACCGCATATTTACAGCGGCAGTGTGGACGCTGGCCGCAAATCGCTGTAAAAAGGCGGCGATCTGTGAATGGCCGCTAGGTGGCACGCGCGCGCCCGCCGCACTCCTGAGGAGTGTGCCCGCGGCTCGGGCGGACCTGATGTCCGCCGGCGAGCCGCGATGAGTGGCCACGGGCAAAGAACAGGGAACCGCCGATGTAAACACGGCGGTTCCCCATTCTGACAGTGCGGGCATGGGTAATCTACTGATCCCTGTCACTGGGATCAGTTAGATCTCTCATGCCCATGGTAGCCCAACTCCCCCACAGTAAGAACACACCCAGGGAACACAGTTAACCCCTAGATCTCCCCCTACAGGTTAACCCCTTCACTGCCAATGATATTTATACAGTAATCAGTGGACATTTAAATTTCTGATCGCTGAATAAATGTCATTGGTCCAAAAAAAAGTGTCAAAAATGTCCGACATGTCCGCTGCAATATCGCAGTACCGCTAAAAATCGCAGATTGCCGCCATTACTAGTAAAAAATAAATAAAAACCCCGGAAATGAATTCTCACCATCCATAAACGCGGCCATTTTTACGCAAACCAATCAATAAACGCCGATTGCGATTTTTTTTTAATCACAAATATGAGTAAGAATATAAAATTGGCCAAAACCGGTGGAAAAAAAAATGTCTTTTTATATTTTTATTTTGGATTTGAATATTAGCAAAAAGTAAGAAATTTGGGTTTTTTTTTGCAAAATGGTTGCTCTTCTTTTGTTTATAGCGGTGATCAGAAATGACGCAGAGGTGATCAAATACCACCAAAAGAAAGCTCTATTTGTGGGGAAAAAAGGACGCAAATTTTGTTTGGGTACAACGTCGCACGACCGCGCAATTGTCAGTTAAAGCCACACAGCGCTGAATCGCAAAAAGTGCTCTGGTCCTAACCTGGGAAATTCTTCTGGAGGTGAAGTGGTTAAAGGGGTTGTAAAGTCAGGTGTTTTTTTTTTTTTTTTTTTTTTTATCATAAAGCATTCTATGCATGAAGATAAAAAAAACTTGTGTGTGCAGTAGCTCCCCTTATACTTACCTGAGCCCCATCTCTGTCCACGAGTGCCTTGGCCGTTCAAGACACTACCTCATGATTGGCTGAGACACAGCAGTGGCACCATTGGCTCGCTAGCCAATCAGGAGAGAGAGGGGGTGGGGCTGGGCCACGGCTCTGCTCGGGTGCCCCCATAGCAAGCTGCTTGCTGTGGGGGCACTCAACAGGAGGGAAAGGCCAGGAGTAGAGAAGAGGGACCCAAGAGGAGGAGGATCTGGGCTGCTCTGTGCAAATCCACTGCACTGAGCAAATATAACATGTTTATTATTTTTATAGAAAAAAAAAAAGAGACTTTACAATCACTTAACACAAGGCACATTAATGTGCTGCAACAGTTTGGGTCCACCTTAAAAGCTGGCCTTTTATAAAGATCCCAGTCTCATTCAATGCAGAAAACCGATGACATACTGTGAATGCAGGGCATCATGAAGCCACCCTTAAGGGAATACCATACCACGGTGCTGTGCACCCTGCATAATGATGCAGACAGCAGCGCTACTGACTGCACAATTAAGGACCACCCAGTGTCGGAAGAAGCAAGTCTGTAGCAGTGATAAGCAAAGGTGCTAGTGCTATGCTGTCAATTAGACCCTATATTGGCTAAGGTTTCACTAACATACTCTGGTTACACATTGTTTGGTGGTCCACACAAACCAATGAGAGTGCCAAACGTCCAAGGTAATTTAATGATTTTTTAAAAATAAGTTAAACTGACTCATAGCAGAATAAACTAATGCATTTCAGGGCCAAACACACTCCTCCCTTCATCAAGGCTACAAAACAAGTCCAAATACAAAGTATTAAGCCTTGTGGCCTTGCTGTACTTGTTTTGTAGCCCTGATGATTGGGGGGGGGGGGTGTTTGGCCCACAAAATACGTTAACATTCATTACAGAATAAAGTTATCAAAAAAATATCTTGGACTCTTGAGAGTTTGCTTGGCACTTTCATTGGTTTGTATGTCTCTTTATGACATGGCCTTAGACACATGACCATAGGCAACTAAGTACGGGATATGAAGACACTTGGGCTCAGCATATAGAAGTGACATTAGGTGTATGGACAATTAACAGTCGACTTATATTTTCCATTTAAGTTGCTGATAAGATAGAATCTGCTTGAGTACCATTTGGCCAATATGGAAAACCTTGATCAGGTGTTTTGGGATTTTTTTTCCTTTTATGTTCTAACAAATATAATTAACCAGATTTCAAAGATCTGACCTGTAGTTTAAGTTGGCTTCAGTGACCCCCAGCAATGGGAAGAAGTTGCTAAAGAGCCATTACAGAAGTTAAAGTGGATGTAAGTAAACCCGAAAAAAAAAAATGTAATTAATAATTCTGCCTGGTAGAGTATAGCATGTCATATCATCTGTGCCCAGTCTTGCCACAAAGAGTTAATCCAACTGTGAGTAATGAGCTTATCTTTTTTTTCAGGAAGAGAAAGTCAGACTAACAGGGAAATACACAGTCGATCCGCTCCTTGCTCTGTGAGTGACAAGCAATTTGCTTAACTCCTTCACACAGCAGAGAGAGGTTTACACGCCCCTCTCCCTCCCTCCTCAATGTCTCAGTATAGAGGTGGTGTGGAGGCTTGTGACATCACAACTCCACCCACCAAACTACAGCAAACACAGACACCATCTGATTTCAGAGTTTTACAGAGCTGCTAGTGCTTACAGGAAGGACATTTGAAAGGTAGGGATAGATGCAGGAGGCTTGTATGTATATATACATTACTAGTGTGTCATTAGTTTATATTGGGTGGGTGGTGGGTTTACAGCCACTTTAAGATTCCTCTCCTTCAGCCCCATGGACCAAACATAAGTAATCAGTTGATCTTCACATCCATGTTAATTAGCATGGATGGAGGAATCTGCATTGCTATTGTATTCACCTGTACAGAATCGAATAAGGGTGCCAAAAGATCTGAGAGTTCATACAGTTTTTATATTTGCTCACAGAGAAAAAACACAGAGCAGCCAAAATATTACCGGTGCTCAAAGACCTCCCCCTTTTTCAGGGCTTAAATGTGATGGAGTGATTGGAGGACTCAAAAGTGGAATAGTGGCTTGTTTGCTGCAAAGTTAAAACAAAAAAAAAAAATAAAAAGCAGTTGTGAGAAAGATCAGTAGATCAGATCCAGTTTCTCATTTCCACTTGTAGCAGGCTATTGTATTTTGACAGCTTCAGGACCTGCAGCTGTCTCAATTCCCAGGCAGTGACTGCATCCGATCAGCTGCAGTCACTGTTCAGTCGACAGTTTTTCACCTGACTCAATTTTTCAGTTAACTTTTGTTGAGCCAGATGCCAGCAAGGCTACCCACAGCTCAAAGGATCGGAACTTCACTCTTAAAATCAACCATCGGCCCATGCCTGACACTGGGGACTAAGGCATTTAGCAGCATACAAGTGTACATTGTCAAACAACCAATGAAAGCCATACTTTTCCATATACCAATAAGAATAACAATCTACATGTACTGAAGTTACACTCTGGGCCTATACCTTCATCAAACATGTCTAGCCATTTGGAAAGGAGTACAAATATTATGGCACATACTGTAACCCCAAAGAAATTAGATAAAACAATGAAAAGATTTACAGTGTTTAGCCAGTGACTTATGAGAAATTAAAGGGTATCTAAACCAAAGACCAAACATTTTATATATTTCAGCTTGCATTTTTTTTTATTGGGCCAAGTAGATTTTCTGCAACTAAAGAAAAGTGCCTGTTGGATCTTGCCGGAATACCAGTATCCTTGTTACTTCGAGTTGACTGAACTGATGTTTCAGATTTCCCAGTTATGGTCTGACCTACAGAACACCTCTCTGTAAGTAATGGAGATCAGGACAGTAGGTGCTTGTAGTCCAAATGACAAAAGTAGCCTAGTAAGCTTGCAGGAGCAGGGCTTCTCTAACCCTCTTGTTTTGAATTGTATTGTTGGTGTACCGTCTCCCTTTACATTGTAAAGTGCTGCGCAAACTGTTGGCGCTATATAAATCCTGTATAATAATAATAATAATAGAGGGACAACACTGCTCCTCCCATAGATGCAGTAGGGTGAGTGAGCATTATCCCAATAGGACGGAAGTGTGCTACTGTCACAATAAGGTGGTGAAAATAAAAAAAATAGAGGAAAAAAGGCCTGGAAAAAAAAAAAAAAAACCAACACAAAACTAACGAAGCAATCATATCTTAGGATCACGGGCAAGTGACAGGTAGATCACCTATTCTCTGCTTTGTCAACCCGCAAGTGCTTCTCTTCCAGAGTGGCAGATATCCACCTCTCAAAAGTTGCCTACCAGTTTTCGGACTTCTAAGCTGCATTTACTAGATTTTCGTTTTTGGATTTAGGCCCCTTTTATCGCACTTTGGGATCAGTGCGTCTTTGGTCCGACTTTGTTGCAACTTTGGCAAACTGAAAACCTATTACAAAGTCGTACAGAAATCGCATCTATATTATTCAGGTGCGATTTGCATGCGACTTTGAGGGTTTGACATTGAAGTCTATGGACCTCAAGTTGCATCAAAGTTGGGCCAAAGTAATGCAGGGAATACTTTGAAGTTGGCACGACTTAAAGTCGCATAAGAGTGAAAGGAGCCTTAGAGGCATTTCATACATTGTAACAATGTTTAACAAAGGGTGATATATTGCTAGATAGTAGAATTTATTAAAGATAGGGTTGATTTATACTATCCACATAGGATAAACACAGGTCACCGATGGGACAAAAAGAACAACGGTTTTCCCATGTGCCCCATTCACACTACAATGCTGGTGGGATGTGCAGTACAGTGTGCAAAAATGCAGCATTTTTCTGTATCACACCGGAAGGTGTTGCCGCACAGCAGCATAAGGCACCACACTGCCATGCAGTGACATGATTGAAGGGTCCCTATGTGACACTTCAAATGCTAAAGTTGAATAAAAGGAAAAAATCATGCATTACACAGCTCCCTGTCGGAGCCAACACTGCATTAGCCTCCACAGTAAGAGCTCTGCAATAAACCCTTACAGATTAGTGTGACCCTAACCTTAAAGGGGTTGTAAAGTCAGAAGGTTTTTTTTTTTATCTCAATGCAGTCTACAACTGTATGGCTGAACTCGCATTGCACAGACATCTCATGTGATTGGCACAGCAATGTGGGTGTGAATCACATGTGATGTCTGTTCGCATGTGTGTGAACCCAGGCTAATACTTACCTGAGCCCCTCTGTATCCAGCAATGTCCACGAGTGCCTCAGGCATCCGGGACTCTCTCTCCTGATTGGCTGACACAAAGCAGCCATTGGCTCCCGCTGCTGTCAAATTCAGTTAGCCAATCAGGAGAGAGGGGATGGGGCCGACCGGCAGCCCCATGTCTAAATGGATACACAAAGCTGCAGCTTGACTCGGGTGACCCCAAGCTGCTTTCTGTGGGGGCATTCAACGGGAAGGAGGGGCCAGGAGCTCCAGCCAGGGATTCGAGAAGAGGATCTGGGCTGCCTTGTGCACAGCCACTGCACAGAGCAGATAAGTATAACATGTTTGTTATTTTAATAGAAAAAAAAAACAGCCTTTACAACGACTAACTTCTACTGTTTTTTTTTTAAATAGCTTTGGTTAGAAGAGGGATGGGTTAAAAAAAAATCTAACAATGTTACAAAACACAATAAAATGTGGAGAAGCAACGCATGATGCACAAAGGTATATTTACACCAGTGCATATCACACGGGTTAACACTCATCCAATCCCATTTGGTTCAATTTCTAGCAAAAAAAAAAAAAAAAAAACATTCCAAAGATGTACCCTGCACCAACACACAAAGGGTAGTCATACACTCTGGATTTACACCAAATAGACACCAGTTTCTGCTTAAAATGGCACTAAAGGGGAAAGTAATTTTAGAATATCACTAAGTGCTATAAACATTTTGTCGGGTATAGTCATAGCTCTAAATACGTGATCATACCTCTGGTAAGCTTAAAACAAATAATCAGAATGGGGATTTACCATTATCATGGTCTTGAAATCACAGACTGAGCCTTACCACAACCATTTTTCCTGTGCAGTGACAGTGCTTCAGTGGACAATAAGGTCAGGGGAATGACCGCTTAAGCCGGCCATAGACTATTCCAATCTCGGCTGGTTCAGCAGGGAACGGCCAAGATTTGAACCATGAATGGGCAGGGGGATTGTACTAAAGTTCATCAATAAACTTGGGCACAACCAGCCTGTCAAATTTTTCATGTGATTATAGCCGCTAGCAATAATCGCTGTGTTCTCCCACCAGTGATGGCTCCTGTCTGTTGTCTAAGCATACAGTTCACAAAATCAGATTATATTCCTCTGCTAGAGCCGAATGCATCAATCTCACAATATCCATCACTTACCATCTTCAAACCGAAAATAAAGATTTGCAAAATACCCATACACAGACCGATACTTGCAGATCTTCAACAATTCATTCGCCTTTTGAAGCAACCTGCATTGTCATGGGTTACTTTCCAGCAAAACCTCCCTGCAGGAGAGTATCGCAATATTTATCATGTCAGAGAGGAAAATATAAGCTGGGTCCAGGCAATGTGGAAATCCTTTACTACTCAACATCCTCTCTGAGAATGCTTCCTCTGCCTTTAGGCGCCCTTTAGTAAAACACAAATACCGAATCAAAATCCACCACTGTTTTGACACTGAACACTACCTTGTTAGTATTGACACTATGTGTATAGCAGAGTGTCAATTTGTGTCAATGCACAGGCCTCCATACGTTTGTGTAAACGTGTCAAAGTTAGGAGTAATGATCATCATTACATCAGCCATACCCAGATGATCCACCTCACACAGTATATAGTCAAACATGCAGTACATAAATGGCTGGGACTAGCATCAAAGCAGACCAATGTGATGTCACTTTGTTGTGACATAATTAATCATAATTACTGAAGAGTGCAACATTTAGAAAATCTAAAATGTAATAAAATAGTAATATGATTAGTAAATGGTCAGACAACAATGCAAGACGCAAAAAATAAATGTTAATCATGTCATCGTATAAAGTGTGAGACATAGTACCTTAGAAATGTGATCTATAACAAGCATATACTATAGGTAAGTCAGTATGAAGCTAACAGATTGCTTTTTAAAATTAAGATAAAGCATAAACTCTGACCATATGGACAAGAAAAGGAATATACCCAAATTTCAAGACAACAGTGCCCTCCATGGTTACTACATGGTAATGACAGCTCTGCTACTGTTACTGGGTAAGCGGTAGGTGTAGTACTGTGAAAAATGCAGATTTACTTTAAAAGCTAAAGGTATGGGAGACCAGCAATATGAATCATACCATCTACAGATAATGAAATATATTAGGACACAAAAAGCGTCATTACTTTTGCAGTCTTAATAACCTACACAACTGCAGCATACTGTAAGTGTCCTACAGCAAGTTATCTAGGAGAAAAATACTTCCTAAAGCATTTATACAGGCAAAAAACATTTAGCACATCTTTGGAAAACATACACATTCTCCTATATATTCCCCTTTAAACATGATTCAAGTACAAAAAATTACTGTTGCCAAGCCAGAAAAAAATGTGTGCCCTTATCTGTCTGACATGAAACACAGCTCTGAATTCCTAAGCATGTTGTCAGACCTGACTTCTTTATTTCTAATGGATTATGAAGAACACAGACCTATCCCTCATCTATATCTCCCCCTCCTCTTTGTGCTCAGACAGCGCACAGAAAGTTATCAGCTCACAGAAAGTTATCAGCTCACAAGATTTCTGGCAGGATCAACAGGTATTTTAACCTTCTTGAAAAGTTATAACAAAACAAACACTTTCAATGTTATATTTAGCAGACTAAAAGGGAGAAAATAAGAAAAATGTGTTGTTAGGGTTTACATTAACTACAATGTAATAACAGTCCATGATCTTGTAAACTCATATGAAAGCAATGGGAAGCAGAAAGAACAGAGTGAAGAACAGCGCTATTTATCACTAGAACGAATTGCAACGGAATGATCTCAGAAGGGTCTTAAACTGATGTATATTTGATGCTCTTGACACAAGCCCAACTACTTTTGTTGTCTGCACTGGTGTGAACTAGAGCAATCGGGATACATGGAGAACACTCGCGTGTTTTTGATGCAGATTAAAAATGTACAGGACTGCATCTGGGTGAATCATCCCTAATTTCATACCTATCAAAATAAACTAACTAACAATGCACACACTTAATATGTATATATGTGTGTATGTATGTATACACACACACACACACACACACACACACACACACACACACACACACACACACACACACACACACACACACACACACACAAAAAGCAGAAGTATAAAGCTAACTAAGAGAACCACACTACTGACAATCACTTATTGGAGCTTACGGTTTAAGAATACTGGCACATACTAGAGCTGCATGCTTAAACGTTAAAAGATTGTGATCTCGATTTGATCTTGTCGGATCGGATGGAAGACGGGTGTCAGCGGACACATCTCCGCTAACATCCGCCTGCCCATAGAAGTGAATGGGTGGCCCGCTAGGATCCGCCTGAAAAATGGACAGGTGGATCCGAGCCGGCCAATGGTGTGAAAGATGCCTGAAGGATAAAAGAAACATTGTATCTTTGTTTGTTTATTTACAGATCAAAGGGATGAACTTCGGTCTGCAAATGAAGTCAGTTTAAAGCAACCTTGTCAGTTTTTTTATTAAATGGTTTCTCTGTTTAACCCCTTAATCAGCCTTATTAACTACTTATTCTTCTTCTCCATTTAATTTTTCTGCAGATTTTTTTTATACACCTCTATTTTATAGATTATTAATAATTAAACCTTTTTTTGGTTTGCTTTTTTTCATTTTTACACCTTTTACATATATTTACACGTTTCACATTGAAAACCGTGCAAAATTTACATATAAAAAAAATATATATATTTCATAACTTTTCAATGCTTTGTACTATTGCTGACAGCTGAGGTGTAAACAAAAAAAAAAGTTGCAGTAGGTATCAGTAATTGGTATCGGCGAGTACTAAAAAATAAAAATAAAGAACCTAATATAACTTTATGCTATTATTTAAAATTTCTTTACACATTACATTTTTCATTAAATTTCTTTAAATTTGATTGAAGCAAAGAGTATTGTTTTATTTTATTGCCATCTTGTTTGATAACCTAATATTCAGGGGTTGCAAATCTTTAAAATAAAAAAGTTCTTCAGAATCGTGATCTTTATTCTAAGCAAAAAAATTGTGATTCATTTTTTTCCAGAATCGTGCAGCTCTAGCACATATACTGCAAGCGACCCCTTCATGCAATAACTCAAGCAGATGGACAAACCACTATATTTAAAAACACAAAGCTTGTACTTCTGACACTTATGCTCCATTCACATTAGTGCGTCTTCCATGTTGCACGTTTTCCAGTGTGACTTTGGAGTGCAACTTTGACTGACTTTACACTCTATGGAGCTAAGTCACATCAAAAGTTGCACCAAAGTAGTGCAGGCACCTTTTCAAAGTCATTGCAACTTTTTTTTTTTTTTTTTTAATCAGAAGAAAGTTTTAATTTGAACACATTCAAGCATACATATTCCATAAACACAAAATAATGCAAAGCTGTAATGTAAAAAACAGTAGAAAACTAATAGGCAATTACAGCTTCCAACTGCATAGAGCTCACCGAAGAGAACATACAGCCCCACCTAGTGGCTGAAAACAGAAATGATAGTGCCAATAAAGCATGAATATTGCACACTCCAAAGTCAGATAGTAATTAGCAACATTGAGTAACCAACAGCATTTACCCCAACAACCTATCTATAATCAGGTCTACTGGGACCAAGCCTGGTGCATCAACCCAACCTCCCCAAACTCTCAAATTTAGCATTGTATCCACGATGCTGATAAATAACCTTTTCATATATCTTAAAGTAGTACCCATATGGTCCAGCCATATGGAGGGGGAAGTGCTTTTCTAGTGGAGGAGAATAATTTTAAATGCCTGAAACAAGGCTCTGGAAACCGCTTCCTTAGTAAAGGCATCTAGTATAATATTATCAAAAACTCCCAGGACACAGCGCCTGGGGTCAGAAGGAACGTCCGTTTGGAATACTCTATTGACCATTGCAAGAACAGATGCCCAGTATCTGTGTAACTTGGGACATCTCCACAGCGGGTGGATGAGATCCCCATGACCTCTGACAAAAGCTCAATTTTTACAATTTCACCGGGGAATAATGAACTCACAATTAAACATAATTGAGATAAACGCTGAGAATTATTAAGGGAACTAGTTTGCACTGCTTCCAGTGCATTTTCTCACTGTTCCCCCAGACAAGTCTCCCACATCGGACTCCCACAGATCCATGGCCCTACAGGGGTAGGCTTCCAAATAGATATTCAGTAGGGATACATAACAATTAGGAATAAGGCCTTTCTGTATTTCACTGTGCCGCAACAGCCCAAAAATAGGTGCTGGGGAGAGCGAAAAGTCAGAGGGCAGATTTTGTGCTTGTACTGCGTAAGACAGATGCAAATAGTAAAAATACATGGATTGTGGAGGACCGTACAAAGTCTGCAACAAAGGAAAGGATAGCAATTTACCAGCTGTAAAGATATGCTTCATGTGTGCAATACCATAAGCACCCCACTTATGAGCATAATGGGATTTTTGTACTCACTTTAAAATCCATTTCTCCGAGTTCAGACACAGTGCCTCCTTAATCTTGACCATTGGGTTATATCGCCTCTGCAGGAGTAGGACTAGGCAGAACATAAAACTTGGCTATGCCCCATGGGTCGTCCTCAGTCAGTATATAACCCCCTCCCTGCTGTAGGTATTCAGTTTAAAAGCAAGCAGTAATAGAAGTATCAAAATACCATAGAGGGGTGGGTGCTGTGTCCGCCGATGCGCTTGGAGAAATGGATTTTACGGGGAGTACAAAAATCCCATTTTCTCCTTAGTTCATCGACGGACAAAGCGCCTAAATCTTGACCACTGGGATGTCCAAAAGCAGTGCCAAAATAAAATGAGGGATGGGGAAAATAACCCAAGGCTAACAAGAGCCCTAACCAGCACACAGGAGCCCCATCTGAAGAATAAAAATGTTAAAGAAAATCACCCCTCAAGAATAAACAGCCCCTCTTAAACAACATGATTCAAACATGAGTCGCGCTATCCAGCACCTTTGTTCAAAGAATGCATGAGCAGGTGAAAATGTGAAAAACAAGGATTAGATCAGCAAAAATTGCATATATAAATCTGTTCCAGTGTCCATCACCCAAACAAGAAAATCTTCCAGTGATAATCCCACCACCAGGAACAGGAATGCCTGTTTACCAGATGCAGTTGACCCTTTATTATGGAAGGTCGGACACACATTGGCTGGACAACGTGCTGACGTGACCGCGTTCTGTGGACCCGGAAGGATGGGGGCTGTGTGTATGCCAACCAGCGTTTTAAATTGTGATACAAGGCTTAGTGTATCTTACTAGATGTAAGTGCAATTTTAATTAATTTTAATAAATCTTATTGGGCTTTATGCTATGTGGAGCCTTTTATCTTTTGGGTGCATTCATTACCACCTCCATCTACCTCCTACCACCTTCCATGCTGTGACGCAGGAGGACCTGTTAAAGACAAAGGCCTGGGCTTGGTTTTAAGCCAATGTGTGTCCAATCCTCTAAAATAAAGGGTCAACTGCATCTGGTAAGCAGGCATTCCTGTTCCTGGTGGTGGGATTATCACAGGAGGATTTTCTTGTTTGGGGGATGGACACTGGAACTCATCGGATTTATATATGAACTTTTTGCTTTTCTAATTATTGTTTTTCACATGTTCACCTGCTCATGCATTCTTTGAACAGAGATGCTGGATAGCACGATTCATGTTTGAATCATTCTTTGGGGCTGTGTGTATCTCACAGAAGAGTTGCAGCTGCATCTAATCACATTATGTGTTATTCACCTCTTTAAGGTTTGTTTTGTTTGCTTTAAACATTAGCGCAGTTACCCCTTTTTTGTTTTGATTCCTCTTAACAGCTTCCACACCGCGCGCAGTATATTTACTGCGACAGTGTGGATACGTCCTGCAAATCACCGTAAATAAATTTTTGTGATTTGTGGAGTGGCAGCGCCCACAGTACTCCGGAGGAGTGTGCCCGCAGCTCGGGCGGACCTAATGTCCGCCGGCAAGCCGCGTTGAGCAGTCACAGCAAAAGAACAGGGAACCGCCAATGTAAACACGGCGGTTCCCCATTATGACAGTGGGGCCATAGGAGATCTACTGATCCCTGTCACTGGGATCAGTTAGATCTCTTATGCCCATAACAGCCCAGCCCCCACACAGTTAGAACACACCCAGAGAACACAGTTAACCCCTAGATCTCCCCCTGCAGGTTAACCCCTTGACTGCCAATGACATTTAGAGAGTAATCAGTGGATATTTAAATTTCTGATCGCTGTATAAATGTCATTGGTCCCAAAAAAGTGTCAAAATGGTCCGACATGTCTGCCCCAATATCGCAGTACCGCTAAAAAACGCAGATTGCTACCATTACTAGTAAAAAATAAATAAATAAATAAAAACCCTAGAAATTAAATCTCATCATCCGTAAACGTGGCCACTTTTGTGCAAACCAATCAATAAACGCAGATTGCAATTTTTTTAACAAAAATATGAGGAAGAATATAAATCGGCCAAAACCGATGAAAAAAAAAAAAAATGTATATATTTTTTTGGATTTGAATTTTAGCAAAAAGTAAAAAAAAATTTTTTTTGCAAAATTGTCACTTTTTTTGTTTATAGCGGCGAGCAGAAATGACGCAGAGGTGATCAAATACCACCAAAAGAAAGCTCTATTTGTGGGAACAAAAGGAAGCAAATGTTCTTTGGGTACAGCGCCGCATGACGAAAGCAACACAGTACCGAATCGCAAAAAGTGCTCTGGTCCTAACCTGGGAAATCCTTCCGGAGCTGAAGTGGTTAAACAGCAGCCTGCAAAAATTTGCGGCCAAAAGAAGCATCCGCAGATGCCAAAATATCTACTTTGTAGAAATTGGTGAAAATATGCACTGATGACAAAGTGGCTGCCTTGCAAACCTGTGATATTGACACTTGATGAGGGAAGGCCCAAGAAGTACTAAGTGCCAGAGTAGAATGTGCAGTGACAGGGAAAGGAAGAACCCAACCTTTTATAGAATAGGCCTGAGTCACCATCTGTCTGATCCATCTGGAGATGGTAGCTGAAGATGCGGCCAGCCCTTTCCTTGGTCCTTGTGTAAGCACAAAAGCGAGTCTGACCTCCAAAAAGGACTGTGGCTGCCAGATATACCTGAATCGCATAAAACAAATTCCTTGGGATGGGCTGGCTTGTGACACAAGGAAGGCAACTAAATGTCCTCATTCAAATGGAATTCTGAGACCACTTCAGGTAGGAACGATGGACAGGGACGAATAACCACCTTGTCTCTGTGGACCACTAAATAGGGAGTATGACAGGACATGCCGCCAACTCCCGACACCCTACGGGCAGATGTAATAGCCACCAAAAATGCAACCTTCTGGAATAACGTAGGTGAGGGAATCTCCCGAATATTCTTGAATGGAGGTTTCTGGAGAACTGAGGAGTACCAAGTTCAAATCCCATGGCGGCAAAAGAGACCGTACAGGTGGAGCCACATGCCAGACTCCTTGAATGAAGGTATGATCTAAAGAGTGCGTGGCTAGGGGTCGCTAATAGAAGATTGCCAAGGCAGATACCTGGTCCTTGAAGGTACTCAAGGACAACTTCTGCTCAACGCCCCATTGTAGAAAGACCAAGATCCAAGCTATGGAAAAGGAGTGAGGATGAGCGCCAAATGACTTACACCAAGAAAAGTACGCTTTCTGCGTACAATGGTATATCTTGCTAGAAGTTTTCTTCCTCGCACTTTCAACATAGAAGGGATCACTGATCCAGACAAACCTCTATGACAATCTAGACAAACCTGGCTTTCAAAACTAGGGACTGTAAAGTGGGATGGAAGCTCAGTCCTTGGGACAACTGGTCCTCTTACTGAGGTAGTGCCCAAGGGACGTTTACGGCCAACAGAATGACTAGCAGACTTCCACCCTCGATCCTTCGAAGGCACCACAGAAGAAAGGAAGGTATTGGCCCAACCGTGGCTCTAGGATGACTGTAGCATCTACCAGAGGAACCCGTGACATTGCCATGAATCTTGGTAACTTCCTGTTGAACTGAACCTGCTGAAGCAGCTGAAGTTTGAGTAGAAAAAAAAGACTACCCTGGTCAGTATTAAATCCCGAGTCAGACCCAGGTGATTCAATCTCCTGGACAGGCATAGAGGGGGCTTCAGGTAGTTCGGATATCACCTGAACCTTTGCAGGAATTATATCTGCAGAAGGAGACTTTGGGCCTCCTGAAGCGGACAAACTCTGCCCCCTTTCTTTGACACCCCCAAAAGGCTCAATCCGTGGATCCCCTCGACGCTCAGGAAGGAGGTCCACGTAACTGGAAACCAGCAAAGATGTCCCCCCACCCCAGTTATGGGTGAGGGAAGACCTTCATGCTGAAGGGGTTTTGCCTGCGGGACTGGAGAATCCAGCTCTAGGCTTACCAGACCAAGACTGTTTGGAACCTACCGAGCAAGACTTGAGAGATCCGTTTCCCTTGTCTGCAGTCCCGGGGTCCAGAAAGAATTTCTTATGGGTTAAGAGGTTAAGAAAAAAGGCCCACATTTACGAGGACCCTTACCTTTCTTAGAGGTACCACCCCCCCCGTGACACACTTATTGTCGTCATCCAGGGTAGCCCCAAACAGGCGATTGCCTTGAAAGGGCAGATCAATTAGCACTTTCTTAGGGGCTTGATCTGCAGACCAGTTCTTAAGCCACAGCACACGCCTAATCACTACTGCTGAAACTAAAAGTTTGGACAGCAGGGTAGTCGCATCCAAAGATGCATCACATACAAACTGCAGCCCTTGGACCAACTGGCCCACCTGTTCAACATAAGCAGTGGGAACCAGCTCATTTCTAAGGACCTTGGCGCAAAAGCTTGGCCCATTCAGTCAGTGTCCGAGACACAGGGCTGAGGCCAGGATCGGTCGCGTTGCCGAACCTGCCACAGTGAACATGCTACGCACCACAGACTCTGCTTTCCTATCAACTGGGTCTTTAAAGGATGGGGGAATCCTCTACTGGAATCATGGTTGCTTTATTCATTTTACAAGCGATTCCTCAAAGTGGTAACCTACCTCAAGCATTTAAGGACCACAAAACGTTGCTTTGGTCGCTCCAACTCCTTAAAGACCAACTTGTCAAAATAGGGAAGGTAAGAAAACACCTTAGTTGCATGAGGTGCCTTGTATGTACCAAAAGGAACAGCCACCCCAGTAGGGTTGCCACATCATCCCTTTAATCCAGGACACATGAATTACACTGATTCTGAGGCTAATTTAATTCAGACAAGGCACCGAGTGAGTTTAATTACGACCTTAATCAGCCAAAGAACCTGTGTAATTAATATGTGTCCTAGATTAAAGGGATGATGTGGCAACCCTACACCCCAGTGGCCACATCCTCCTTTGTAAGGTCTCAGGCACTGCCGTAATAAGTGCGTCCACCAGCGGTTTTTTCCTTCGCTGCTGCGACCATGGAGGAGTCATTGTCACCATCGGACCGATCATGAAGCATGGTATCAAGTCCCACTGAACAGGCCACGTCCAAAGCAGAATCAGACTCAGAGGAGACAGACCAAGCAGAAGAAGGCGAAGGACGCTTCCTTGCCAGGTCTTTGCCTGCATGCCACTTCCACTCGGGATACTAAGGAGTCCAGGACCGCCGTCAGGGCATTAATAGGGAGCCGGGGCTCCAAGGGACCAGGCTACCCCATAAGGGGATCAGTGGGAGAGATGCAACCCTAAGGCTTCATGGATAAGTGAGCTCCTGCAGCACAAAAATGAGTTTTTGGCACTGCTATGGATCTCCCCCTACTAAGGTGCTTGTTGGTAAACAGAAGGGAGATGGGGGGAAAACCCTGCACTGGGATCCCCATGGCTCCAGGCACTGCAGCCCCACCTAGCAAGGCAGTATACACAGCAGCACATGAGCCCCCACCTCAAGGAACACTCACAGAGGGGGGATGGAGGGGAGATGGGGGGGGGGAACCCAGCTTAACTGAGGGATGGGAGGAGGGATCCTGCAGGCAGGTCTGACCATCTCTGGAGAGTACCCACGTCCACCCAACCCTGCATACAGGAGAAGAGGGGGGCTGTACTTACCCTTCCACGGCTGCGGATTTCACTCCAGACAGGACCCTCGCCACCAATGTGCAGCCGGGGGGGGGGGGGTTGGTCGCTATGTCGCGGCCAACCTAATGCATAGCTGCGGTCTGTATGCGCTCACTGGCTGGACTGGGGAGAGCACTGGATCTACATTATTCAGCCCATCACCCAGCGCGGCAGGTGATTGTAGATCTCCCAGGAGATGCATGGAAAGAAGAAAAGAATTGCTAGGACCAAAAATATCCCAGCAATGAACTAGGTACTTACTCCTGACTAAACAGAAAAAACTGAATACCTAAAGCAGGGAGGGGGTTATTTACTGACTGAGGACGGCCCATGGAGCATAGCCAAGTTTTATGTTCTGCCTAGTCCTCCTATGCAGAGGCGATATAACCCAATGGTCAAGATTAAGGAGGCGCTGTGTCCATTGATGAACTAAGGAGAAAAGTAAGTTTTGCCAGTGCGGGGTACGCAATATTATTCCAAATAGGGCTAAATTTGTTAAACCCAGTTACCCCTTGCAGCTGTTTGACCTTACCCCAGATTCTGTGCATTAACCTATATGTGGGGAAGAGTCGGTTGGATTTGGCAAACAATTGTGTTTCTAAACCTTCCAGGAGTGAAGCTGAGCTAGCGTGGTGAAGCATAATGGACAGGAAAGAATTCTGAGTTTCAACAACCGGCCCTAGTTTAATTATACCCTCCCGTATGTGCTGCAGTTGAGCACACCCATGGGTTTGGGAATGCTATGCCCAGTTTCCTTTGATTTCTGTAATTGTTCTAGGCGGATCCTAGGTAAACCTTGCAGCCAAAGTAGATGTCTAAAAATGGAATAAACAGTCTGAAAAAGCTTGAGAGGCAGAACTATGGGAGCATTATGGAGAAAGTATAGCAGTTACGGCATTAAAATCATCTTCACCAAGTTAGCCCCTCATACCATAGAGAGCTAGAGGTTTTTTTAAAGTCGCTGCAACTTTAAGTAGCACTGATTTGAACTGGTGCCATTGAAAAGAACGAGGAGCAATTTGTCATGCAACTTTTATGTCCAAATTCGCATGACAAATCGCACACGTTTGAATGGAGCCTGATCAAAATAAGATCAACCTCATACCTCCCTAATGAACACAGGCTGTATTCAAAATCAGCAGTTTAGGCAACTGCGTTTAGCACACGTGTGACAAAGCATTCAGCTGTTCATTACAAACTATATTCTTCCAGCACTCAAGGCATTAACATTATTTTTTACATGCAGCTATTAATACTTGTTAACAAACCAGTAATCAAATCTGTGGAGGGTCAACTGTACTCCTCCTCTATTCCAGATTAAGAACTGCCAGGCCTCTTTCCGCATTTAGCAGTAAAGCTTCCGTGGATGTGAATAATTCAGTTTCGACATATAAAATAGTGCAGTAAAGCTCATCAATGTAACGAAATTCACAGTGATGAAAACAGAACACAAAACCGAAAAAAAAGTAATACTAGGGACAGCTTACCGAGTCTCTGGATTGTACCCCAGGATGTAGAAGAAGGAGTCTATCCTGGCTTTAAACTCCCGGGCAGCAAATATATCTGAGAAATGAGAGATGTTGCACTTTCCTCTGTCAAAAAAAAAAAAAAAAAAAAAAAAAAAAAAAGATTACAAAGTTTCCAAAATGACTAACAGACATCATATATCACATTGATGTACAGTACCATACACAAATATAAACCAAGATAAAAGCACAGAAAGAAAGATTGTTGCCATTAAATGTAATAAGATACACAGTGCTATAACACACATCAATGCAACCAATCATGGGTCTGTCTACACTATCCTGATAAAAGGTGAAATGTGCTTGTTTTAGGTAAAAGTATACAACCTGTCAAAAATATTTGTATAGGCAGAAATCTTGCCTAAAGGCCCTAGTTTCTTCCTGCATTGGAAAATAACCTGTTTTTTTTTAATTAACGCAGAACTAAAAGCCATTCTAACCATTTTGGATAGATTAAGGGAGGGTTATAAACTGTCAGTTTGTTGCCTTCTATGTCCCATTGGAGATATTTCCCTTGACTTCCTGTCCCAAAAGTAGGAAATTCTTAGTTGTTCCTGTGCTGCTGACAACCCAAAATTGAGATTTCATTTCACACTCTGGGATAACAGTAATCACAATAAAGGGAGAGATGGAAGGGTGTAGTATGTTTGATGTGGGTTGGTGGGGTTTGTATTGAGGAATTGGGCAAAGGGGGGAATAGGCGAGCAGAGATAGGATGAGAAAAAAAAACAAGGGGGTGGGAGATGGTGAAATAATAACGGGGAGTGTGAATGTCGGTTGACTGTACAACGGTTTGCTCCTATTCTTTGTAAAGATATAATGGGTGCCATACATTTGTATGTATCATTTCGTAGGTAGACTATCGGTTTGCAATAAAAGAAAACTATGAGGGCCTTTAATGTTGACTTTACTGTACTTCAGAACTCATGAAGTTTAGGACAATCCCAGAAGATACACAGGAGTGCACTCTCAGCCTCCAGATACCTGTAGCATAATTGTGAGACTTGTGGATTTATTGGATGAAGTTTTGTATGGGTTCTGTACCACCATGTAAGTAGCTAGTATTCACTTTGACAGTTACGGGTCTCAAGGATTTGAATGGAAATTATGGCATCTTAAGTAACTTGCAAAAATTTCTTGCTGTAGGTCCTCCCCCCACGGTTAAAACAAGAGTTCATCATTCCTGTTGAACATTACATAGAGAATGGATAAAGAATCCTGCAGTGGGGTCTGGACAGAGCATAGTTGTTCAAATAGCATTAGCCCTGATTTCTTTGTGGTCACTGCAAAATGCTTGAAGTAGGAGCCGAAGTTAGATCATCGCAAAAGTCAAAATCTAGAGCAAAGGAAACCTTCAGCTCTGCCTTTCCGTTTGGTCTATTATGAGAGAAATTAACCAGCCTGAAAAATCTGCTCTTAAAGAATATGTAAACCCAACATTTCATATTACTGATATGTGCCCGCTGTACCATGTACTTGTGTGAGAAAGTATTCAGTTCCTTTTGTGTGAAATCCCTGGTGTTCCTGCCAGTCCCCCTGCTTTCCTATGACCACACTAAGCAGGAGAGCACACTGGTCAGTTCTCTAGTTGTGCTGGAAACTCAGTGTGTTCTCTTCCAATGATCAGACTTGCCGCCAAACACCCCCCCCCCCCCCCTGCATCCATTCACTGGGAAGATTGGTGCATTGCTGTTTCTCTGCCCCAGCTCTTATACAGCTGACAACAGAGGGAAAGTGATCAATTATAAAAAAGGTATTTATAATTTGTGTTTTGTTAAATGTATACACAAATATTTTGCCTTCTATTTTTATTTTAAACCGAATGGGTAGTTTTTTTTTGGGATCGTTTACAATCACTAAAAGTATTGGTAGGAGTTTCATGTCAGTGATGCTGCTCCTATGTTCTGACACCATCAGCTTACTATTTAGTCTCCGTGTTAATAGTGATTTCTATAGATAAAATAGTGCATCTGGGATGGAGCATAGTCAAGGAGGTTCCACTTTATAACTGCAACTCCAAGCATTTCCTCCTCAACTTAATCCAGCGGACATATCAGGAAGTCACTATGTCATCCTACACATTTGCCCTCTGCTGTAAATACTAGGCTCACATACTGTGTATATCTGTCAGTACACAGACTCCTATTCTCCTAACTGCTCTGTCTCCTCCACTCCACCCAAAAGTAGAAGGGGTAGTGTGTAGGACAGTGCATTTAAGATCAACTACTGTAATGCAGCTTAGGACCTGTTGTAAAGTAAAATGAAATCCCTGCAAATTAAGGGAATTTCTTAGGGACCCCCAAGCCACCAGAACTAGTGGCTCCATTGGAAGATTTTCCCTCTAATACTTTTCTGGGGACAACCCAAAATTTGGGGATTTTATTTTACTTTCAATGATAATGGTAAACAGGACAAACAGAGGATGAATCTCCCTAATGTGGTCACAGATCGCAATAAAAACGGACAGAATTTCTAATCCCTCTCAACTCCATCCACAAGTAAAAAAAAAAATTTTACCTTTAGGCCCCTTTCACACTGGCGGCTGTTCTGCCGCTGTTAAAAGCATGTTTTGTTATTTTGAAATTCCAAGACTCCAGGCACAACGATTACTTGCAGTTGTACATTGCGTTTAGCTGCGTTTACATGCAGCTGAGTTTAGCTGCAGTGGAATAATCTTGACATTTCTGATGTGCTTCCTGTTGATTTTCTTTGCTTGTTGCTGCTGCTATCCGCAGGTGACACAGTGCACTGCTTTTACCTGCAGTTATGTGCAGATAGCTGCGCTACATTGTTCCTGGACGCATTCAAATCCATTTTTTCTAATAGCACATAATCATCTGTACCAAAACTGTTGCTAAATGCAGAGTGTGAATGGGGCCATAGGAAAGCATTGTCAGAGTATATCTGCAGTAGATAACTTAATCTATCCGCAGCTAAAAGCGGAATTCTATCCGTCCGTGTGAAAGGGGCGTCACACTATAAGTGTTACATGTGCCAGATTTTAATACACCCTCTGATCATTTGTGTGTTTACTACATGTTTGCTAGTAGAAAGAATACAATTATTTACCAATAAGGAGAGATTTTAAAATGTAAATCAGGATATGTAAGCAATGCCTTCTGTTCCCTGATCTCCCAGTGTCCAAGACAGAGCTAATACATTTTCATATACTAAAGGGTCAGACCCCCTTAAAATGATATTTAAGGTTTTTAGACAAGCCATTGGAGTGGGTCAACTCTTGGATTCTTGCTATGGATACACCACAGGAAAATCTCTTTCATAGTTTTTGGTGTTGCTGCCCACCTTTGTGTTTTTTAGCTACCCCTGTTACATTCCTCATATTATTAAACACAACAGGCAGAATGGGAACCCCTTATAACGGCACAGCAGCTGGATCCATTAATTCGATGTTGGTGGACCGATGAACTGCTTTAGAAAGACTGATATCAATCTACATCATCGCGACTCAACTTACAGCTATAACCCATGAAGAGTCTTGCTTTATGCATAATGAAAAACACAAATTAAGTTGTTTACTGTACACATTTATAGCCTCTTGGTTTTTCTTTTTTTTGGTGGATTATCCTGTAAATAAAAGAACTGAGATCACAGCGGCAGAGCCGAAGATCACCAGAATCTACAGCACCTACACCTGTACACATACATACTATAGCATATCCTGATCTTTCCAAGTAGGATGTCTATATCCAGGCTCTGCAGGAGTGTGTGGGGTTCCAGTAAAGCTGTGCTCTAAGTGAATGAAGATTATCCACTCTCTGGTCTCTAGCTTCTGACGCCCCAAGCACAAGTTGGAGCTAATTTGCCTTGAAATCAGCAGCTCTGGTTATGTGGCTCTGAACAAAGCAAATGAATCCAGATGGTTTTACTTAAGCGCCATCTGAGCATTATTATCAAACAGATTACTCGGTTTCACGTTCTGCCGGGAACCATACCATAGACCGCCAAGTGCAAACCCGTGCCAGGAAAATAATTTCAACTTCACCTCTTTTCACTCCAGTTTGAAATAGACCAGGTCCCTTCCATAAACTTTCCACTTCCCCACAAAGCCCATGAATGTGGCTTAGAGTACACTGTGTTACCTTTGCGCATACAGAGCTACACCAGCTTTATTAAAGGGAAAGGAGGATACTTCTAATATTACATACCTCAATCAAAGTTAGGCTCAACTAACGCTTCTATAATAAACATTTAACTTATTAATTGCATTTGTTTGCCAATGGTTTATAGTCATCAAGGAAAAGTGAACATTTAAAGTGATACTGAAGTCTTGTTTTTGTTTAAAAAATAACAAACATGTTATACTTCCCAGAGCAGCCTCCTCTCAGGTCCCTCGCCGGCGCTCCTGGCCCCAACCTCCTGCCGAGTGCACCCATGGCAAGCAATTTGCAAAAAGGGGCACCTGAGATGGGCTCTGTGTCCATTCAGACATAGAGCTGTGGCTTGGCCCCTCCCACCTCTCCTCATTTGCTCACTGAATTTGATTGACAGCAGCGGGAGCCAATGGCGCCCACTGTGTGTCTCAGCCAATCAGGAGAGAGAGCCCCGGAAAGCCAAGGCTCTCGTGCAACATCGCTGGTTCGGGATGGGGCTCAGGTAAGTATCAGGAGGGGCTGCTGCACACAGGTTTTTTTTTATCTTAAATGTATAAAGATAAAAAAAAAAAAAACCTCCTACCTTTAGAACCCCTTTAAATGTATGTATAGTCAAAACAAACAGAATATCTGTTTTTCAGCTTTGGATAATAATATAGGGGAGGATTTAAAGTCCCAGTCAGGTTTTTATTGCTGTCCACGTTCCTACTGGGGAGATTTACTCTTTTTTGTCTTGGGGACGATTATCACTAAGACTGAACATGATCAGAAATCCAAAACTTTAGCACCAGAGGAAGAGGTGAGGGGAAATCTTCCAAAGGAGAGACCTGTTCCAGGGACAAAGGTCCTCTCAAGTTTGTAGTGTTTTTCTCATTTTCTTTTGCAACACTGGCACAAGGAAAAAGGAGACACACAAGACAGCAAAAAACTGACAGGGGCTTAACCCTTCCCTTTCGTTAGCAAAGCTAATGAAAAAAGTTCCGGCTACACATGCAGATTAAGTTTGCCCAGGCTCTCAATGAAACACTCTCTGAGCACAAAGCACAATACTATAAAAAAAGTTAGAAGCTGGTTTTTCGGCTGCTGATTTTCCAGCATGCTCCTCTGACAGAAGCCAGTCGAACAGCCGGCTTCTTTCAGACCAGCTGCCATACACATGGGCCAAATGGGGGCCAGTTTTTATTGAGCCAGCTGATGTTGCCCAACATTCGGCCCGTGTGTACTTGGCTTGATGGTGATGGGCAGCAGCTTACTAGGGAAGGATAGTGCAGCAAGGTGGGGACGATAGTCGATCCAGTAACTCATGCCACCTTAGGTCCCTTTCACACGGGCGCCTCCGCTAAGCAGAATCCACTTGCTCAGAGGGGGATCTCTCTGCTAATCCCAGGAAGATGACAGGTTCTGTCCGCTTGACGGATGGAAAATAGGACTACCATCTGTCTGTTTTTGGTGGACAGATTGGATGGCGGCAGGTGTCAGCGGAAATGTGTCCGCTGACACCCGTCGCTCCATTGAGGAGACTGAAGGGTCCAATCAGGTCCGCCTGAAAAACTGACAGGCAGACCTGATTGGATAAACTGTGTGAAAGGGGTCTTCAGCTGTGTGGCTGTGACATGGCAGGGGGAGAATGAAAAATATTTAAAAATTCAATTCAATGAAAAAAAAAAAAAAATTAATAAAAAACTGTTTCCATCTTTTGTGAGGGTGTAAATGGAACGGAGGCCATTCCCAACTAGCTGCCCCACACTCCCTGTCCACTCACAGTTAAGCTAGATGCTTTTCTTATATTTTTGCTTCACTAATTTTAATTTCTCACACAGATAAGAGTGTAGATTAAGAAGTTTGTGTATTCTGACCTTTCTGATCTGCAAGATTGTTGCAGTGAAAGTATTACAGTCAGCATGTTCATATGACAGCCAGGCAACTAGATTTTTTTTATTTTTAGACAGCTAAAGCAGCCCCTCCAAACATAAGCCATTCAGAAGAGACCCATGGAAACAAAAAAAAAAAGAAAAAACAGAAACCTGTGGAGGTTTACCTGAGAGCAGCTGCATGGTAAGTGTCAACATAATCGGAGATGAAGAGCTCTCGATTCCGAATGACTGGATCTGTGATGACCAGCTCCCGTCCAGAATCTACACAAGTGTGAAAAAGAAAATAATGTATTGCTGTATAACATATTTATCACAACTGCTGCAGGTAAGGGCAAAAGAAACTCACCATTTTCATTGTGCCGATCCTGTACCAAGTGCTGGTAAACTGAATCTGGAACCTCTGACTGACGGTAGTACCACTTTACATTCATCAGTAGATGGTCTCTTTTACTCTGGAAATCAAGAAAAAAAAGAATTGTTAAAGTCTATATAGACAACACTGACTAAAAAATATCCTATAGGACACAGAGGTGCACATGCTACAGTTTAGGCCTGAGGTTTTCTGACTTCATCTTAACTGAAACAGAATTCGAGTTTAACGCTTGAGCAAACTTGTTACACATGTTCCTGTGATGTCAAAAAGTTTAATCCTTTTTTAAAATGTCTTCCTTTTAAAAAATCATGCCAGCAAGGTATAGCTACCGACAATTTCTGCCCTGGGGTGACAATGATTACTCAGTTTAGCTGCAGCGTTGGGCATCACTTTAGTTATGTGGTAGGGTATAGAGTAACTGATAGGAAATTTCAGAGATTGCTATGTGAGCAAAAATCAGCTCACATATGCCTATCAATAAAGTAGAGATGGCCTTTAAACTATGCCTGTGTAGCTAATACAAGCTTCAGCCATCGGGCCTTCCAGTGGTCAATATCACTGTTTTTTCCTCCATAGCATCTTATACATCTTGAAATTGTTTATTCTAACATGACTGCTAATTCTTCAGTTCCTTAGAGTCTTTCTTGTGACTTCCAGGGCAAAAAATACATTCATGAACATCTCCTGGCACCTGCTGCAATTACTGCAGAGAGCAAAAACAAATCTAAAAACACTTAGCCCTGGTTCACATTGACACGATTTGGCATGCGATATGACATGCCAAATCGCAAGCCAAAACGGGGGCAATTACCGGCAATGGCAAGGTCCTAATCGGACTTGCGGCGTCGCACCAATATCAAAAAGTAGTTCTATTACTACTTTTTGCGATTTCAGGTGCGATTTCATAGGCATAGGTACAGATGCCTGTGAAAATGCCGCTGAAATCAGGACTGACATGTGGGAATGAAATGGTTTGAGTTCAGCTGAATTCGCACCATTCATTCTGGTACTCAGCGTAAACTAGGGCTAAAAGTGTTACTAAACCCATAACCGTAAAATCTGTCTGTATATGCAGAATAGCATGCTTGCTAAACGTACTGTGTAACTTAAGGGTTAATCCTCTGTATTGTGTAATAAGGCTGTTTGATCTTGTATAGCCAGATAGTTCCTTCTTGCCCTGTCTACTATATTAGACTCTACTATAGTATATGTAGGCAGTGTGGAACATTGCACATGCTCTATTCGATTTTCCTGTTTCACATGGATACAGACTACAGTGCATTTCTAGAGGCAGTGATTTTATATTTGTGAACTGAGCAGGTCATTGGCAAAGCACCAATCAGCTCTGGCCGGATTGTGGGTGAAGGGTCACTGATGCAAAAGAAATTGCATCAGAGAGTGAAATCTCCTCCCGCATGCAAACTGGGGAAGTCCTGGCTACTTGCAGTTTATCACCTGTCTGCAATATACAGATGAAAAAAAGGTGAATGTATAATATGTATGTAAAGCGCTCGTAAATTGATGGTGCTATATAAGCACCTAAAATAAATAAAAAATAAGTATATAGCAGCAGTATTTTGATATAAAAAGATGATTTAGAAGATGTGTGCACTTTGGGGGGGATGAAATTTTTTTATCTTGCTGTGTTTAATAACACTTTAAGGCTCATTCAACGAGTGCAGAGCCCCACACAACATGAAGAGCCATTTGTTTATCTTTTTGGACTAGTGGGGAACTGTGTACAAGCAGTCTATATAAGTGAATAGAAATGTAGTAGCTGTATAAACTCACCCACACAGCTCAATGGATACGCAGGGACAGGTTTAGAGTCTCTGATGCAGAGACCTGTTAAACTAGATTGTGTGGATAAGTCTATAAAGTCAACGGGTTCCTGTTGGCATACAGGCACACAGCTCCACTCTTAGTCCAGAAAAAGATAAATGGCATTTCATACTGGACAGGACCCTGCATCCATGTGAATTAGGATTTACACTTATATCAATATGCCAATACAATTAAACAACTTTTGCCAAGTATTATGTACATGTAAAACTGACCACAAGACCGTGATATGTGCAGTTTTTGAAAAGTCACTCTTTTTACCAGGCCTCTTCCAATACAAAGCCTTAAACAGTCAAGTGCATATGGAACATTTAAAAATTAGGAACCTTTCAGCAGGTCACAGGTATCAATGAAGCAAAGAGGCAAAAACTACAGCTCCCTCAGATTTCCTATGAGCTTAAAGTGATTCAATGGGCACAAAAACCTTCATTGAATATATTCCTTGTGTGCAATACATTTGCAAACCTAGATATTGACATATAAAAAGAAGTTGTGATATCAATGTGCCCTGCATAGCCGATGCAGATAGAGCTGTAAGAGGGACCCAGCAGGTCCACTCAGGACTGCCTGCAGAAAACTACAGGATGGGGCAAATATAATAGCAGTCACCCTGCACAAGGACAGAGGGTAATCAGAGCAGCAGGGACTGCTCTTTATTATAGGCAGCTCCTGCACAGAGGCAAAGTTCTACAATAGATTGTACTGCACAAATTTGAAAGATACAACACTACAAATATTTAGGCCCCTTTCACACGAGCGGATAGAATTCAGCTTTTAGCTGCGGATAGATGAAGTCATCTACCGCAGCTATACTCAGACAATGCTTTCCTATGCACACACTGCATTTAGCAATGGTTTAGTTACATGAGGTTTTGTGCAATTAGAATAGATTTGACTGCATCACGGAACGATGTAGTGCAGCTATCTGCACATAACTGCAAGTAATCGCAGTGTGCCATTTCACCTGCAGATAGCAGCGGCAACAAGGAAAGAAAAAACAGGAAGCACATTAGAAATGTCAAGAATTTTCCACTGCAGCTAAACGCAGCTGCATGTAAACGCACAAACACAGCTAATAACAATGTACAACTGCAAGTGATAACTGTGCTTCGAGTTTTGGAATTTCAAAATAACAAAACATGCTTTTAACAGCGGCAGACCAACCGCCCGTGTGAAAGGTGCCTTAAGAAAACACATGGCACTTGTACTTAAACAATATTTACATATTCCGGAGTTCAGCTTTAAAGAAGAACAAGTTACATTTCGCACCATGCTGTCTGTCACAAGATACAATCTTTTCAAATCTGATCCATCCCCCTGGGTTCTTGTTGCTGCACATTGCCCATCCCTGTGCTCTGCAGTGTGCCGAGTAGCAGGGAAATCCCCTTAGAGTTCTGAGAGGATGACTATTTCAATTCTAATGTTGCAGAGCACAGGGAACAACATTGTGGAGGCAGTGGAAGTGTAGAAGGAAGATCCAAGCTTTCCAATCATTGTATGCCATTAAAGGTAGCCAAGGTGGTTACATAGTACACTTGTTTCTCTAGAATCTTTTTAATTAATATTTATGGAATGCTTATTTAAAACAAGGTGGGAACAGACCTTATGCTGATCCCTGGTTTATGAAAACAGCCACCGTGCTTACTAGCAGCCCTTCCAGATTCAGAACCTAAACATTGTCAATACCTTATATTTAAAGAGCTGAAAATCTCCCTTACCAGAAACTACCGTAAATGTGATGGCCACCTCACTTGACCAACCAGAAAGCTCAGGAGGTGAGGTCAAGCCTGCATTTGAGAAAAGAGAAGGTCCAAGTTCACAGGCAAAAATGCAGGTGCTGTGTATTATATGGCCTTGCTCTGATTGACCATGCAGGAGGGAAGTATCTATCCATACAGGATAAACCAGCCATTTTTACACAATGCTGAGGTTTAAGTTCCACAGTGAGTATAACAAGCATGCTATGCTGCATATACAGACTGATTTTACTGCTGTGGGTTTAGTAACACTTTAATTGGCTTCTGTCTAACATGGTCCAAGTATGTGTATGTATGAATGTGAGTTAGGGACCTTAGATTGTAAGCTCCTTGAGGGTAGGGACTGATGCGAATGTACAATACAGATGTAAAGCGCTGCCGTAAATTGACGGCAAGATATAGGTACCTGAAATTAATAAAAAAAAATATATATATATATACACATGCGTATAAGTGTAAAACAAGTTCCATGCACATTACATTAAATACATATTTTCCTTTTCTTTTAGTTTATGCAACTGAATGCAGCTACAAATTATGGAACGGTGTGCGGCTGTGTGTATGAGGCTCTAGAATGAATCTTCATTCAGATCCGTAAAAAAAAAAAAATAACACTAATTACAGTGTATTTTGCACCTGTGTGCATGAGCCCTGAACGAGGAACAAATGCCTTATTCTTTGAAGTGGTGATGGACAAAATGACACATTTGTCTCAAAAAGCTATATTTGAGTTTAGACGTTTAAAGTGATACTAAAAGCTCCCTTTTAAAAAATAAATAAACAAACATGTCATACTCACCTCCTCTGTGCAGTGGTTTTGCACAGAGTGGCCCCTAACCCCGTCTTCTGGGGTCCTCCAGCAGTGCTCTGGGCTCCTCCTCTTCTCGGGTGAGCACTATGCTTCCCTGGGGTCACCCGTGCAAGTGCGCTCCCTAGTCCTGCTGTTTTTGTATTCACACAAACAGTGGGACTCATTCCCCCCCCCCCCCCACCGGGTCACTGGACTTGATTGACAGCAGTGGGAGCCAATGGCTCCCCAGCTGTCAATCCAGCCAATGAGAACGGAGCAGCTCGAGTGAGCTGCGAGGCTTATCCCTACCGCGGGTTCATTTTGGGCTCAGGTAAGTAAAGGGGGGCTCGGGGGGCTGCTGCAGGTGAAAAGGTTTTTCACCTTAATGCATAGAATGCATTAAGGTGAAAAACCTTGAGGGTTTACAACCCCTTTAAAACCTCCAAAATCTGCCCACTTGCTCTTCTAAACAACTGATCCAGCAAGGCACAGCATACTAACAGCACTGGTGCATGTAAATAATATGAGCTCAGTGTGTGAAATAAGTCCCCCCCCTCCCCTCCACCGCATAGCAAGCTAAGAAGAGATGCTGGGTTTTTCTCACTACTAAATTGGACTGCCTGTGTTGCTGGAGTCAAATAAGGTCAGGTGGATGTCTGAGCGCTGACAAGCTATGGGGAAGGGTTTCACACCCCTCACTTCAGATTTATATTCCCAAATGTTGGCACTGCTTGCCCTAGTACATGCCCTAAAGGACTGCAGCATGGAAACATTTGTAATTCCCTTTGTACATAGGTCACACTAGTGCTGATCTGTGGGAAGAGAACTTGTAATTTTCAGGAAAATTAGAAGATTTTCAAACGGTCCATAAAGAACGGAGACATAAAACGTATGTAAATGAGCAGCACACTGACTTCTTACTTGACAACAAAATAAATCTAACTCATTACCCAGCACTGCTTTTCATAAACCACCGCTGTATTGGCTGCAGAATTTAAAGACACAAAATTTTAAATTCTGTAAGTCTGAAACTAAAACAACTTTAAAGAGAACCACTGAAGATAGAGATATGATCGATGCCATAACTGACTAGCCTTTAAAGGCCTTGTTCACACGGGCGTATCAAGGCATGTACCCGTACGAGGCAGCGTTTACCTGTACAGGGATGTATAGGTGTTCCGTGCGTCCCCATTCATGTTAATTAGGACACAGCCACTGATCCCAATTTATCATCCGAGGGAGCAGCGGCTGTGTATGTGCAGTTGCAGCATCCCAGTGGACATCAAACACCTGTGCATCCCTGTGTGGGTAAGCACGGCCTTGTACAGGCATACAAATTGATATGCTCTGTCTGAACAAGGCCAAACAAGCTATGGGTTTGTCATCCTGGCTTTACCAATTAGTGAGTCAATAACCTGGATTGAGTTTGCAGCACAGGAGTTTAGACTTCTGACTTCACCGGCTGCATGCTTGACCTAGTTCAGTGACCCACAAGTTAGAAAGCCAAAATAAAAAATTATATATGCGACCATCTAATGTAAAAGCTCCTGAATCTGCCTGGATGTCCATGTCCTTTAACCCTCTGCACAGCAGCAGTCAGCCTGGGTGTGAAAGGACCAATGCAAGTACCAAATTATCTATGCTACTATACATGCAATGAACATGCTCCCGAGGTGTGCTGCTGCACCTACACGGTTTGATCAGCGAATGTTTTCTAAAACTAAGCTGTACTGCTAGAGTGGTTATTAAAGGTCTGGACGTGCTCTTTGGAAACGTGTTGATCACAAGACTGACTCAACAGAATTAAAAGTACGGCGGGTAAAAACTCCTATTCTGTGTATTAAATGTATTTGCCTGGAGCAAATAAAGCTAAAGTAAGGAATCTTCTTAGCATGTATACACTTGTTACTCTAAGGCCTCCACACTGCTGCTGGTAAACAGACGTTTAGAGGTATTTGGGCGTTTTTTCAGCTGCCCCTGAACTCTCCTCTATGTTATCTTATCAGTACATTTACACAGGGTCGTCTCCAGGCAGTTGAGTGTAGAGGCTTTTTTTGCAACGCAAAAAAATGGGTTCAGACCTAAGTTATGAGGCATTTGAAACGCCAAACCGCTTGTAAATGTGCTTAAAACGTGCTAACTTGCGTCTGGAAGCGTTATGTTTACAGGCGTTTCCATTTAAAAAAAGGATTTTTTTTTTCAAAACCGCTCCTAGACGCGAAAGCAGCGAAACGCGGCATGCAAAAAGTGGCACAGACGTATTAGACGCCAGTTTATAGCTGTCAATATGAAACATTCAGGGGAGGTTGAAACAGCATCCAGTGTAAATTGAGCCTTAGTCATTTTTTGTCACCTACTTCATATTTTGATGTTTTTTTTTATGCTTTCTATAGAAAAGAGAAAAGGAACACTGCTAGCAGTTTTGCTGGCAATCTGTCTAGTTTTCATTGCCATTTCTGTGCCAGGTGGTGCGATTTCCCTAATTTCCCAACAGGTTGTCACACAGACAAGATGTGATATAAAAAAAAAAATATTCTGAGGACACAGCAACATAAGGAGTTTACCAGAGTGGGAAAGGATTAGTACCTCTGTCATGGTGTTATCGCTGTCTGTGTCTTATTGATCCTGTTCACCTTCGGGAAGTGAAGGAAACTGGCTTTAAGGCCTCATACACACGGACGTTTCTAAAAAAATAAACAAAACATCGGGGCCGACGTCAAGGAAAAAAAGTCGGCGTTTTTCGGCGTAATGCATCGGCGTTAGTGAGCGTTGGCGTCAATAGGCGTTTTTTAAAAAAATCATCCCTCTGCTATTTTTCAACCTAAAAACGTTGGCGTCAAAAAACGCCGGTATAATATTAGGTGGTGTTTGTTGGCATATTGTGGTGTCGGTGTCAAAAAATGCCAAAACGTTACAGCCTCAGAACGCGATGGCTGTGGGTTCTAGTTTCAGCTCACTAACGCCGACGTCGTCTACAGCTCAAAAACGCTGACGTTTTTATGGGGCCAGTGACTAACAAGGAGAGCTGCAGAAAACGCCGGCGTCAAAAAACATCCGTGCGTATGAGGCCTTAAAGAGTATCACAACTATCGTAAAACTGAATTGCTGTCAAGAAAAAAAAAAAAAAAAAAACACGAGGGTTCCATTGATGCTTCCGAAAAGCTAAGATGCTAACTGCCATGCGGATTCGCTTACCAGGATGGACTATGCAGATAACATTTGATATTTCTATTAAAAAGAAAAAGGTTTTCTTAAGTAAGCCATAGGCTTTAGAGGGCAGTCTGACATGGAATGATGCAATTGCCCTCAGGGGTTTTTGTTGCACACCAAATCTCTACATCCAAACTGCTGGATTGCAAGTTAGTTTGTATCTAGGGTGAAAGACAGAACAGGGGTGCTGCCCAAACCTCTGCACGCACCTTTAAACACCAAATGTGTGTGGAAAAATAAAAAAAGCAAACATTTACCAACCAGTCCAATCGCTGCTCCCCAACAAGCCTCACTTGGCTGTTTTTGCTGGTACTCCATAGAAATCATGTTTTTTCCTGATCCGTCTGAAATAGATCATACCAGGAGACTGTCACTAATACTTGCTTTACTCTTTCACACTGGAGCTGGACTTTAAAGGCTAACTGCCTTTTACAACATGTTACATCTTTACTTAAGGTGTAACATGTTGCTAAGCACCCCCAGAATGCACCATTCCAGTGACAGTGTGCGGAGGTTCTTCTCCCCTTGCAGTCGTCACTTTTGAAAGAGATCTGTGAATAAATGAACTACAAGCCCCATTTTCCACTGTAATTCTCAGTGGAGTGGAACACTAAGGCTGGCCATAGAATATGTAATTTGGTCGAAGGAAAGAAAATTGCTTGATTGTGTGCATGGAGGAATCCCTCCTGCTGCGCTATTGTATTCTGACATCAGAAAATGATCACTGCTGGCAGCAATAGCCGCTGGATGCGATTGCATGAAAAAAACTCAGACTGGTTGTCCTTTAGTTGATTGATAGATTGACTTCAGTACAACCGGCCTGCCCATAGAAGGATGAAAATTGGTCCAGCTCCTGCTGAACCGGATGAATTTTTGATCTGGCTTAAGTTTGGTAATGAGTGCATTTGTAGTCCTTTGATACTCCCTGCAGCTTTCCAACTGAAATGCTGTACCTTGGTAATGGACAGGGAGGTGGAAGCAGAGTCTGCAAGAGCTTGGCATTGCCCCATTATTCTGTGAAAGAATTCATAAATGCGTTTTTTTTTTTTCCAGCAAGCATACGTGCACTTCTTTTTTTAATAGGCGAACTTCGCAGTACTACTTCGTTGGGCATTTAAGGTGAAGACAAACCTGCTCACACAAGGACCATATAGGTTATCCCTTAACAACAAACTTTATCTAAAAAACTTTACTATAATTACACTCACTGTTCAGATCATCTTATCATTTACATTAAAGTATGCCTGATGCCAAAATGTTTTTTCTTCATTTGAAGTATGTGAGGGATAAAACCGATGCCCTTTTATTTTTTCCATCTGTATCTCATTAGAGATTTCTCTTCACTTGCTGACCTGTAGACTCCACATGAAGTGATGGGAAATACTTGTAACAGGAATAACATTTCAGCTTTATTCCTGTTCTGGTGGCAACTCAAAATTTTCCATATACTCTCCCTTTCAATGATGGTGACATCAGGACAATTAGAAAAAGTGACTATCCCCAACGGGGACACCAGCAGTAAAAGCGATTAGGGTGATAACCCCTAATCAATAACAATGACTTCAGCTATATTGTAAGCTGTCCACATACATATTAACTAAATAAAATAATACATTGAAAAAAACAAAGACTGCTTGTATAACCCAAACCTGGGCTCCACACCAATAAAGACATTTAGGAGGACATTACACAGGCATAGATGAGTGCTGCCCTCAGTGTTCTTTACACAAACTTCCCTTGTTGAAACTGCCTTTGTCTCCTTGAATCCCTCTTTACAAGTCTGTAACACAAGTGAGAGTCATACTGAAAAGCCAGTGTACTTTTCCCATATTTGAAATACTGCAGGAAGTTCAATATGGCCTAAAGGGAAATTAACATTCTTTCACAGTGAGGCAAACCACACAAAGTTTATTTTAATTTCTGCTACGCAACTTTTTTTTTTCTTTCTTTAAGCCGTTCGCTCGCACGAACATTTAATCCCACATAACACCTACTTGTGGCTTTCAAGGGGGAAAGGAGGAGGACTGTGGAAAGTTATCACTGGTGCTTTCATTCCAAACCCTCTCATTAGTAGGCTGCAAGCAGAGTGCAATCTCACAAATAGGCAGCTGGTGGCAGCATTGGGACAGGCAGAAAAGAACAAACTATTTTTTGTAGGTTTATAGAACGCTTCATCAATAACAGGAAACCCATACAAACACAATCATGGATGAAGCACTGTACACTTTATACACGTCCATATGTTAGAAAGGGGATAGCAATTAAACTGAACCGGTCAGTCTTTTTCACAAATGAACAGCAAAAATGTCACCCCCAAATATGTAACACAAATTGTCTGATGTTTTTGCCTGAAAACCCTCCTTTGTGTATCTCTCTGACTTAGTTTCACTATTACTGAAAGCCTTACTTTACGCGTATGCCCAGTTCTCCATGTAGAACGACAATGCTTTAGTCCCATAACCACCCTCCTTACCAATCTTTTCGCTATGGCGGTGTTTCCTTGAGGACTTTGGGTCCTTTCACACGGGCTTGTCCATGTACCAACTCCGCTTCGCTCAGCAGGGATCGATCCGCTGAGCATACAGATGCCTCTGCGCTCACCGTGCAGAGATGGACCCTGTCAAAGCCCCACTGCCCACCTGTCCATTTTTATAAAATTCTCTAGAGGGATGGAAAATAGGGTTTCCATCCGTCTGGATTTCATGGACAGGATCAGATCGGATGTCCGCAGACATGTCACCCCTGACATCCGCCACTCCATAGAGCTGAATGGAGCATCCGATCAGATTTGCCTAATAAACTGACAGGTGGACCTGATCAGAAAGCTTGTGTGAAAGGGCCCTTCGCATATTTAGGGATATCCTATCCCACAAGCCCATAAGTTATTTTTTTTTTAAATGTCTGAGCCTGCAGGTAAGTCCTCATGCACAGTGAACGTTATAAACTGACAGTAGGGTTAGCTGTAGAATGTTGCATTAAAAACGCAAGTTTGGCCGCGTTTTGCAGAGTTTTTGCATTATCGTTTTTTAGCATTTGAGAGTGTTAGAGCGTTTTTAAAGATAAAAAACTCTTCAAACGCAGCAGTTCTGGGTTTTATTCCAGCATGAAAATGCCCCTACCAAAAAACGATAAAATCCTATGTTACATAGTTAGGTTGAAAAAAGTCCATCTAGTTCAATCAAAAAAAAAAAAACACAACATAACTATACAATCCCACATACACAGTCCTTCACCCACAGTTGATACAGAGGAAGGCGAAAAACCCCAGCAAAGGATGATCCAATTTGCTAGAAGGGGGGAGAAAATTCCTTCCTGACCCCCCCCACCCCCCCCGAGAACCAAATCGGATAATCCCTGGATAAACTTTACCTATAAATGTTAGTACCCAGTTATATTATGTACATTAAGGAAAGAATCCAGGCTTTTTTTAAGGAAATCTACTGAGCTGGCCAGAACCACCTCTGGAGGGCGTCTATTCCACATTTTCACAGCTCTTACGGTGAAGAAACCTTTCCGTATTTGGAGATGAAATCTTTTTTTCTAGACATAAAGAGTGCCCCCTTGTGCTCTGTGATGACCTTAACCACTTAAGGACCGAGCCTCTTTTTGAGAGTTGGTGTTTAAAAGTTAAAATCAGGGTTTTTTTTTATGCTAGAAAATTACTTAAAACCCCCAAACATTATATATATTTTTTTCATAACACTCTAGAGAATAAAATGGAAGTTGTTGCAATACTTTGCGTCACACCGTATGTGCGCAGCGCTTTTACAAGCGCCTTTAAAAAAATTAAAAAAAAAAAAAATCACTGAGTGAAAAAATAAAACAGTAAACTTAGCCCAATTCTTTCCATATTGTGAAAGATACTTACACCAAGTAAATGGATACCCAACATGTCATGCTTCTAAACTGTGCCCCCTCATGGAATGGCGACAAACATTGGCACTTAAAAATCTCCATCTGTGACATTTAAAAATTTCTACAGTTTACCAGTTTTGAGTTAGAGAAGATCTAGTGCTAGAATTATTGCTCACCTCGTGCCTCATGTGTGGGTTGAACAACGCTTTCATATGTGGGCACGACTTTACGTATGGGTTCGCTTCTGTGTGCAAGCTCGGCGGGACGGGTCGCTTTAAAAAATTTTTTTCTTATTTTACTTTTAATTTTTTTATTTTTACGCTGTTCTTTAAAACAAAATGTGATCAATTTTATTCCTATTACAAGGAATGTAAACATTCCTTGTAATAGAAAAAAGCATGCCAGGACCTCAGTCAAAAATATCTCAAATCTCATATTTACACTTAAATGCAATAAATAAATGTCATTTGAAAAAAAAAAAAAAGCATCTTCCGCTCACTTGGCATCCAGGAAGTGAGGGGGAGCGGACCCAATCATCTCCGCTGCTACTGGCGGGTCCGGTAAGTGGCGAAGACGATGGGAAAGTGGCTGGAGGGGGGTGGGCACCTCTCCTGCCCCCCATAAAAGTGATCTTGTGGCGAATCCGCCACAGAGACCACTTTTATCTAAAAGCCGGCCGCCGTTTTTAAAAATACAGGGGTTATGGTAGCCATCTGCTACCATAGCAATGGTATTCCACCTCAAAGTACCGCTGTATAAATGACGGCGGGCAGTCCGGAAGTGGTTAAAGTGAATAACTCAACACGAAGGATGGGCTTCGCAACTGCCCGTGCCCGAACTAGCTAGGAAGCTTACACTGCGCAGAGCTAATCACAGGCATTGAGACATTTCCAGATTGCTGCAGCCGTGCATCGGGAAATGTCTCACTGCCTGTGATTAGCATTGCGCAATGTAAGCTTCCTGGCGGGCTCGGGCACGAGCAGTTGCGAACATGCCTGAGCTCATCCATGTATTTGTACATGTTGATCATATCCCCCCTTAATCTTCTCTTCTCAAGAGAGAATAAATTCAGTTCCTTTAATCTTTCTCTCATAGCTAAACTCCTCCATGCCTCTTATAAGTTTGGTTGCCCTTCTCTGCACTTTCTCCAGTTCCCCGATATCCTTTTTAAGAACTGGTGCCCAAAACTGAACTGCATATTCCAGATGAGATCTTACTAATGATTTGTACAGGTGCAAAATGATATATCTCTCTCTGGAGTCCATACCTCTCTTAATACAAAAAAGGATTTTGCTCACTTTGGAAACCGCAGCTTAGCATTGCATACTATTATTAAGCTTATGATCTACCAAAACCCCCAGATCCTTCTCCACCATTGATACCCCCAAAGTTATACTCCCCCTAGTATGTATGATGCATGCATATTTTTAGCCCCCAAGTGCATAACTACATTTATCAACATTAAACCTCATTTGCCACACAGTTTCCCAATTAGTGCACTGAGGTGTTGGAAACATACTGTAAGGACGTTATTCCACTGCATAGCTTGGTGTCATCTGCAAACACTGAAATGGTACTTTTAATCTAAGACTCTATATCAGTTATAAAGATATTAAAAAGTAAGGGTCCCAATACTGAACCTTGGGGTACACCACTGATAACCTTAGACCATTCAGAGTGTGAATCATTAACCACTACTCTCTGAATACCAGTTTTGTATCCATATACAAATTGATTTTTCCAAGCCTGTAGACTTTACCTTACACATTGACACCATTCCCCACATGGCTAAAAACTTTTTCCAAGTATACCAACATCAAAATCCACCCCTCTGCCCAAGGTTTTACTTAACTCCTCATAAAAAGAAATCAGGTTAGTTTGACAACTTCTGTCTTTCATGAATCCATGCTGTGAACTCATCTATGTGGTCTTTTATTAAACTCTCCAGTATCTTTCAGACTATAGAAGTGAAACTAACAGGTCTATAGTTACTTGGTAAAGACTTTGAACCCTTTTTAAATATGGGAACCACATTGGTACTATTCCAGTTATTAAAAAGAGTCCCTAATAATCATAAAACCTAATTTAAAAGAAAAGATAACTGCAGATAGCTTCTGGTACCTTCTATTAAGCAGGCCGTTTGACAGTTCTTTCACCATAAAACAGTGAGTCCTAGGACCAGAAACCTTATACATTTTCCCACAATGGCTCATGAAGATTTACGAATGCTTAGCACACCTACCTATGTGCTTTTCTCACCTAGATATTAGACAACTGCTCAGCAGCACCACAGTGCATATAACAAAACTACCTAAAAGCCAATACAAATTTTCCTACAACTATTAAATTATCATATTGAGAAAGATATATAGGAACAGAGCAGTATTGCTATAGTTTAAGTGCTCCGGTGGGACAGATGTTTAATGTTTCAAATAGATTATGATTTTCTTCTCAGCTGAGCGTTTCGATGGCTGAAAAAAAAAAAAAAAAAAAAAACAGCACTGAAATGCTTGCGTGACATGAGCCTGCGAGATTTGACAGTAACGAATCTTAAGAGTGAAACCTCTAGGCAGGCGCTGTCATCTGTGATGGGCTATCAGAAAATGGAACTATGGGCTTCAGATTAGTTGTTATCACAGGATAGGATGGAGAACTACACAACGATCATATTCCTAAACCCAATAGCAGTGCCACAGCCAGAATGCTAAAGTGAAGCAAACTAGGGGATCATTATCTTGATACATTTTTATTCTGACAACTGTATATGGCTAATAAATGTAATGAGGATATTTAGAATGCAATTTATTTCTAGTGATTTTTCACATTTATGTGTAGACCAAGCTAACCAATAAAATATAAGGGGACGGGAGTTGGGGCAAACTAAAACACTGCCCAGAAAGCTTATACCCTCGCACATGGCTATAACGTTAAGGGGCGATTTACATCAATGAGTTGTGGGAATACATGTTACATGCATTGACATTCATTTTTAGTACCACCCCAATACACTAAGACAACACATTATGGCAGACCTTGACAATCCCAAGGTCGCAATGGCGACCAGAAATCGCATCCTGGTGAGTGACAGCCGCTCCATCTCTCCCCTCACTATCTTAAAATACAGCGTCTCCTATTCAGCGTGAGCCGTTCTCTGCTTTATCTAACAGCTGTTAAACTTGGCAAGCTACCTGGCATATTTGTTTATACTTCGGAAGAAAAAAAGAACAATGCATCTTCTCCTTTTATCAAAGGAATTATTGTGCTGTATGAGGGAAGGTTAACCATTTAATGACTAAACATTTTCTGACATTTGTGGCTTACAAGTAAAAATCCAATATTATCCGTTAGAAAATGAATTCGAACCCCCAAACATTATATATATTTTTTAGCAGAGACCCTAGAGAATAAAATGGCGGTTGTTGCAATAATTTATGTCCCACGGTATTTGCGCAGTGGTCTTTCAAACACCATTTTTTGGAAAAAATACACTTTAATGAATAATAATTTAAAAAAACTAAACCGTAAAAGTTAGCCCATTTTTTTTTTTTTTGTATAATGTGAAAGATGATGTTACACCGTGAGAAACATGATCTTTATTCTAAGCAACAAAATTGTGATCAAGCCCTGTGTACCATCAATCATTACCACTCTATGTGCAGCTGGGCTCCAATATTTTATGGTGACTGGAAACCCAGAACAATGAATAGTCACCATGGAGGACACACACGTAGGCAGGAAGTGGCTGCAAAGAGGAAGCAGAAGATCAGAAGCACTGGAATACTTCTTTCACCTTTTTTTTTTTTGTATTGTATTTAAAATGTCACTAAAGCTTCATTTAGATGTGCAGTTGGGTGGTAAAAATGTGCAGTAGAGACATGTTTTTGCCACCCACCAATGGCCACCCTTAAGCTGTATTAGGCAGCAGATGAGGGCTTTTTACATGTCGCAGTCACGAAGCAGTAGACATAATAAGGAGTTTCCCCATAACAGATTTTTTTGGTGTCACTCTTTTTGGCCAGGCTATAACCCTGATGCAACGGTGTTGCGTTGGAGTTATTGACTGGCTGCTCTGCTGTAAGTTAGGGTTAGGGGGCGCAAATTATTTGCCTTACCCCAGGCGCTGACAACCCACACTACACTAAAAAAACCTGGCTCCTAACTTTTTTAGCTGGCTCCTAGATTCAAAGCCAATTTGTCAGGCCCTGCATTATGGTGCATTGTGACACATTTTGTGATGTCCAATATTTGGTACATTTTGGTGCACTGCAAGTACACGGATTTCAATAGGCTGCCTTAAAGATACGTATGTTAGCACCAGACAAACGCTAGCTCAATTGCATTAACGGACTGCAGAAATTTAAATTAAATGGTCCCCCACAGTGTTATTGCTTTTTTCAGCCCCTGTCACTGGTCAGTTTATAAATGTGGAAATAAAGAGATACGAGAGATCATTATCAGAATGCAATTTTTTTTTAAAGAGAATTGCCCTCTAAAAGGGGAAGGTAAGACTACTGGTGACTCATGAGAGAATCAGTCAATATTCTGCATATCATGTTACCCACTACTAAGACCAAGCTAATCCTCCTATTCCTTTTTAAATGGAAGTGGAGTCTCCTGAGTAGCAGAACAGTAAGGAGCAGTTACTTAGCCAAACATCCTGTATACAGTATAACATACAGTACGTCAGTAAATTGGCAACCTATGCTGCAGCATTGCTGAACCGCAATCTTGCCAGCACATAAGTGGACCCAATCCAATGTGGTACTCTACTTGGCATTGTCTGCCAGCAGATAGGTGTTGCAGTTTGGTATAACCAAGAAAGTGACAGGTACAAAAACGAATAGCAAACATTTTATTTAAGTCTTGGATAGAGTTGGGATAAATTAGAACCTGTCTGGTTTTTAATGCACCTGAGTCCTGTTAGGGAAACTTCTCCCTTCTATTTGTGCTGATGAACAATGTCACAGAGACAGAAGGTGATGGGAAGCCCAGAATTTTACGGTTTGGTTTTTTTTTTTTCAAATGTTTTATTTATATCAACGGAGACAGGTAAATCTGACAATACACAAAGTTGTCACTATTTCACATAGTATAACCAAATGGGTTAACTACACAGTTATCTAAAATACAAACAGAAACTAGTAATTGAGACCGTTGTAGTGCGGTTGGAGAGTTTACTCCGTTCAACATTGTCATTCGTGTGTGTCTCAACATAATTATTACCAGAATTTTACAGTTTAAGGCCTCATGCACACTGCTGCTCCTAAACTCAAGTTTAGGAACTTTTGGTTATTTTTTTCCCAAGCCCCTGAACTCAACTCAATAAAAGCCTATGCACACAGACTTTTACCAGATTGTAGGAGCAGCAGAGTTTAGAGGCAGTCAAAGCTCCTCTCCTTAATGCAGAACAATTGCGTTAGCAGCTTGCAATGGGGGCACTTGGCATGATGAGGGTAGAACCAAGAGTGCCGGAAGGGGAAAGGAGGAGGACCGAGGCTGCTCTGTGGGAAAGGATTAGAACACCAAACAATTTTTACTGCCGCGTCACTGCTGGGAAGATTTTTCTTCTCAAATTTTTCCGATGACCATTACCACCAAATGTAAAAGAAAAACCTAAATGTGGTCCCCAGAACAGTAACAGAGGGGAAATCTCCCAAATGGGGACACCAGTTCCGGTTACTACTACTGGAACAGGAAGTGATGGGAGAAAAAAAACAAACAGGAGGTTATAACCTATTACTCTATCCAAAATGGCAAAAAAAAAAAAAAAGGTTGCCTTTTCAGATGTGTGGTTCCATTCTGCATGTAGGGCAGCCCGCTCAAATCAATGGGCTGCCCTATCTGCAGAAACGCGGGGAAAAAAAGTCCTCCCCCCTTATTTTTTTTTCCCTTTAAACTGCACCACACCGAATCACATGGTCATGCGGCACCGTGTGGTTCAGCAGGCAGGAAGACACACCATATTTTCAGGCACGTTTGGGGGGTTGGGGCAATAAGAATAATTCTCTCCCCCACGCATCTCAGAGGGTCGGGAATGCATGCATTTTTTAATGCATTCCCCACACGCTTATATTTGAACCTAGCCTTAAGCACAACACATACTTTAACCTTTTTCAAAACAAAACATTCTTCAAAAATAAAAATGCATAATGTCCAAAGCCTTGCATATAACTGTGGCTTATTTATTTAAAAATGTCAAGATGCTGCCAAGAAACAGACTATCTGCAGACTTTCCCCAAAAAAGATCAGAAAACAGTCACGCATCTAAAGCCTCTGAGAGCAAAGACCCAGATTTTTTATGACAGAAAAAAAAAAATGCCATCAGTTGCATAATTGGCCACTTCCCTTAACAATCTTCAAGAAGCAGCACAGATGCAATTAACAGATGAAGACACTGGAGGGCAGCACTAAGCCGCTCTCCATCCTGCTGGATTGAAGTATCATAAGCCAGGACACAGAAGAGATTTCAGATAGTGTACAGGGGGTGATGACAGGCAGGGGTGATGACAGATCTACAGCACTGCTCTGCCACAGGTGCTTGTGGGAAGAAATGGTGCAGGGAGTGCACGTTACAGACAGCTCTCTACACTCTGCTGTAGTATTCATGAAAGGTCTATTTTAACTGCATCAGGCAAGGTCTGGCCGAGTGACGTATTTATTAAAAAAAAAAAAAAAAACACACTTCATGCTTCACAACAAAAAGGGTAATTTATTGAGGAGACATAAGTAGACATTAGAACACTGAAGTGCCCAGCAGGGAACGCTGGTTACCAGAGTGCACAAGCTGTACAAGAGACTATTTTGAAGAAATACTCATTACTCTTCCACAGTTCCCCATCAGGGCTCAATTTTCTCAAGATCAAAATCAGCTGCCCATTTTATAGGTCAGCAATCCATCAGAGGGAGGCAGGGAAAGTGAGGCTGAACTTGAGCACATTCACTGATGGCTAGCGGGGGCTGGAAAGATACACCGGCGGCCTGGCACAAACTTTGGGCTTATCACTCTTTCAATATATACAGTGGTCTGCCCAGAGTTCAAGGCAAGATAAATGCAGCGTAATTGCTTCTTGCAATACTAATCCCAATGCTCAGGGAAGAAGTTCAACCTGGAATTACACTGAAGGCTTTTGTGATATATACCGTATATGTGATTGCCCATCAAAAACAAACTAATTCATAATCAGCAGATGTCAAGGAACTTAAATTACCCTCATTAGGAACAGAGGATTGACTGAATAGCAGTTGTGTCTGATATTTCCTACTGAAGCCAAAGCATTAAAGCTCAACTCTGAGAATAACCACCCACCCTGCAAGGGTTAAATGCTGGTGTAGTTTAGGGGTGGAGGAATAGGGTGCAATATATGTGAATACCAATCAATGAAAATACCTAAAGATCAAAAATGCAGGGGGAAAAAAAAGCAGCTGCCATCACTAAACAAGGGCTTTCACTTCACTTACCAACAATAATATATAAATAAAAAGTGCTGTGCTACTCTTATTAATCAGTGAACAAATGAAAGAATATAATAAAATGAATCAAGTTGTCAATTAAGTTAGCTTGCAATGAATGACTAAAAAAAATGCTAGTGCTAATATAGATGTCACTCAAATAAATCAACTGTGCAAAATTTCAATAAATGTCCATGCAAGATCTTTCAACTGAAAAGTGCAGGTGTGAATATATATATATATCACAACCCCTACTGACGAAGTCCACGCCTTGACAACACACATCTAGGGGGCGGGGCCAATGTATTGACACATTGGCCATCTTGGGATGTTGTGTACGGGTTTATGACAATTACAAATAAATTATCCAGGCAGAGAAAACTAGATTTCGCCTTATTTTTTGCATATATGCATGTTATAAGGATCGTGGTCGCCCTGGCCGGTAAAGAAGAAAAGCAAGTGCAGAATCTGTGTTCATGCGAGCATCACGCCAGTAGTCTCCTGTCATCATCAGAGGGGAATACAGATGTGTTGTTTTAGTTGTAAGGTGAGCAGTTGGTGACACCGGTGGAGGAGAGCACTTGCACTTTTTTGCATAAGTTTGCACTATTGGTGATCTGAATGACTATCAAGATCTAAGTTTATCAACTTTATTGCACTTTTGATGAACTTTGATATATTTCTTAGCACTAGCACGTTTCATTTGCACGGACATTTAGGCTGGATTCACACCTATGCATTTTTTGTGCTTTTTGCATTTTCCAGTTTTGCACTGCAGTCCATTTAACATGGTTTCCTATGGAACAAGTTCTGCAGTGCAAATCTGCAAAAAGCACTAAAAATGAATAAGTGTGAATCCAGCCTTATTGTAATTTTGCACATTTATTTGAGTGACATATATATTATCACTAGCATTTTTTTCAGTCATTCATTGCTATGTCACATAATTGAGAATTAGATTTATTTTATATTCTTTCATGGGTTCACTGATTAATAAGCACAGCATTGTTTATTTGTATATTAGAATAGGGTGTAATACATAACCTTTTCCTCATTCTGGAAGGCTCTCTCTATCTGTGCAAGTGGTCCTCAAAGTTTCTTCTCTAAGGTGCTCTAGCCCAGTGTTTCTCAACTCCAGTCCTCAAGGCAAACCAACAGGTCATGTTTTCAGGATTTCCCTCAGATGAAATGGCTGTGGTAATTACTAAGGCAGTGAAACTGACCAAATCACCTGTGCAAAATAATGGAAGGTCTGAAAACATGACCTGTTGGTGTGCCTTGAGGACTGGAGTTGAGAAACACTGCTCTAGCCAATGGTCACACGCTTATGTCATTAAGTACAATGCAGGGCAAACAACCTGCTGGAGTGAGGAGTAAGGCAAGCATTACACCTCATTACCCCTAAACTACATGCATATTGAATCTTGCAATGGGGGGGGGGCAACCTGGGTTGCCACCTCATCCCTTTAAAAAAACGAACACACATTAATTACACAGGTTCTGTGGCTGATTAACGTTGTAATTAAACACACATGGTGCCTCATTTGCATTAGGGTCCTTTCACACATACGGTCCATTTGTTTGAACAGTTCAGTCACTTAAAAAAAAAAATGGATGAAGTTTACATCAGTTTTTCACCCGTTTTTTTAAATCTGCCAGCTAGAGTCCTTAACTACTTGAGTCCTGTACTCATGTTTTCATGCAAAAACGGACTGTTCGTCCGTTTACATACCTGTTTTTTGTCTGATTCGTTTAACGGATGAAAAATAGGGCTTTCGTCCGTTCAAAAAAAAAACGGATGATGATGGAAGTGGATGAAAAACGGACGAACGGTCCGTATGTTTGAAAGGGGCCTTAGATTAGCCTCAGAACCTGTATAATTCATATGTTGTCAGGTTTAAAGGGATAAGTTGTCAACCCTAGTCCAACTGCTAAGGGTATTTTTGCTGTAATTCCTGGAGTCCAGCTTTAAAACACACGTGAATACTGAATTAACATTTCATGAGTTGCCATTGACTTCAATAGAGAATGCAACTCAAGTGTGTGTATGAGGGGGGGGGGGGGTTTACAAATTTGAAGGTACATTTTCAGCCAAAGAGCATCCACAGTGAAATTGAAGAGAAGATCTGAAACCTCCTTCAAGCCCTGTACAAACTTATGAGAACAGCAGTGAGCCAATCACGTGTTCAGTACTGTTGCAAATCATGGAAATGCAAAAGGGTATATTTAGTATCTTTACATTACAGAATTTCTTGTATTCTATAATTCATCTAAGGAAACCGTCAATTCCCATGGGTGGTTAACTGAGCGAATTGGGGAAAAAACAAAATACATCTCGAATATGCAGTATATTGGGAGGATCAGGGCAAGCCAGACCTCAATATAAAATTGCAATGAATTGTAAGACACAATGAACTTTCAGGCCTGGTTCACACCTATGCATTTTGTAGTGCATTTTCAGTTTTGCAGAAACACACTACAGTCCATTTAACATGGTTTCCTATGGGTCATGTTCACAACTGCGCATTTTATGGAAAGGGCCAGGGGCTTTTTTTTGGTTTTTGGTTCCATAGACATCAATGGATCAAAAACATTTATTGAAAAAAAAAAAAAACGCAAAACGCACCTGGAATATGCAAACTGCAGCCTGCATAGGTGTGAACCAAGCCTAATGGGTCTAAATGGGAAAAATTCTAAAATTAAAGTGGTTGTCTACCCAAGGATTAAAAAAAAAAAAAAAAACCCTGCAAGGCAAAGGCATAATGAGCTAGTATGCCGCATACTAGCCCATTATGAAATACTCACCTTAGAACGATATAAAGGGTAAATAGAACTAGTGCGCAAACCAGTAGGTAAAATAAGGTGGTAGTTGCCAACACAGATAAGGTAACCTGATACCAAAAAAACTATTTGCAGTAGAGCATGTGTAGTGCTCACCAATAAACACAATCTGCCCATAGGATCAGAAAAGATTATGCATCAAAAAGTATGTGAATTAAAAAAAAAAAAAAAAATCCAACTCAAAAAAAGATGGTGTAATAACTAGGAATCACCACAAGATGTCACATGTGCACTCATCACATTACAATTGATATAGGTCTTTCTATGTACAGGTGCTCCCCTAGTTACAAACATCCGACTTACAAACGGAGGGAGACAACAGGAAGCGAGAGGAAATCTCCCCCTAATAAGGGAAATTCACTCCTGTAAGAGTTATGGGAAAAAGGTGTCTCCACTGATGCTTTATCACAAAGCTTTGTTTCAACAACAACCCAAAATTTTCAAAATCCAATTCTCATTGGGACAGGAAATGAGGTGAAATCTTCTGAGCAGAATAATAGACAGCAAAACAAACATTAGAGGGTGTTAACCCTTCCCTATGCTATCCAAAAAGCTTAAAAATAGTATTTTTGGACGAAGCTACACTTAAAAAACGTACCTGTTCCGACTTGCAAACAAATTCAACTTATGAACAAACCTGCAGTCCCTATCTTGTTTGTAACCTGGGGACTGCCTGTATGTGTGGCAGTCTAAGTCTGACTTAAATAAAGTGCAATTGCAATAGAGACATACTCAGGTCCAACATAAAAGCAATCAGAATGTGCTATATATATATATATATATATATATATATATATATATATATATATATATATATATATATATATAAAATGCAGTGTAAAAAAGAAATATATCCACAAAACTGTAAAATCTGGGAGGTGCAATAATTAGAATTCATCACCGGAGGTCATCTATGCACTCTTAGTAGAGATGATTAATCAAAGGGCATCAATCAGAATCTTATACAATCAAAATCTTTCCATGTATGTGTGCAAATACAAAAAAAAAAAAAAAAAAATTGCAATATAAATGAGATATTTCCACTCAATATGAATACAATCAGATGTGTTAAGTATAAATAAAGTGCAATAGTGATAATAAAACATATAGTTCAAACAAAGTGTCTGTGCAAAAAAGTGCTGCGAATAATAATAATGGAATTGGACCAGCATAGAGCACGATGGAATCAGTAGAATGTATTGGATTGGGAAAATGTAATTTATAAAAAATAAATATATAAAAATAAATAAAAAATATTTTGCAAATGTCCCAAAGTAAATATTCTTGAATTGTAATAGTACAAAAAAAGATCTATTGCTGGCTCCAAACGTTAAGTCACTGCACACAAAGAAGCTATCACCAAAAAAGGGGAGGGACAGGGTGACCCAGCCCCTGGAATCCCAGCTCAGCACGCTTCACTCGTGGGGTGCCTGGCCGCTTACCTCCCAGAGCAACCCCAATGGGTCTAGTAGCGCCTAGAGATGGATAAATAGAGTCTTCTCCTGCCAGCCCCAGAGTATCTCTACCGAACTTGGGCATTGTGTGGGGGGTACGGTCATCAAATCCTTCCAGACACGATTCCTTTTTTCCCTGAGACGGATTCTACACCTCTCACATATTCATAAACAAGGAAGGAAGGGGGACTCCATGGTGTAGTATGTATAAACTCACATTTATTAAAAAAGTAGTAACTCAAATAAAAGACTGTAGATCTCAGCATCAAACAAACAGCAGGTTGTGTAAAACGATGGGACTTCCTGTCTCGGCCATGACAGGAAGTGATGTCACCTGGCTCCTCCCTGCACGTTGCGTCACAGATCACGTGACTTCTTCAAAGGTTTTACCGCAGAATGAAGCTCCCGCAGGGCTGCCCGGTCCCTGCAGAGGGAGCTGACATCTTCGCAGTGTGGCTTCTTCCGGGATCGCGGCTCCGACGCTGTGAGTGGCCGGAGCCGCGAGACATCACTCCCGCACATGCGCACTGGAGCCCGTCTTTCTGGTGGACTTTCCTACAGGGTCTGGCGTCTTCGCTGGGACATCACTGCGCATGCGCCGTAATGTCAGCAGCTGCATTGCAAGTGGAATATCTCCTAAACCCTACAGGTTTAGGAGATATTCATTTTACCTACAGGTAAACCTTATTATAGGCTTACCTGTAGGTAAAAAACACTTTTTTGGGTAGACAACTGCTTTAAGTTTTCTAATAGGTTAAAAGAAAAATGCACAAGCCTGCCTCTAGGAACACTTAGAAAGAGACGCATTCTGATCATGCAGAGTTGAAGCGTAGATTTATAACTTGTTATCCAGCACAGTGCAAAAAGAACAAAGATACGTGTCATGACAAGAATGAATTGAAGCCACTGCTATGTTTTCCCACTGCTCCCATAATTTGCTTCCAAGAAAAAAACATTTCCAGGCAGACTGCTGGCTAATTTTCACTGGAAGACAAGTGACATCTCCACTGCCTGGGTGACTAGAGCAGTGCTTTAGTGAGAACCAAAAAGAAAGCCTGCATTTGATTGGTTGTTCTAAACATCACATACTTTCTTCCTTCACATAGTATTCATCCTTACATGACAGTTTACAGAGAGCCTGAAGAATCAGACATGCCACCGGTGAGCTGTTTTTGAAGGTGCACTGAACATCAGACAAGAACTAGGACATGTATGGTTCCCTTGGAGGATACGAATTACCATCACCTGTCACCTGAGTAAGTGAGGACATGGGATATTACATCAATGTAATTATGGACAGGCAAGTAACTTCCTCCACCCATTGTCTTTGGTGAAGCATCTGCCTATGTATTGTATCTTTTCAAACTGAGAGCTATGGTTCACCAGTAATTAAAAGGAATTGGATTCCATTGCAGATCTCCTCTTGAAAATGTCAGCTGCCTGGCTATCACTGAACATTTCTCTCTGTTTGAATGACAAGCCGGATTTTAGATTTAGATTTGCAAGTAACTATTTCTCATAGTAATTAGGCACTTGTGAGAACGAAGGCCTGATTCACACCTATGCATTTTTAGTGCTTTTTGCAAATTTGCACTGCAGTCCATTTAACATGGTTTCCTATGGAACACGTTCTGTAGTGCAAATCTGCAAAATGCAAAAAGCACTAAAAATGCATAGGTGTGAATCAGGCCTAATATTGAAAGAAAAGCTGTACAAAGTGAAATACAAAAGCTGCATTGACAGCGCTAAATACAGTAAGTACCTGTAATAAATAAAATAACGCACAGGAGGTATGTCACCCCAGCCCCAACAATCAAGATTGTCAAAGACCCCCAACTCAAAAATCAAGGGAGAAGTTGTTGGTGATGGAGAGAAGCTTGTGGACGCTGTATTACTGGAAAGGGGTATTGGAGGGTTTGTCGTCACTTTAAACTCACTGCATAGGCAGAATAGTCAGGGAACCAAAATTTCTTGAAGGAGATGTCAGCAACTGCAGCCTCCATGCATCTTAGAGAAAACGCCACACAATTCCTGCGCTTGGATGTATAAACCAATAGAGTAGGCCTGACCAGGGATGCAGTTTTTTATATATGCAACTTCCACTCTTTTATGTGCGCTAAAAGATCTTGCTGCCCTCTTCAGGACCATGGGAATCCGAAAACACTAGAGAAGGATACAAAAGAGAGAGGGGCGCACCGACCTTGTGCAACACCATAAAACCATTTATTTAAAAATTAAAATCCAGCATAAAATATACTCACAAGCGGAGCAGTGTCAAAGGCACATAAGTAATATACAGTGACATCAGTCTATCACCACCACAGCTATGGAGGATCCAGATGGCATCATTTGCAAGGCTAACGCGTTTCCAGGGCGAACCCTCTTTTTCTGAGGCTCTAAAGAAGTGGGTTCGCCCTGGAAACGCGTTAGCCTTGCGAATGATACCATCTGGATCCTCCATAGCTGTGGTGGTGATAGACTGATGTCACTGTATATTACTTACGTGCCTTTGACACTGCTCCGCTTGTGAGTATATTTTATGCTGAATTTTAATTTTTAAATAAATGGTTTTATGGTGTTGCACAAGGTCGGTGCGCCCCTCTCTCTTTTGTAGCCTCCATGCATCTGCAATACAAATTTTCCTTTGAACTCTAATTGTAGCTATTGAATGTGCCAATTTAGGCCCCTTTCATATGGGGCGGATGCGTTGGACGGACTCCGCCAGCTCAGCGGGAGATCAATTCGTTGATCCCCGCTGAGCAGGCGGATGACAGGTCTGTCTCTGCTCACTGTGCAGGGACGGACCTGTTAGAGCCATGCTGTTCTCTATGGGGAGATCGGATGAAAACGCCCTTCCGTTTTCACCCAATTCCATCCACTGTTTTGAGCGGGGCTTGTCGAATTGGATGGCAGGCGGGTGTCAGCGAACACATCTCCACTGACATTCGCCTGCCCACAGTAGTAAATGGGTTGCCCGCTCGGATCCGCCTGAAAAACGGACAGCGGATCCGAGCGGGCTGATAGTGTAAAAGGGGCCTAATGCTTTACGCAGCACCACGGACAACTATATGCGACTTAACACTGGCTGCACCCCTGGCCCAAGGGAATGGGAGGAAATCTACGATGCATGTGCCACCCTCCAATGTTGTCTGAGTAATGGACAGAAATTGTGGTGAAGTCATGATCGGGACCACATATGATCGAGAGTTCTCATCCATCACTCTCCATGACAGATCAGCAGGTTGTCTGTAATTTGGTATGTTAAAACATTCCCACTTTCCATATTCAACATTCTCCAAAGCAAACCACAATCCTCCCCCAGGCCGGCACTTGATCTATAGCAATTGCAAATAGCTTCACAAAAAGCAGGATATATACGGCAACCCAGATGAGGCCTTATAACATGCTGAATAATCAAGAGCTTTTCCACATCAGGTAGCAGCTATGGCAAATTAAAGAAATTTTATATAAATAGTGAACAGTGGTTACCAAATCCTCGGAGGATAAAACCACCGGAATTGTGTGGGCCACAGCTGTCCAGCAGATATTCTGTAAGAGGGGTTTTAAAATGCCTCATTACTTTTCCCATTTATAAACCCAGCTTCATGTAGCCGTGTGCTGGAAAACACCCATCATGATGTGAACAAAACTGACAAGCTCGGCCCTTCACAGAATGTCATCCACCACAGTTTAACATTATTATGTGGAACCAGAGGAGAGGCAGTGGTCACTTGTCACTCATCCAGCAGGTCACACTAGCAAAGCGGAGCAATGGAATTTTGTGAATGCTGAAGAGTTAAAACACCTTACATCTCTCAATGACTCCACTGGAGACATATCTATGTTGAGTTCTTGGGTTTGCACATTTGCAGTAACCATTATGATGGTGTTCCACTTCTCTGGATTTGGAGAACATAATAAAAAACACAAAGGTGGCCAGAACACCCTAAAACTCTCAGTGTGCAGTCACAGAGTTGAGAACTACAGCAGGGAGATCTCGCTGTTGAAATATCTAAGGTATCACCAACTGGATAACCATCATTTTTGAATGTACTAAACCTTTAGCACACATATGAACAGATCTATTGAAAAATTAGTCATATTTTAACTACAGTTGGTAGATTTGCAAAAAAAAAAAAATAAAAAAAAAAAACAAACAAAAAAGAAAGTACAAAGACAAAAATGGCTAAGTACCCTGGTGTGACTAGGCTTTAGCAGTTTGTGTTAAATGACACAACTTACATATATTAAAGCGCCCAGTTAAGCTTTTATATTGATGGTGAGGATTAAAATCTCTATGCAGTGTAATCATAGACGCGTACTCTATTTAAAATCTTTAACTCCATTAGTGACACATAACTGAAATTGCAACTCATTAGCACTTTGATAGTATTTAACACCAAATTCACACTACTGTTAACCACGATAGTTGGAGAATCAGACTGCCAGTGTTACAGAAACATTTTATGTATACATCAATGGCAGCTTTAAAGAGAAATGGTGTTTGGTCAATATTTTTGGAAAGTTAAAAACATATTTATATAGAGTCTTAACTCTACAAGGGTGTTAGGGAATGCATCCTATAAGATATTTCAAAAGTATGCTGGGCTTTCAAATATGAAAGTCCAGCACTACCTCTGTGCTTTCTGGCAAAATATTAGTCCCCTCATTAAAGAGAAGGTAGAATGTATTTTATAGTATTGTATTCTGAATTATAACTATAGAATTCATCTTAAATTAACTTTTGATACTTCCACATTTGTGCCACCATCTTCTTATTTTTATAATTGTGGGGACTTGTAGATTAACTTGAGTTAGGGTGGATTATCTAGTACAATGGCTCTACCTAATTGCTGTACAGCTGTTGAGATAGAATATCCACGACACAAGGATGTCATTGTTTTCAATCAGTCGATATGAAAAGATGCAGCAACACACAACCACTGGGGTTGATTTACTAAAACTGGAGACTGCAAAATGTGGCGCAGCTGTGCATGGTAGCCAATCAGCTTCTAGCTTCAGCTTGTTCAATTAAACTTTGGCAAAAATAAACGGTTAGCTGACTTATTTTCTATGCAGAGCTGCACCAGATTTTGCACGCAACCGTTTTAGTAAATCAACCCCAGTGTATGACTGTAAAACTGGAAGAAGGAAATGAGTATGTAATTAGCAAATATAGCTGCCCTGATGCACAGAATCCAGCACTTTATTTACATTAATCTGGTATTATACATACACATATATACCTTGAAAAAATTGAAGAAACGATACATTTCTTATAAGATGTTGCAGTTTCTGGCTTCATAGGAGGGCCTCCCATTATGGACACATTCAGGTCTGTGCTTAGCAAAGCAATTAAAACCACCCGCTGAATAATGCAAGTGGACATTATAAAAAATTGGTACCATTTTATATGTACCAGTTTTAAAATAAAATAATAATAATAAAATAATAATAATATATATATATATATATATATATATATAATGTGTCACTAATGTACTCCAAAGTTTATATGCACAATTTCTTTCAAAGGATATTTTATTAGTCATTTGTTGCACATGTTTTTTACAAAATTTGCCTCTTAAAGGCTAAGTTCCATTTTTTTTCCTCTAAATTCCAGCTTCCCTAAGAAAAAGCTCTGTCTATCTTTTAGTATAGAAATCTCCCCCATCACCTCTCCTGCTATTTAGTATGAGAAAACTAAGGCCGGCCATACACCGTTCAAACCATTAATGGGCAGGCTGAATGTACCAAGCTTGGGTACAACCAGCCTGCCTGATTCTTTTGCAGTTATCGTTAGCTGCTGCCGCGGTTGCAGGAAAGAAATTTGCTCTATGTATGGTGGCCTTAGTGAGACAGTTCACCAACTGACCTCATTAACACACAACCTGCACCTGCCCTCCACCTCCATCAGATTGCTCCCACTCACCTCTGCAATTTCATGCTTCTGCATTATGCAGGCAATGTCTGTCAGCACTGTTCTCCCTCTATACACAGCCATTGATTGTTTTGTACCTTCTTGCATAGATCGCTCATTTGGCAGAGTATGCAGGAGCTGAGTGATCACATACCAGCCTATGTGGAGCAGAGGTGTAGTATTGAAAACAGGAGAAGTTTGTCCCTGAAAGTCTGTAACACTCACCATACATTATACAATCTGTACAATCTTCTTTAGATCTACCATCAACTATATACTGTAAAGTGATGGATAGATAGGCGTGTCCTCCTATTATAACATTTTGGTGAATCTAAAGGAGATTGTATAGCATATGGCCACTTTTATACACCTAAAATGAACTAGTTGCACTTTTGGTGCCATCAATTGTTAACGGCACCCCAAATGTGGAAGCAAATAAGCATTTTGTCACGTGCAAATAATGCATGACAAAAAAGTGTGAAACACAGTGCTCCAAAATGCCCCATGAACCATTTTGCTGTGTTTGTTGTACAGCCATTGAAATCAATGGGCTGCCCTATGTGTATCGTGGAAAACTACACCAAAAAACGTGCACTCCCACTACGCTGTGTGCATGGGGTTCGGAAAGCAAAATTGGTGTGTTTACACCATCCCCCTCTTCCCTGAGCTGAACCTGGATTACAAGAACATTGACAGCTGAATGTCTCTCTCCCATGTACAAAACTGGCCATGCACTATGCAATCTGATTGTACAATTTCCTTCAAATTTCCCAAAACTACGTACTAAGAGGACCTACCTTGTACCAAATCAGGAAGACTTTGGCACATAGCTGATAGATCTAAAGGAGATTGTACGATCAGATTGTATTGCATATGGCCACCTTAAAATGTTAGTCAACCCACAACAGTAAAAATAAGTTGGTATATGCAGTAAAGCATGCTTGTTGTACTCACTGTGGAACCTAAAGGGTTAATTCTTCGCATTGTGTAAAAAGGCTGTTTGATCCTGTCTTCTCTGATCCTCCCCTTCGTCCACTGTCCCCAATCCATCTCCTGATAAGACAGAGCCTTGGAGTCAGTCTGTACATGCTCAGTTTGCTGTGTATTGCTATTGCTAAAGAGTTTTTTTTTTCTTCTTTATTGGAAGGGTGCATGTGATCAGCACAGAGCCCAGACAGAGGGCCAGGGGTCCTACAGCCTCATAGGACAGTCAGAGGAGTGAAAACTGCTCCAACATGCTTTAACCAGACAGTGATAGAAGTCATAAGACTGCTATATACTGCTGATGAGAAAAGGTATTTATCAGTTTATATTTACTAAAAGAATTGCATTTCCATGTTCTGTGTATTGTGGGAGACCAGATATAGTGAATGCAGGGCCCTGGGTTTAGTAACACTTTAAAGGAAGTAGTAGAAAAAATAAAATGTAGTAATAATGGAGGTGTGGTCCAGAGAGGTAAACTCCCTATTCTGTGATGCAGCGAGGCAGTGCATGATGGGATATGAAGTTCCTGAAAGGTCACATGATGATACAGGAAGTCAGCTCTCAGAGAGCATTTTTTCACATCTGGCACTAAGGGGTGAAAATGAAAAGCTTCCATGGACTAGGTAAGAGAGAGAGAGAAGCACATTGGCTTGGACAGAAAATGTTTCTATTTATTGTGAAAAATGAAATTCCATCCAAAAAGGTGAACTTCGCCATTAAAGTGATAAATTTGTTTTTAAATTGTGTGTAACTTTATGTTTTAAATAACAAACATGTCATACATACCTGCTCTGTGCAATAGCTTTGCACAGAGCAGCTCTGATTCTTCTCTGCTGGGGTCCCCCACCAACACTCTGGGTTCCTCCCATTCTCTGTGTGCAACCATAGGAAGCTGCTTCCTATGGAGGCACAGGTGAGGGCTCAATGCTGAGCCACACTCTGTGTGTACACTGACACACACATTGCGGCTTGTCCCTGCCCCCCCCGTCACTGGATTTGATTGACAGCAGCAGGGGCCAATGGCTCCCACTATTCTCACCAAATTCAGTGAGGAGAGATAAAGAGCAGGGCTGCTGCACATGGGCACAATGCTGGATCGAGGTATGAGTTCAGACAAGCATTTTCATGCATTACGGTAAGAAACCTTCAGCCTTTACAACCACCGTATGAATGAATAAATAACACTCAAGGAGGTAGTTGGCACTTACACAGCAATAAATTTAACTAAGCTTTGACGTGTTGTACCTAAGCACCCGACAAAGGGCAGGGACACCCAAAACAGGTTTTTGCACATACCTCTATAGCGCAAAACAAAACTTAAGAGTAAGCAAGCTAGATCACACAAAAAAGTAGCCACTTTTAACAGACAGATTTACTGAACAGATAAACTGAAAGCTGTGCAAGCTTTATACAGCAACCCTCTGCAGACTAGCACAGAACAAGTCATTATTAATTAGCAAAGAAAGGTATTAATCTTCAGTGCGCAGGCAGATCAATCAAATAGATTTAAAATTAATCTACAGAAAGAGGTTTATAAAATATTAGACAAAAACACATGGGCAGGTGCTGATCGGTGCATTTAAAGTAACCGGTTCCCAACTGCCTCGCGTATATTTACTGCTGCAGAGGGGCGCTGTAGTGCGAATCACCGTTTATAAATGGCGCTTTGCGCGTGTGCGGCTAGCAGGCCGGAGCGCGCCGCCGCGCTCTCATGCCCACACTCTGCAGCAGTGTGGGTGCAGGTGTGGCAGACTCCATGTCCGCCGGCTACCCGTGATGACCTGCCAGAGTGCAGCGTTAGCTGGTGGCCTTGCCCCATGACAATATAGGTCAACGCAGAACACAGAGACAGCATTCGTGCGGGAGATTGCATCGAGTCAACATGGGAAGAAGAGAGAGAGAGAAGACGGTGAGGAGAAAGAGATGAAAGAAGACACCTCAGAAGAAGACCCCGCAAAAGAGCAGAAGAAAGATGACGCCCAGGGAGAAGATGCCAGAGCTGATTACATAAAATTACTTTAAAAACCTGTGTAGTGTGTTTTTTTTTTACACTTTTTTTGTAGGTGATAGGTGAATGGGTTAGGGTACAATGTACCACATACTCATTCACATAGGGTGGGGGGGGCGGGATCTGGGAGCCCTCTTGTTAAAGGGGGCTTCCAGATTCCAATAAGCCTTCCGACCGCAGACCCAAACAACAACTGGCAAGGGTTGTCGGGAAGAGGCTCATGTCCTCATCAACATGGCGACAAAGTGCTTTGGGGTGGGGGGGGGGTGCAGAGCCCCCGTGCCCCAAAGCACCCATACTCCCCATATTGAAGGCATGCGGACTGTTATTGTCCAGGAGGAGGAGGCGCTTGCTCGTCCCCACCCCCTTTCCTGGCCTGCCAGGCTGTGTGCTCGGATAAGGGTCTGGTATGGATTTTGGGGTGAACGCTATGCAGTTTTTTTGGTGTTGGGGTTCCCCTTAAAATCCATACCAGACTGAAGGGCCTGGTATGTTCCTGGAGGGGGACCCCATGCCTTTATTTTTTAAAAATTTGGCATGGAGTTCCCCTTCAAGATCCCCAGAGCACAAGGTGCCTGGTATTGTTGGGATCAAAGTCAGATCCCTGTTCACAGAAATCGGACCGATGTAGGACTGTAAATCGCAGAGCAAAGTAGAATCAAAGTCGGACAGTTTTATTGTCGGATAGTGTGATCCTAGCCTAAGGCTCTATTCACAACTGATTGGGGGCAGAATCGCTGTGATTCCAAGTCGTTGCGGGATGCGTTTGCGATGCCATTACTTCTTAATGGCATCCCAATTGCGTGGCGATTGTCACACAGTAAATCGAGCTGCAATCGCCACGCTTGTCACTCAAAAAGGAACATAATGACATCACAAAGGCATTCCGTGTTTTGCAGCAATTTGAAATCGCAGGCGGGATTGTGGCGATTAGGTGTGAATGGAGCCCAATAAGCAGAACCTGTAGGAAGAGTGGAAAGCTACTACAGACCTATCCTGAGAACGCTATGCTCCAGGTTGGATGCTCAGAAGGCCCTGAACGATGAGATATCCGGGGAATAGGCATTTTCAGAAGGTGGTCAGCAGTGGCAGCCTCCCTATCCTCTTTCTTTTACAAATCGCTAAGAGGTCAGTTAGCCTAATGGAAAGTCTATTTTCCCTACAGTAATGGACAAGAGAGCAGTGAAACATAGTCACTGTTCAGCTCTGCACAAGCAGGAAGCCATGTCTGCCTACATAATGAATATATTTTCCTCAACATACACATATCTACAAACTAGAAACAAAGTATTTAAAACATTAAATCATGATAGAATCAATCACATTAGCTGCTCTGTTCCACACAAAAAAAAATTGTTTCCCTTTGTGTAGGTGATCCAAAGAGCAACGCTAAGCAGTAACCAAACAAACCAGATCAGATCAGATTTAATCTTTCAACCACTAAGACAGCACCTGACTGACTGCTATTCCTTGGAGCACATTATTTGGCTTATTAGGGTTTTATGTAAGTGAAAAATCAAATCTTTTAACCAGTGAGATATAATGAGCATTCCAACCAGGAGAGGTTTTCTATTAGGAACATGCTTTGATGACTTATCTCAGGAGGACATGCCTGGTCACAAAAATAGCAGCCTGATGGAGAGCGGTAATAGAAGACATGAAATGAGAAGGCTTGGTTAAGGCTTCTACAATCGATCAGCATGTTTAATGGAGTGTGAGCCCTGGTGAGAATAGAATGCTCTGGGCTTTAAATATGGTTGGATCCAAGACTCAACATAGAACAGAGGTAAACACTGCTCCCAAGAAATTGTGATTGGTAGGCATTCTATGACCTCACCAAGCATCAAATATGAAAACTTTCAGAAAATTTCTGTCAAGGCTAATCATAATTTTAAAAAAAATACAAAGGAAAATTGGGGCCACCTTTTTAACAAGACAGGAGACCAACAGATTAAATTAGTACATTAATAAGGTTTATTGTGAGACACGTGTCTTCAGTCCTGTTAACTGTACAGAACACTTATTCCAGTAAACATGTAATATGTATATGCAGTAAATGACACTGAACAAGTCTGAAGAAGTCCTAAAGAGGTCTTTTCAGAAAGTATAAAGCCTTCACATGCGCTTCCTTTCCAGCTACTGATCAGTAAGGGTATATCACCCTGTATCCCATCAACCAGCTACTGATGTTCAGAAGCGCTTGGCTTTCTTTGGCAAACCTGGGAATTCCACAATATTTTTCAAAAAAGGTAGGCAACAGGACAAATGGTGTTGCCAAGGGCTTGTAGACTGGGCGTTGCTTGGCAGCACTAGTAAAACAGCTGATTGTAGGGGGGTTAAAAATTGTCCCTGAAAGTGAAAACTCCTTTTAAAAAAATTGGTACAAAAGAAAAGGTTACCTATAATTGTATTAATTACAGCAGCATCAGTTCATTGGTTCTTGGAATCTGCTCAAACCTGATCAATAGCCTATGATCATCCTATGATAATCCCAGGACCCCAAATCTTACTGTGACCCACCATTGAGGTCCCAAGCAAAAGAATCCAAACTCATCTTTTGTAACGTTTTTTGACCATTCTTGCAAGATCCATTCATCAGGAGAACATTCACCAAGTTATAATAAATTCTTTATGAAAGACGTTACGTAAACGCATTAGAAACCAGGGCTTAAAAATCTAGCGTTTTGATGAAACCCTTTCATATTTTCCAAAGTTTATTCTTACCACAGACTTTCATGGGAATAGGATGTTTTCAGCATAACATTTCAATCATTCTTATCACTATTATCATAAATGGATGTTATACATTTCCTCAAATGCACTGAAACCTAATACTGAAAGAAGCTATGGTCTGTCATAAAGCTAAACATTAAGACCCAAAGGAGAATTAGAAAAAAAAAGCAAGCTGAAAAAATGTTACTGCAGTCAATTGTTATGTGTATGGATAATATGTTTATCATAACTATATGCTTGAACAGATGGTGTTAGATAATGCAGCCATAAAACAGAGCAAATGAAGGCCACAATCTGAACATGAATGGCTATGTTTGGTTGATGGCCACCACCAGACAGCTAATCTCAAAGAATGTGATGTGAAGGAGCACAGCTGAGAATCTCTCGGCACTAAGGCAATTATTTTAGCAATGACGTGTGGGCACTGTGTGATGGACACTATTCAAAGAAAATAAAAAAAATAGTGAATTCTATTTTTGTTGAACAGTGCTTTAATTCTCAGAAGTACACTGCTCCAGAAAGCATAGACTAACCAACAAAGCTCCTTGCACATTGCTGAGCACCTCTAATTAGATCCAATACTGAAGACGGCACTACAATTCCCACTGGCACCAACACAGCCAGGTGCTTCATAACAGCTAATGGCTTGTTTTCATGTGAAGATGTAAATTTGCCATCAGAAATGGAACTCTTGCTCTGGGGCATTAAAATCTATCATCAGTAACAAGCTCTAAGGGTTGGCCTGTTTCCACAGGAACGATACCAATATATTGTATTAGTTGTAAGAAGACATATAACATTGCTAACTTGACATTCTGTGCCATAACACTAGTCCATTATCAGGCATAGACAATAATTACCCACACAGCATGTATTTTGTTAGATGTAACATCATAATGCAGATCTTTGTGTGCTGTCCCACGAAAGGTTGGGGCAGAAATCTGAAGTGTTGCCAACTGCTGGTACCCTAGATGCTTTGCAATGCTGTTAAAACAGCAACAAACTTTAGTGGGTACCAAGCGGAAATTCAGCAGGGAAGAGCATATTAGGGGCCTTTCACTTTATCTGAAAGAGCCAGTGCTCAAAAGATTTAAAAAAAAAAAAAAAAAAAGTGTGATCTGTATTTTTCTTATTCAAGAAATATTCACTCTCAGGCTCCTGGGATTTATTTAGCCCTGATCAATGGCCTAAAGTGGTCTCTTTCCAGGCCCTAATGCCCGATATATTTTAGGATGACTATTGTGCAAAGTAAGAAAGTCTCAATGGAGCACAAAGCTGCATGCCTACCTTTATAGATCGAAACACCGCCGCATACCAACCTGGCCAAAAAGGTAAATCAACAAAAACGGCTCCGCCCAGGTCACGGCCCTGATGCAATTTGCCCTGCCCACATGGCTTAATCATGGAGGTGCCTCCAGAGCCGATGAATGGGCCGTCTGCACCCCACCGGAGTTGGAGGATGTTTGACTGGAGTGGCACCCCAAGTTTCCCAGGACGCCCACCTTTAAACCAATTTCTTACACATGGAGATTAATGAGAAGTTATTAGAAAGATAGACTTTGGGCAATTATAACTAATACTAGCAGTATAAAAAACAAATTATTCAGCAAATACACATCCGGAATAAAGTTCTATTCATGGCACATTTACTATGCAAATGTGGGTTTTAGGTTTGAATCACAGAAGCACCCTCATTTTTCCCACAAGACACAGCCCTGGCACTGAGCAATGCATTGTAGTATGGTGGCATGCCCATGCCAAATGTGTGCATTTTGTGGGTCTAGCTTCAAATTGGATATTTCAACCTAGTTTATCATAATCCATCTCATTTTGTTGCCCCAGTGGTAAACACCTGTGGTTCCAACATGAATTACGTTCTGCACATCTGGCACACTGTCCTCACCAGAACAAACAATGTAAACTCCTGTCTGAATGTTTACTGTGTGTATAAAACCAGACAAAAAAAAAAGTGATAAAACATTGGTACATGCACGATATTTCCCCATTAGAGGCTAATGTTCTCAGTCATCAGATATGTTATGGTGAGAAAGAATGAACGTCCTTCAGCTGGATATCTGGCAGGAAGCCAGTAGGAAAAACACCTCCTTCAGAAACCAATTTTTATTGCAAACGCATTCAAGTCTTGATAAGCTCCTTAGACTGTCTTTTTTTTTTTTTTTTTTTTTAACCTACTGCTATTTCAAGAACCAACTTGTAATTTAGGTTCAACTTGCTTCAGTTAAAAACAAAAGCGTGCAAGTAAATGTTGCATTAACACATTTTCCTATTGCTTATGTTATCAGCTGCTAGAGGCCAAGGAGAGGATTTCAGATGTGATCTACAGGGGTGTTCAGGGTTGTCCAATAACATGAGGTCTGTGGTATACAACAAAACATTGCCCATGTAGATATACACCACGCATCCGTCAGGAAATGGACCCAGATTTCCAACAAAAATAAAGGCAATCTGTTAGCACTTCCCTAGCAAATGATCAACTTGAAGAGGTCTCAGACAGGTCCATGATGAGCATCATATTGGTGTTTGTATACCTTACCTTAAAGGGCAATTCAGGCAATAAAAGAAGAAATCAGTGACATGATTTTCACAAGTAAACACTGCAAATACACTAAAATCAGAAAGCCTGTATGATGAATTATGAATAATTCACTGCAACCATATTTTACAGATCATCACACAGGTCAGTAGGAAGATAGGGCAGATGAGTACTTCCTGGAGCCTGTAAGCCATCACTTTCCTTCCCCCTTTCTTTCCTGCATCACCAACCAATTAAGACAGGGTGCATCATTACAGTAATGACCTAATCACTGTGCTGTTGTTCCTTCCTTTTCCAATCATAGGCAGGGTTGGGTGCTAGTCCAGGTTTTAATTCTTAGCTGCAATGTGATAGGACGTTGGGTCCAGGTCCTGGATCACAAGCCTGATGGAGAGGATTTAAATTCTATAGAGGGTAAAACATTTCACGTGTATGTATTTCAATTGTGTATGTATTTGCCTGGAGCTCAGATTTAAATATTCATTCAGATAAGATTTGGAAATGTTAACACTTTTACCCGATTTACGTATACATACACATTTACATATAAGCTAACTTGTATATAGACAACTGGAAAAAACAAGAAAAAGGAAGGCGCACGCACCTAGTGCATTACCAAAAAAAGGATTTTATTTAAAAAAATTGATATTGATCAAGCTCTGAGGAAGGGGGTGCGCCCCCGAAACGCGTCAGATTTTACCCTGTTTTATCCTGCCTATGCTTTGATTTTACTACGTCACTATCTTCTGACCTATTGTGAGTACCCTCCTTTATCAATTTTTTAAATAAAATCCTTTTTTTGGTAATGCACTAGGTGCGTGCACTTCCTTTTTCTTGTTTTTTTCCAGTTGTTTTCGGATTTCCCCGTCCGAGGAGGGCTGCATATATCGGTACATCTATCTTTGTCCACATGGTCGTTTGCCACTCAAGCGGACTTATTAGCGCTGGAATTTCACATTTCCACTTTGTATATAGACAAAACTGTGCCACAGTTATATTGCTCAGCACAGTGCTGGCACAAGCTGTTGGCCTTGAGCAATTACACATGCATAGAGAAGAATGTGAAAGTGTGTTTTCTGTGCCGCTATTTCAATGTGTTTTGGCCTGAAGCAATACACCACAGCTTTTAAAAAGCATTTTTCTTCCTGCTCTGGTTACCACAGGCATACTGTAAATCAAACCAGCTCTACACCATCATATTCAGGCATCAAGCCGTTACCCAACAACTCAGGGCATTACCGATGCATTTAACTAATCATCGAGTATACGCTGTGGTAATTGCTTTCCATTAAGTTTCCTGCTTTAAACCTACAGAAAAGGCAATCCGTTGGAGAGGGAGAGCTGTTCACGGTGCTTGACATTTGGCATGAAATGTCAGTTGTGCTACATGGTTCAAATCTAATTACCAAACACAAGCAGAGCAAGTATCTCCCTCTCGCCCACAGAAACAAAATAAGGAGGAGGAAACAGAGGCTGCTGAAGAAGTGGACAGCTTTTTATGTCCTTCGGAAGTCTTCAGATATTTCTAGAGTTTTTAATATCAATACCATGGAGGTGTCAATGAGGTTTCTGATACAAGCATTATCCCACAAACACTCAGCCATTGAGGGGCACATTCAGTCTGGGACCACAGTGTGGACTACCATATTATGGAGTGTATAGATCACCAAGCCAGAAATCTTCTTAAAGAAAATAAAAGCCAAGTGACATGAAATGACAGTGAACTGTATTGACAATCTAATGTGTATGGTGGCATGCAGATTCGATGGAGAGGTGATAGATTGTCACTACTATTCTCTCCAGCTATGTGAAGTCAGTGTCATCTGCCAGTACTGCTCACTTCCTCCCCTCTGCATTGACAAATGCACTAGTGCTGACCTTCAAGGTTTATGAAGTGCCCTAAAGTTGGACAGATTATGGCTGCACATCCAACTGCCCTCTAATGGGCAGTCACAACAGACTCCAATCAACTAAGTCAACCTGCTGAGTGATTCTAGTTGTCCTCCTGGCATCTAGTGTAGAGGACTGGCCTGCTTAGTAAATCCCCATGGCTGATGGTATCTACATCATAAGAATGACCCAGAATTCAAGCCTGATAAAACACAGACCAGGTTGTTCTAAACATCTAAGCACCACCCTCTGAAGTTCTCACAGAGTAAGGCACAAAAGCACATGGAGAAGCCTGCAATGAATTATAATTGTCAGAAGGATGATTTACCATGAAGCGTTTAAAAGTGTTGCATTCACATAGCACAAAAATGAACCTCTCTCCTGGTGCAGAGACCATGGTTGAAGAAAGCAAATTATGCAAGCACGGTGCATTTTGTAAAGCCCCTCGCGCACTTCACTACTGGTCAGTAAGACAATCCATCATTGTGATGGACCAAAAAGATATTAGATACGTCTAACTGAATGGCCCAAGGTTAAGGACTTAAAGTATAACTAAAGGCAAAACTTTTTTTTTTTTAGTTTTGGAGTAGAGAAGGATTAGAGCGCCTGTCAGTTTTTATTGCTGTCTGTGCACCTGTTAAGGAGATTCACCCGCTCTACCCTGTTAACCATTATCATTGAAAGTAAAAGTAAAAAGAAAACCCAATTTTTGGGTTGTCCCCAGAATAGTATAAGATGGGAAATCTTCCAATGGGGGACACTAGTTCTGGTAAACTGGGGGTCCCCAAAAAAATCCTTTAATTTGCATATCCTTGCACTTCCTGTTTGGCTATGGGACAGGAAGTGAAGAGAAATCTGCACAATGGGACAGAGATGGCAAAAATCTGACAGTAGTTATAACTCTCCCTTAGTTTTGCCCATAGTTCTACTTTAAGGCAGTCCATGGATTAGCCCGTTTTTTCCTGCATCCAGTGAATTCAGAAGAAGAAGAAAAAAAAAATGACTCAGTTTGCCCATCCACACACTATGTGGATGGGTGAACCTTCCCCGACAAGTTATTGTATTCTGACAGCTGGGAGACTTTTCAATCCATTTTTGGCCAGCTTAACTTTAGACCTACATACTGTGCCTGTTCCAGTTCAGTGACTAGGTAGTAAGGTTTAAACTGCCCAAAAAATCTGCAGCTGCCATATCTCCATTCTCGGGGGCCCCCTTTTCCACAGTTACAAATAAATGTTGAATTATGGAGTTCCCATTCAAATGGCCCTTGATAAGAAATCATGACAATCTTTTCTACCTTTCTCTAATCAGCAGCAGAATGTGGAGATGAACACAGACACAAACAATCTTCAACAGCAGTGACACATGCTCATTCAGCTCTGTGAACCATACCTACAAATATTCCCATCTCAAGAACAATAGTTACATGATTCAACCCACATTAGTGACAGCAATCACTTCCTATATACAGTCAGGTCCATAAATATTGGGACATAGAAAATTCTAATCCTTTTGGCTCTATACACCACCACAATAGATTTGAAATGAAACAAACAGAGAATGAGTAACGGTAAAGATGGATCCAGCAGATAATGCATGATAATCCATGTTTTAGGTTAGCTTTTTTTTTTTTTTGCCTGGGTGTTTATGTTGCTGTAGGTATATGCACTCTCTT